>JAWWLV010000183.1:25512488-25546255 GCA_035041135.1 Platyrinchus mystaceus
ACCTAAAAAATCCATTGCGCAGGCTTGAAAGGTAAAAACACCTTTCCCAGATCTTCGTTCGCGAAGACTGGCCACGCATATCTGACCAACTGTGTATTTCTGCACTTCTGGTTCAGTGATTTTTTTTGCTTGTGAAAACATTCCCAAGAATTAAATTGAATGAACTTGCAGGATTTATCAGTGTATTTCACTAAAAATTTCTTACACAGTGGAGTTCTGAAGAAACTCAGTATGTTAAATGTTTATAAAAATGTAACTATGAAGGAAACTCAGTCACATGTTGGACTGTAAGTTAGTGATTTAATCACTGGAATCTATGAAAAACTAATTGCCAAAAATAGAAATTAGACAAATACACCTTAATTATTAAAAAAGCCCCAAAACTTAAAATTATAGTTTTTCCTAGGAGCTATAATCAGTGCTGCATTGTATCTTAAAGTAATCAGATGGTACCTTTCTAAAACTGGCACTGTAGCTCAGTATAGAAAATATTGAATGAAATGCTGTTGTACCCTTTTGAAAGAGAATGGTCCATAGGGATCCATTTCTTTACAGTTTGTTTTATGGCTGTTACTGTGGGGCTGGATCTCAGAGCACCCTCCATGATGTGTTACTTACCAAGGATCTGCTTTTCAGGTAGTTTCTGCAGTTTCTTCCTCAGCAAAACTTCCAATTCCAGCTCCAGTACTGACAAAGTTACAGCTTTGGTAGAAGACATATTCTTCTGTAGTGCAAGTTCTTCCTAATTCATGCCTAAAAAGCTTCTGCAAGGTATCCAGTTAAAAAGGCATAACCAAGATCTCACTAGAATTATTTGGTGTTCCACCATGTAACTTCAGTTGGTAATATTTTTTACCTTTTTTTTTTTTATTCTGTGGGAAGAGGCAAAAAAATTGGAAAAATCCCTTCATGCATTCTACACAGACCCTGTGCCCTACTTGTCTGCTCGCAGAGTTGTCTTCCTGCTTTCACGTCAGTAAGCTTTGTGCCCAAACCATCACTGCCTCCCATTTTTTTTTTCTGGTTTCAGCACAGTTTCAGCTGTTTTGGCTTTTATGAGCAAAGGCAGAGGTACTCCTCTGTGTTTCTGGTTGCAGGGTCTGTTTTGCCATGAATTTTCTTAAAATAGTTTGCAAGCTTTGATCTAGAAACCAGCCCAGATCTGTGGGGTCCTGCAGTCAAACAAACCACCAACAGACAGATGCATTCCTCTGCTTTCACCCTCTCATGAAATCAGCTGCGTCTGGGTAGTTCCAGCTGTGCGGGACCAGGGGAAATGGGTGTCAGAAACAGTGCAACTTCTGCAAATATCATCTTACTCCAGAAAACAGATTTTTGAAACTTGACAGCAAGTGCAAATGTGACCTTGAGTTCTGGTGGTTGCTTCGGATTTTAGAAGTTTGTAATAGGGATGTGTGCGGATGAGGATTTGTGAATGGAAACTATATTTACAACCATATGTGGAAAATGGAAAAGGCAATAGAGTAAAGCTTGAAAGAAAGGGGGCATTAATGGCTTCCTTTCCCCCCCCAAGTTGAAGTCATCATAGGAGACAGTTGGAAATGTTACAATATTTGTATCTCAGCTAAAGTTGCAACTTGTATAGTTTCAGATTTTCTTTTAACATATTGAATACTTTTATTTCCACAGATCTGTCCACTTTAATCAGAACCGTTGAAATAATTTTATATTTTTAGTTTCTCTTCTGTGATTATTTGGCAGTAAGTCAAAGGGGAACTTACTTGCATAGGGTTGTTTAACTTGGAGCAGCTGGTCTTAAAGCCATCACTCCTGTCAGATTTGAAGACAACCCTGCCAATTTTAATTACTTCCTCTTTGAACGTCTTGCTTTCAATGACCCTGAAAAGACCCTGAAACTAAACTTACTGTCAGTGCATTTCCCCGTCTTTCAGTTTAGTCTTTTTTGGGGATGGCTTCTTTTTGACTAAGTTTCTGGGCTAAAAAGGGATTGCTTTTTGTTTGGACACATTTTATGAAGGTATTTTTCCCATCCTGGATCAAGGATATGTTTATTTGCAGTGTTAATGAACTATCTAGCAGTCACTGGAGTTCTGTGTTAGTCAGACAAGTATTACCTCCACTTTTTACGGTATATGGTCTGATGTTATGGCATCTTCCACCTCAACTGTCCTTTCCTTTCAGGTGGCTGTAGCCCACTGGAAGCTTAAAAGTTCATTTTTGGTTTTGCAGTGCTTGTATATAAAATAATAAGATTCTTTGTGGTTAAATATATGGAATTTTATATTAACTGTAACGTTAACATAAGTTTTAGATTTATATAAACTGTAAAGTGGTTACATCATCTGGTGCAAAACAATAATGTAGCCAGTTAAAACACCTAAATGGACTATTCGGGGGCACACAGATTGGTCTGTTTGTTATCATCTAAAAACCAGAGGCTGAGTGGGCTGTTTGAAATATAGCAGCTGACAGTTCAGTGAGCATTTAATTAAGGTGTATTTTGTCTGTTTATGGGGTTTTTTTGGACAACTCAAATAGGTAGGTGGGTGAAACAGGCATGTTTAATGAAAGAGGAAATACAGGGGGTGCTGCAACTTTAAAAAAAATCCAGATTTCGCTATTTCTTAAATATTCCGTGTATAGAATAAAATATACTTCATTTTACACTTTCCCTTTTCCCTTCTAGTAGTTGTAGATCAGTGCTTACCTTATCCCTTACTTGAATTAACTTTAGATTTCTTGTTGCTTAGAGTTGGCTTAAAGGACTTTATAATGCTGTGCAAAATAATTTTGTCTTAAATTGACATTACAAAGTACTCTTGCACAACTAAATTCAAACATCTGTTTTTGAATCAGACAAAAAAAAACCCTTCCAATGCTTGGTTTTCTTTTCCTCCCAGCAGATTTAAAATGTGATAGCACTGGGATTATTTAGAGCCAGAAAATCAAGTTGCAGTGCATTAGAATACTGAATGTGTTACTCTTTACATTGTTGTCAATATTTATCAATTCACAAATCTAAACATTGCCAAGGTTTCAAATGAGTTGTTCCAGTCAAATTTTAAAGGAGTAATTTGCCTTTAACGATGTTCGCAAATACTCTGAATGCCTTGATCGCTGTTTCATTTTTGTATGGGAGCTGGGGGCAGTAGCCAAGGCTTACGTTTTGGAAGGAAGAAACACTGTGAAATAGAGCATGACAGGAAGAACAGAAAAAGGGTTGTAAGCATAGTTGTTTAGGTTTGTTGAATATCTCTGTGTCTAAGCAATAGTTTAAGCATTCATGAATCCAAGCTGTTCTGTAAGCAGATCACGTACTGATTCCTGTAAGGATACGTGCATTGAGACAGTTATGCTTGGCTGGCAGGCTACAGAGAAGCCAAATGCCTACATTGGTAACAACTGTTTATGATTGATCAATCAGTCAGGAATGCAAATGAGTTCTTGAAAGAAGTTAGAGGAAATTATTTTATATAACATTTAAATTTACTTCATTAGTATTTTAACCTGAAAGAGGGGAAGCGGACAAACCACAGTTACATCATTGCTAAATATTTTTCTCCCTGTCCATTTATTTATAAATTCTTAGAGATTAAATTGCTACACATTTGTTGGGCGGAGAAAAAATTGCATCTTTGTATTTTTCTCAATATGGCTTTCTCTGTATGTTTACTTGCACATAATTAATATTTACAATAAATACTATAATCTGTAAAAAATTTATATGCTGTGAAAGCATTAAAACATAAGTGGATCGTATTTATAGATTACTTTGACTTCTGTATACTTTTCTGTATAAATCACATTAGATTGTGGCCTATTAGATAAGCTTTAGTATTAAACAGTATTCAAAAATATTTTTGCAAATTTACCATTCAGTAGTAGAATGTGAAATAGGTGCCTTTATCTCAAAAGATGACTGGGAGGTTCAGCCAAGTTAGATACAGTGTCTCTGTTGTCAGTGACTTAATGTTTGTGATAGCCCGAAGGCAAATTCACTTTTTTGTACATACAATTTTTAAAAACCCTATGTAACAAAGAGTCCTTTGAGCACAACTCTTGACTTCTAGCAGAGTGGAAATTGCATATAAAACGCATGGCCTCTCAATTTTTTTGTTCGTTTAAACCTTCCCCTACTTAGAGTTAATTGCTAAAGGCATCTCAGTGTCTCTGCCCCCAGAACCTGAGCTTAGTGAAGGCCGTTTTTGTCCCCGTTCTCTCCTGCAGGTCAGCACACAGAACATGAAGATGGGTGGGCTTCCTCGTACAACACCGCCCACCCAGAAGCCACCAAGTCCACCGATGTCAGGAAAAGGAACTATTGGGTAAGTGTAGTTACTGAATGATGGGTACATGGCTTTGGTGAACAGAAGGGAAAAGAGGGAAGGTTCTTTCTTTTTCTGCCATGTGAGGGTTTTTTGGGTTTTGTTTTAACCATTCACAAAGATCAAGAGGTGTTAGATCTGCATCCTCTTATACTGATTGTGTCTTACATGTTAGTGTGCTTCTGCCAGAAGACAGTGGGCATCATCAGCCTTTCCCAACAGGAACCTTTTTCTCATTGCAGAACGCTTACCACTACGTGCTTTAGAATGTCATTAATTGTGTGGCTTTGGCAGGTGGTGCTAAATAACTGAAAAATTAGTACGTGGCACTGTTCATTAATTATTTGTGCTGAGTGTGATAAAGGTACTGTCCTGTTAAGTCTACGAACTTGACTTTGGCCTTTAGCTGCCATCAGTGCTCAGTATGTAGCTGTGTAAAGAAGGACAGGTCAGGGTTTGTCTGTATGACCTTCCCTTGTTTCCGTGGGCAGGCGTCACTCCCCGTACCGCACGCTGGAGCCGGTCCGGCCCCCGGTGGTGCCCAACGACTACGTGCCGAGCCCCACGCGCAACATGGCGCCCTCCCAGCAGAGCCCCGTCAGGACGGCCTCCGTCAACCAGAGGAACCGCACCTACAGGTACCGCCGGGCGCGGGCACAGAGAGGGCTCTGCGGAGCGTCACATCCCTCTGCGCTGCCTCTGCACTGCAGCCTCCTCAGTCCTCACCTGTACGGGGAATGTAATTTGGCGTGAGGAGAACGGGCACCAGTAAAACCAGAATAGTGAATTATGTTACGGTCGTTCAGTTAATCCCCCTATTCACCTTAATTTTAGTGCTATCAGTGACAGTACTTAATGAATTACTAAGATTGTGAAGTCTTTTCAAGGAGGTAGATCATAAATGCTTACAAAACTGGGGAAAGATTCTGTACACATCTTGCCTTCTGCATGTTGAAGGGCTGCACAGGATGCTTCTATGTGATGTTTTTGAACAGTCTGTGATGTTTATAGGTTGAGTAGCTGAAATTGTAGCATAGTATTTTGAAGATATTGATAATTTCAAACAGAATAAAGCTGAACTGTATTACCGAAGGTTCTGATAGAAGACTAGCCTTTTCTCTGGGATAATAAGTTTCATGATATGATAGGTTTAAATACTTCCCTGAAATTCTTTACTTTTTAAACATTGTAAGTACTTGAGGTTACCTAAACAGATGGACTCTTAAAGTACAAGAAATGTGAATTTTACTTTATTATCTTACAATTTCTCATATGAACGCATATGAATCACAGTCTAAGCAGTCTACATGTTTTAAAGTTATAGGAAAAAGGTCTCTATTTGCTCCATAGGGGTTTAACAATCCTGGAATAATGTGCTTTGAACAAGGTTACAAAAGTGTTTCATTTTTGGTCAAGTTCACTAGGACTAACTGAAAAACCTGTTGTGTTGTAATCAAAGTGAAGAGTTTTAGGAAAATCCAGCTTTCTATAGATTTATATCATCCTTGTTTCTTTTCACTTGTTCCATGTTATTTCTCTGATGTAGTAAGGTGCTATATGAGGGATCTTAGGTTTCAGCATGCACAGCAGCATGTTCATACCCTGGCGATTTTGGTTTCTTACAGCAGCAGTGGGAGTAGTGGAGGAAGCCACCCAAGTAGTCGGAGCAGCAGTCGAGAGAACAGTGGAAGTGGAAGTGTGGGTGTTCCCATTGCTGTTCCCACACCATCTCCTCCTAGTGTCTATCCAGGTACATGGAAACTTGCTGTTCTTCTTTCTAACTCAACAGTAACCTTAAGCATTTGCAGTTTCCTAAACTCCAAGGAAAGTCTGAGTTCATTGCTATTGATAGTGTGAGTTTGAATCAATTAGTATCTTCTCTGAGAGTGTCTGATGTGCTGTTATACTCCTTTTAATGATTGATTTGTTTATCAGAATTTTTTGCCTGACTGCCTGCATGTGACAAGGTAGGACACAGCACCTTTTTCAGCGGGCTGAGGGAAACTTCTCCATTGTCCTTTTAAGCAAATAGATGTTTTTTCATTGGCTGTTTATGCACATACATAGAAGCATGTTTTTAGAAAATTAGACTAAATGAGAGGCAGGCACAGAGTAAATCTTTAGTACATTAACGCAAGCCTGAGTTGTCACAAGGAGATACTTGTTCAGTGTAACGGCCCCAGTCTTTCCAGAAATAGGAGGTGTTATTAGTGTTTCTTTTTCCTTTGCTCAACCTTTTCAGTGGAGTGTTTAGTTGGCTTGCAGTGTGATCTGAAGTAGGTGATGCTTCTGAAACAAAGAGATGGACATTTTTTGCTTTCCTCTTTATATTTTCTAATTCATACAAAAGCTAAAGTCGGCCATGCTACAGATTGAAGCATAAATAACAAAGTGTAAAGACATCTTTCAAAAATAATGGCTTTCAGTGAAAAGTTCTGGGTTGTTCCCTTCAGATCTAGAAAGAAGTGGATTTGCTTGACCCTCATTTACCATCTACATAGGAATGAGCCTTTCTTTAACAGCTCCATTGTTCTCTCATCTCGTGCATTCTAAAATACTATGCAGCTAATAAATAGCTAACACTGAATAGTCAAAGGCTTTCTCTAATCCTTGCTAACATATCTCCTTATTAACTCCACCTCTTCCTCCTCTCTTCACTTAGCCCCTGCTGGCTCAGCTGGCACTTCTCCCCTTCCTGCTACCTCTGCTCCTGCCCCCACTCCTCCTGCTCCTGCCCCTTCCTCCGCTGCCCCAGATGCTGCTGCTGCTGCAGGAGCTCAGCCCCTTGCTGATGGCTTCACCTCTCCAACTCCCCCCGCTGTTTCTTCCACACCCTCTACAGGTGAGTGTCTGCTTCAGCTGCTGGCAGATGAACCCAGATGTGATCGTGATCCAAAACTTTGCAAAGTTACTTCAGCAGCAGTGATTAATAATTTTTTTAAAAATTAAACTATAACTAGAAAATATGTGCTACTACCCAACAACAAGGTTATAGTAAGGTTATAGTAGGCGATTGAAGGTGTGCTAGTTTTATAAACAGCGATCATTTAATTTTGTAATTTGACTATTTTTACAGTTCTATAATTATTTTTAAGTTGTAATTTTATTTCTGTTTGGATACTGAGAACCTCATCAAAGAATGATGTTTGGAGAGAAACAGCACTGATAGTTCTGGATGGGATTATTCTCGTTCATTAATGGAATAAATAAAAAGTGCATCGAGCAAAGTATAATTTATATGACTAGTCTCTTCAATGCTTTCAAATGACAAGTCTCCCTTCAATGAACTGATAAAAAGGGCAGTTTTTTGTGTTCGGTATTAGGTAAAGTACAAGTTTTTATTATGCAGAATAATATTAAAGCATTTTGTTTTAATATGTGGTACTTAGGGTATATATTGCAACTTCCTTTTTTTAGTGCTGCAGTTTTCATTTCCTCATGCTGAAGTTGCAGTGTGCAGTAGTTACCAACCACACCACTGTCCTGTATCTGCTTTTGATGAGGAGGTGCCCCTGCATTGTAAAGATCTCCTTTAGACAGCCAAAGTCATGTGTAGCTGTCTGCTTGCTGTGTTACTCTTCACTGTAGTGGAGGCTGCTCACAAGGGTGTGAATTGGTTTGTGTGTTTACTAGTGTTCACATCTCTTAGGAAGAATTGTACCAGGTTCCAATTTCTTGAAATTGCATTTAGTTTAAGGGGCTGTGGCTCATATAAAATTAGAAAGCACACTAGAATCCATAACTGTGACTGGAACTTTCTAAAGTGTGGTGAATTTTGATGTCAGAAGATGATCCTGATATCTAAACTACTTTTATGTTTGGAAGATGAACTGTGGCATATGGGGCCTCAATCAGTTTTCTGGTTTTGATGCACTGTCAGTATCCCAGTTCTTAAGCCATGTTGTGTCTGTGTTTTTAACAATTCAAAATCAAGGATAGGTTAATATTTTAATGGCTGTAAATTCACATTCACAATTCCATGAAAGAAATTTCAGGTTACTTACTATTTTTAACATCTTTTGTTTCCCTGTGCTGTTGGTAAGATTGCTTATATGGCTTCTCTGAAATAAAGTATTTGAAGAAACAGGATAATTCACCATTTATGAGTTTGTAGTTTTTGATCCTTAAAAACCTCTTATCCCTGTTTTTAATCTCCTCCCTTCTCTCCAGTCACCACCAATTTCCACCAGTGCATTAAGGAACAGAGGGACAGACACGTAGGAGAGACACATCAGGAAAAATGTGAAAAAGCCCATATACTAGGTGGATTCTTTCTTAGCTGTTCCTCATCTGTAAAAATTGCATTTTTTTAAATATACTTCTCTGAACAAAGCAGGAGGAATATGAATCTCTAGTTCAGGCATTTGCTCTTAGGAGCAAGTAACAGAGCATTTTTATTTACTGACCTAGTGTGAAGTTTTGCAAAGCAATAAAAACAGGGTGGAGAACAATGCAGGTTTTTTAAAAATTGCACGTTCCTTTGTTCTGTTTCCCTGTTTGATTCTCTCCTCAACCGCAGTGGACATCCCTTGTTTTCTTGCAAACTCTGAAATTTACTTCTGTGACAAATGGTGGAGACAGAATAGTTTGTGGGGGGTAATAACCCATATGTGTATAATAAATCCAGCTTACTGTTACATACAGTATAAAATCTAGAGAACCTTATGTGAGCAGAGAAAATAGCTTGCTTCATTTATTTCTTGCTTAGGTTCAGGATTAATGACTTGAATACATGAAGTAATGAAAAAAGAGAGCAAGTTTTAAAGAATTGACAGCTCCCCGAAAGAGGGTTTTTGAGTATGACTTTATTTATTCCATCCTTTAAGCAGTTTCTAACATTCTCTTCTCCTCAGATGATCCTCTGCATATCTTCTAAACAGCACTGAGATAGGTAGTATTCTCTTTTCAGTTCCAGAAAGTAACAACCTTGAATCCTGGAAATGGCATACAGTTATTTTTTACATGTATGTTCCTTAATTGCAGGACTCTAAAGTGTTATTTTTTTGCAGGTTTATAAATAACTGAATTTGCAAGAAGTTGTAATCCATTGTGTAAAATAGATAACTGGGAATTATTTTCTTCCATTCTGAAGCTTTGTAGCTTAGACACCTTTGTATTTTCATACTGGCTTTTGTAAGCAGTGCTGAGTACAGGCAGTTGGGAGAGTTTGAACGTGTTGCTGTTGAGACATCTGGAGTCCTGCCAGTCTGGCAGCATCCTTCTAGGATGCAAACTGTCTTAAAAGAAAAAACCCAGAAACCTTTCCAAGCCTTTGAAACTTGAATGCAGATATAAAAAAGACAGGCATCATCTCTTTGCTAATACATTTCCCTTTCTCACCTAGGTCACCCAGTTCAGTTCTACAGCATGAACAGGCCTGCATCTCGACACACACCCCCGACAATAGGGGGCTCTTTGCCATATCGGCGTCCTCCTTCCATCACATCCCAGACAAGCCTTCAGAACCAGATGAACGGAGGACCTTTTTATAACCAGAACCCAGGTAAGAAAGTTTGTCTGCTCTGTTCAATTCAACAGTGGTGAATGGAATGACCTTCAGGTCTCTGAAATTTTGTGTTCTGCCTCCATTGCAGATATTGCACTTCCAGAATGTTGCTGGTAGCCATGCCAAACCTGCAGTGCAAGTGCAGAGTGTTCAGCTTGCATTACGGCAAACATCTTAAAACAACACTGGCTCTGTTGCCAAATAATTTACTTTTGATGTCACAGTCCCTATTAGACAAGCTTTAGTCCTTGACTACACCATGGACCTGCTTTGGTGTGGGATGGGTATTTGAGTTTGCTGATTCTTCATTAATCAGTCTTTATCTTGTGTGCTTTTTTCTTCTGGTTAATGGACAGTTCAAGAAATTGCACTTGTTATACAAGGGTGAGCATGAGACACTTTAGAGACATAGGTGGTGTTCAGCGTGGGATGCAAGGGAACTGTGTCATCTTCTAACCCCCCAAGGGATGTTATTTTAATTGGCAACCTGCCTTACAGAGCAAGATGAGATACTAACAGGGAGTGGCACGGCCTGTTTTATCTGAGGAGTCCTTTGTCCCGTGCTTCTGATGAGACGTGAAGGTTTTGATACCAGAGTAAGGAAGAGTTTCTCTTTTGACAAAGCTACAGAAAGATGCAGCAAGATTGAATGTTGACTTGCAAGCACTACAGTGTTTGTTTTGTGGTGGTTGTGGTGGTGGGTTTTGAGACGTGTGTGTGTGTGTTCGTTGGCTTTTTTTTCAAAGTTGAGCACTGAACTTGGAATGAGGTCAAATGCTGCAGTCTGCATTTAAGGGATTTGATCAGGTTCAAATATTACTGTTTGTGAGCTACCCTGAAGAGAGATGTGTGTGCTGAACTTGGGAAGGAAGTGGGTGGTCCTGCTGGGGACGGAGAAGTGAAAGAGGTTATATGACTAAATTGTAGCCCAGTTGCCTGAAATATGTGGTATTTTTTAAGCACATTATGTGCATATTGAAGGCTGAAGGGGGAATAAGCAAGAAGGAAAGAGTAATAGCAATAAAAGAAACCTTTCAGAATTATCTTTGCAATAAAGAGGATTTTCAGTATATCCAGAGAGTTTTTGACAACTGCTGTGCATTTCTGCTTTAGCAAAGGGATAATTCTGTGCAAGCTGCCATGGCATTGTTAATAGGTAATCACAGAAGATGCCAAATAGACTTTAAATAAGTTACATAACCACATTCAGTCTGTGTACCCAGAAAGAAGATAATGATTATGGTGATTAGTCACTTGAACTGTAAATTACAAACAAAATACTTCAATTATACTGGCATATCTAATACAATATAAATAAGCACTTTTAGTAAGAGACTTTTTTAAATATACCTAGCAGAATACAGAATTTGTTAGCTTTGCAGTTACACTAAACCAAGTGTTTTTTTGAGTGTACCTTGAAAGGAGAGGATGCTCAAGCATGAATAATTGATGAAGACCCTAAGAACAGAGGCACTGTTGTGTCTGTAAGGAGCAGGGTTAGTTAGTGACAGGACAGAGACCACAATTGCTTCTCAGCATTCCTGAAGAGAGGGAGAAAATAGAAACATAAGAGGTGAAAAAGAGACCTTACAACAGTCATAAGAGTGTGCCAGCTATGGCTTCTTGTTCTTTGTCGGCTCTTTGGCAATAACACAGTCCTGTTATTTCCAGTGCCATTTTTTAGTATGTTGGCATAGTCATGTTTGTTTGTTCACTTGTCATGAGGATGAAAGGTACTTGCATTGCCCTGTTCTGTTGAATGCCACTTCAAAGATAATATAATTTTTCTAGTTCATGGTTAGACCTTTTTAGCAACTGAAAAGAAAATACTAAGAAATGCAGACCCTAAATAATCTCAGCATATGTCTGTCCCAAAGCCACTTTTGCCAGCCATACCACCTAACAAGTGTTTTAACTTTTCGACCTTAGATGCCGGTATCTAAGCAGTATAGAGCTCAGCACAGGCTAAAAACCCTGTGGGAGAAACTGGGCAAGTGTTGAGATGTTGGTGGGCAATATACCCTGTTTGTACAGCTGAATTCTTAGCGGGCTGAAGCAACCGAGTGGAAGGTGCTCGTGAGCATTTCTGAGTTAATTTACAGCAACTGTGTAGTGAATCTGTTGGTGGTCAGTCAGTATGGCAGGAAGGTGGGAGGCAACATTTAAGCTGGTATTTAGCTCATATTTTGAGATAGCAGAGGTACATTACATTTCTTCTGATGTGCTGTATAAACAAGATCATTATTAATAAAATACAATATGATAGTCCCTGCACAATGCACAGACTGAAGTACAAACTGAAGGGTTAAGGTAAACAAGGAATGATGTCAGCCAGTATTAGCATCATCATTTTGATTAAACTAAGGGATTTTTTTGTATTTGCTTGGAGTGCTTTCTAGAGTGATTAATTTTTCTCCATGGATAGCCTCGTTATTTCTTTCAAAGAAATATATATATAGTTCACAACCAAAGTACACTGAATGAACCAAGGAAACTGCAGCTAGTCTCCTATGATAGATACGAATTTTGTGAATCCATATGATGTTGAATAGAGAAACCACTTTGAAATGGAACATTTTTATAGCATATATATTTAAAAAAACAGGGACTTCATAGTTGCACAAGAATGTTGAATTCATGAATATTACTGCTGCTCAGTAGGACTTCAAATTCAAGTTCCCTTTTCTTGCTTTGAAAAAATGCAAGACCGAATCTTTTCCCAGGTACTGTGGTGACACTTGAAAAAGCAAATACTCTCAGAGGTCATGCCATTCAAGTCAAAGAAACTGTAATCAGAAATGTATTTCAGTTTTTCTCAACAGATATCAATTAGATGGTGAGATAATGGAACTTGCTTTATATGGAGGTACAAGGATATTTTTATAACAAAAAAGGATAGTTGCTGTTGGTTTTTATTGTTTATGGTGTGTAGTTGTGAAAGGAATGTCAATGTGAGTGACAGAAAAAATGCAAAGTTTCAGATAGTAATTACTGGAGTAAGCAAACAGAAGAAATTTTGAGACATGACTTGTAAATGCTGTGGAGTTCTTTTCTCTTGACATGATGATGTGAGTTAATTCTGAAAAATACTGCATCATACCGGACAGTTTTCTTACCAGCTCTGGAATTAGTCTGCAATTTATTTAGTTCTGTCTGCAAGCTAAATAACTGTAGTGGTACATGAAATGTAGACCTTTTTCCCCTCATCCTTCTGGACGTGATTAAATGGTTTTTTGTATGCCACATACTAACAAGAAAATTATTAATTTGTGCTTTTCCTGAGGTGTGCTTTCTGAAAAATAATCTCACAACTTGCTTAAAGAATATTACTGCATTACTCGAAGTGATATTAAACCCACATAAAACTAGTTAGCTGATTTTTTTAACTAGATAACTGAAACTTGTATTCTGGGCTAAAACCACAGTTCAGTGTGCAGCTGGCTGAGAGTATCTTCTTTAATTGTGAATTCACATATATCGTACAAAGACAGCTCTTCTGATACTGCTAAAAGGGCTGTTCAGAGTTCAGTGCAGTGGTCTGTGAAGTCAGGTGGGAAGGAAATGAGGCAGCACATCTGGAATAGGCCCTGTGGTTTGGCAGCAGCACGGTGTGCTCTGTTCAACCAATAAGATCAGAAGTGTTGTGTCTTTCAGATATGCACAGTTCTCAAAAGGCATCTTTTTCTGTTTTGTCTAAAATAACTGCCTTATTTGTTGGGATTTTTTTGGCCTACAGTTTGGGGGATAAAAGAGCTATATTCATTTTCATTACTAGGGATTTGTGGATGCTGTTAGTCACCTCTATAAATATCAATTAGGTCTGAAAGGGGGAGGATTATAGGGAAAGAGTCCTTGATAAATTTGTCAGTTAGGTCCATTCATAAAGTGCTATATTCTCTAGGAATAAACTTCAGCTTAAGGGACTTTCACAGTCAAATCAGAAAAATATTTCAGCATAGATTCTTAATGTTATGAAAAAGATCTGGGTTGGAAATTTTAAAAATAGAGAAATAGACTCGAAGAAAGGGTTAGGAGTATGCTTAAAGCACTGGAGCCATTTTTCTTTGAATGTCAGTCTCTTTATCTCAGCTTCTTGGCAGCCTGCTACACTGTCTGAGTGGTGATGATGTCTACTTCCCTGTTTGCTGCTTTGTTGTGTTTCTAACTGAATGCCTCTCTTTTTAATTTCTGTGGCAGCATCCCTTGCTCCTCCTCCCCCCTCCATCCTACAGGTAACTCCACAGTTACCACTAATGGGATTTGTGGCCAGAGTTCAAGAAAACAGTAAGTTTCCTGCTTCATTGTGCTATGTTTTATTACTGGATGTGGCTTTTGTGTTGATGAAAGATTTGACTGTATATAGCCAGAATTCTGCCTTCTCTACTGCCTCTGCAAGTTTGTCCGAAATTGTGAAGGGTGGGAAAAGGAAGTAATTTTGTTGGAGGTACATCATCCTTCCTTCTCGGAATTTTATTGTCTCTAGTGTATTTTCACAAGTTGTAACTGTTGGTCCCAGTGCAACTAATTGGGATAGGGAGTATTACTTCAACCTGCTGCTGCCGTGGTTATAGAGACATTTTCACAGTTGTACTATTGCTTATTTTCAGTTTCAGATACTCCTCCCCCCCCACCGCCTGTGGATGAGGCAGTGTTTGATGAGTCTCCGCCTCCACCCCCACCTCCAGAAGATTATGAGGAGGAGGAAGCAGCTGTGGTGGAGTACAGTGATCCGTATGCAGAGGAGGATCCTCCTTGGGCACCAAGGACATACTTAGAAAAGGGTAGGTTTAGAGCTAGTAGAGAGAGTAGGGTTGTGTTTGTAACAATGTTTTTTATGAGCTCCTGTCATCCTGCTTTCGGACATGGAGTCTGCCTAGACTCCTTCATAGCCAGTATTTGGTATTGTGGTAGAGGTGCTCCTCCAAATGGCAACTTAAAAGAATGAAAGTTAAGCTGCTCCTCCGAGTCTGACTCTTTTACTCTTTTCCCCTAAGGAAAGGTGATGACTAACAGGCTAACTACATTTTTTTTTTTTACTTCCTCTGTAACCTACTTAAGATTCAGCTTTTGCTTAATCCTGATAATCATATGAGGTCAAAAGTGAATGAATCAGTGCTGTGATTGTGTTTGGGGTTCTGGAAGCTGCAATGCTGCATCAGTGTGGGGCTTAGCTAGAAAATGCTCGATCTGTGTGGGACTGACTAACTGCTGCATGGCTGCATCTCAGTGTCTTCCCCTTCTGAAGCAGGTGTGTGGAAACATGCTGGAGTAAAACTACAGGGGAAAAAAATCTGAGTAGGTAGATGGGGCACTTGAGTATGAAAAGATCTACAGCCTGGTGTGTGTTCTCCAGTGAAGCAGGATCGTGGTACCTCTTACTAAAGGGTGATATAAAATCTAATGTCAGAAATCAACCAGGCATCTCACCTGACTGTTAGACCCATTCACACTGCATCGGGGAGGGAAAATCAAGAATGCCACGAAGATAAACCCAGTGCAGACATGAGGGGAGGGGGGAAAACAGATGGAAGAGGCACTTTCTGCCAACTCTAGCTTGAAAAAGATACTACTATTCCTGAGGGAGATGGAGGAATATGTGGGAGTTTTTTTGTTACTCCCCAACCCCATCTAGCTCGTGTGTTTTCATGCAAGGAGTACCCAGGCTCATAAGACTCTTCCTGCTGTGCAGTTTGGAGGGTATTCCTGATAATTTGTATTAGTTACCTGGCTTCAGAAAATCAGGTTTTGGAGTGCGGTGGGGTTCCTGATGTTGGATTTCTTTCTTTGGGGGAGGATGGCAGATCTTCAGGCTGGGACCAGTACAGGTCACTTCAGCAAGTACTGGATGTGCTACATTACTTAATGAACTCCTTATCAGGCAGTTCTGAGAATGGACAGTATCTGCTCAGTATCATTGTGGATGATGTATTTTGTACTGGATGAGGATCGGAGGCATATTACTTTTTGATAGGAGAGTAAGTCCCAAGGTTTTTCCCTGTGTTTTTCCAGGCATAAGATACTCTTTAGCCTAATTCTACATTTGTATCACTATTTTTGTTAGGTTTTTGTTATTCCTGCTACCTGGCCCTTAGCACATCTTCAGTGCCATTTCAGCTGGGAGCAAAAGAGAAAAAAGAGGATCCTGGTGTGTGCAATGCCTGTTTATAGTTTCTCATACTAATGCAAGGGATGTGTGTGTGTGTACACGTGGTCTGGGAAAACATCTATTTGAAGAAATAATGACATCTGAATGATAGCATATTGTTCTGTTACACTTTTCTGTGTGACTTCTATGAGACTGTAAACTAAAATACTTTATATAGGTGCATTTATGCACAGATCTGTTACCTCTCAGCAGGCAGTCCAGGCACTTTAGTTTGATATTTACAAGGAAAAGCATATGGCATAGCAAAACTGTATAGGTGAGTCTTTAAAGATAAGCTGGAAAAAGTTGGGCTTTTAGTCAGAACATTTTTTCTGTGGAGAGAAAAAGTATAGGAAGGCAGACATTGTCTTGTGTTGGTGCAGAGACCCATGCTTTGCTGGGTTGGGAGAGAAGTGCTTGGCTGTGAGTTTTTTGTAGCAAGCTTTGAAGCTTTAAAAGCTCCATGCTAAAAGAGGACTTTCATACTCAAAGAAATGCTTATTCTGCTGGGAATTATAATGCTTTATCTTCTGCAAAATAATTTATCCTGTGGCAACTCCTTAAGTTCCTATGAATAGTATCCTGTGCCACATGATTCAAAGCAGACAAAATGGATGGAAGTAAGTGGCTGTTCAAACACATTTACCCTCAGTAAGTAGAGTAGCAATTCCTAGGATTTGTTCTTGTTCTTTTGGTATGACTGTTCTCTTATTTAAGTTCACATGAAAGCACTTCTAACAGGATTAGGGTAGATGACCTTTGCTATAGGAGCTGAGACACCAAGGAGGTGTCAAATACAGGGGGTTACTGCATATCGAGATGGGATTCAGTATGACCCTGTTCTGTAAACGGGTCAAGCAGTGTGGGGAGCTACCTTTAAGATATGCTCTAGTCTACAGCTGAGAAGGAAGTGAATAGCAGATCCATTTTTGATGAAGAAATTCTTAGGTTGGATATAGTTACTGGGGATGTTGAACTTGAGGACAGCACTGTAACAGCAACAGCCAACGTGCAGTGTCCAGGGACATGCACTGCAGTTTTCCATTGAGCTCTGTGTCTGGATGTGTGGCATGAAAAGGTAAGAAAATCTTCTGGCTTTGCAAATCAGATGAATGGAAATGGGTACCCAGAAGGAAAAATTGCCCTCATACCACATAGAGAAAATGTGTGGCCACAGCTGTCAGATTTCAGGCTGGCCTACATTTGTGGTCAGTTTGATGCAACAGAGTTCAGCCAAACTCCATGTAATCACTGGAAAACCAAAGATCACTGATTGGAAGAATATCAACCTAAATGAGTAATTCTGTTTTTCATAACTGCATTGAAACGTGTTCAGAGAGAAACGAGAAGAGGCTCTGGCTCAGGCTCACAGGGAAGGATGTCACTCCTGAGTCACTATTGCTGCTTCCTGTCTCATCTGGAGCCTTTTTTGCAATACTGGCCTGGACTCCAGGTAACTCATGGCATGTGACAAGCTCACAGCTTGAACTGGTGGGACTACAGACAGAAGGATTAAACAGCCTTTTAAAGAGAGGAGTGTTGCCAGTACAAAAATAACATGCTGGAGGAAGCCATGGTGATGTAAAAACAAAGCCATGCTTCAGGTAATGTTATAAGAGGCTTAACAAGAGGCAAATATTCTTCACAAACTTAAGGAAGAGTTTCCTTCTTGTGATCATGAAATAATGAGTCCATTCAGTATCAGAAGGGACTAGAGTATAGTGAGAAAGAAAGGAATTGGAAGTTACCATGATCCTTGGATTATTATTATCGAGACAATGAAGAAAAATAGCACAGTGACTCTAGAAAGACATTTTAAAATTAACAGTTAAAAAGGAGTTTGAAGGACTATAATTGAACGCAGTACATGTTCATACAGCAACTTCTGTTTTTCAAGTAAAAAATTTACTCTTCTCCATTTGTGTTTTGTTTGCACAGAATTATATGTCTAAAAGTAATTAGAATGAGTTACTTAACAACTGCTGGCACAAGTGTAGAACCAACAACGTGTTTTTTATATATGGTCTAGTCAAATAATACAAAAAAAAAAAAAATTCTGTTCATACCCTGATGCTCCACCAGAATTGATTTGTATAATCTCAGGTTTCCCTAGTTTGATTTGAGTTGATTCCTTTGCTCCTTCAGAAGGAAATGACCTCTTTTCTTTTGGAAAGAGCATGAGTTTAGTAGGACTCTTGGATAGTGTGCTTATGAACACATGCTGTTAATTTTTAATCATTGCTTTAGTTTATAGAGTATCTTCCTGTCTATCCCCAGTACCAGATTTTAGGATCCCTGTCCAACATCTATTTTTTTTTCAATGGCAGCACAGTATGTTTCATTGCCAAGCGCTCAAAGCAGTGACTGATGCTATTTGTTGAAGTACTCAGAGTCTGGCTTAGCTCATTTTCACGTAATGATAGGACTGAGAACAGAAAAACGTATCAAGTTGATGTCTATTTTCTTCCATATCAGGACAATGTTTTATTTAATATTTGCCAGTGCTTTGTCCAGTTTCTTTGACTTTCCTAACAACTTTTGTGCCTTCAGTAAAATATTTTGCAGCTGCAAGAAAATGTCCTGATACAGTACGTGTACATTTTGTGTCCACCTTCTTTGTTGCCCCTAACAGGATTCACTCACCTTGGTGCTGTATACCCTGAGAGTGACTGCTGGCTATTGAGACTGCATGCATGCATTTTAGAGATCTAAATGTGGAAGTAGCTAAGGTAGATGGAAGTCTGGGACATCAGCCTTGGCTCATTCTTACTGTGATCTGAAGAGAGCTCTTGCTATACTCCTCCTTCCATGTTTTCCAGGTCTTAGTTGTGCTGAGATCTGTTTTAGCAGATATATCTAATGCATGAATCTTGGAGTAAGTCTGTGTGGTCACACCTCCTTGTATCATTCCACACCAAAAGTTTTTCATACAGTTGTAAACTTCCTCTGGTGGGTCTGGAAACAGCAAGAATAGAAGAGTTAAAGGCTCGTGCTTCAAAGCATGAGCTCTTTAAAAAGTCTTTGTAAGAAACTGTCCCTCTCAGCAGGTCATTCTGCACCCATACTGGCTGGAAGTGGAGCTCTGAGATTGCCTGGACGAGATAGGGTGATTTGATTTCCCTCCTCCTCCCTGTACCTCTCCTAACAGTCATGCTCTGTTCTTTCCTAGTGGTGGCGATCTATGACTACACCAAGGACAAAGAAGATGAGCTCTCATTTCAGGAAGGTGCCATCATTTACGTCATCAAGAAAAATGATGATGGCTGGTATGAGGGGGTCATGAATGGAGTGACGGGGCTCTTCCCAGGGAACTATGTGGAGTCGATCATGCATTACTCAGAGTGAAGACTAGAGGACAGAGCACTGCATCTTCTGCTGCAGGAGCTGTCAGGGCTTCCCAGATCTCCACCAGCCTCTGGGGCCCTATCCAGTATAACTGAATGAAGGATAATTGTAACAACCACTCTTTTGGGTTTGGTTTGGTTTTTTTTTTTCTTTTTTCCCCCCCTCATTATAAAACAATAGTGATTTGAGTTGTTTGAACAAATGGCTCTTCCAGCGGCCAGCAGAGGCTATCCTGAGCCATCTGACTTTGAATTAAGCTGACCCATTCAGATGTAACAAACTTGTTGAGTAGCTGATACTTCACTCGAATTCTGACTTCTTCGGACAGGCCTTGGGATCTGTCTCAGGAATCCTGTGTGTCCCCATGGTACTACCATTGGCAGCAATGCCTGGCACTGGGGATGTCCTGGATGCTTGTGGTGAAGGTTACTGGCCAGAGGACATCCCTTCTGTTTCTACACTACACTCCTGTGCAGCTGGAAGAACAGTCGTGTGCTAGCAAACACTGGGATTTCTGCACAGAGGCGTTTCTGTAACTGACTTCCAGATAGCTGGATAAATCTTTAGCGTAAACACTTCTGCAGCTGCTCTGCACACGTAGGCTGACGCGGGGGCACACAGAGCTGGCTTTCATTCACTCACCTTTCAGTTCAGACAATTAAGATGGCTGCAGCCCAGAGGACCCCCACCCCCATTTCCTCATCTTTTGAATGCCACATATTTGTTTTGTGTTCTGCACTGATGTAAATGTGCTCCTCTCCACAGCGAGCTCCTTGCCATGGTTGCTGCCAGTTCAAACAGAACTCACAGATGCCGTTGAGGGTGAAGACGAAACAAAGTTTACAGGTCCTCCTGGGGTCTGAGGATAAACTCTAGGGGGTGTGGTCCAAGGTTCAAATCTACTCATGCCTGCTTGCACTAGAGAAACTTGCCCCCAACTTTAGTCTTATGCACAATATAATCTTAAAAATCCAATCAGGTATTGTAAGTTGGCTATTTTGTACTTGATGACTAGATTTGCATATGTACTGTGAGAGCCCTGTGCAGAGGCAGGACAAACGGCAATTGTCGTCTTCATGTCTGTTGCCAAAATCTCTTCAGTGGAAGTAAAAAGGGCTGTTGTGTGTACTGGTTTCCCATGGAAATCCAAGCAGTAACTAGCAGTAGTTCTAGCTCTTCCCCTAGCCCTCCCCATTGTTTATTATAATAGATATTTTGAGATGTACTGGTGGCTTGGGGTGGAGTAATACCAACTGAAGGCTCTCTAGCCCCTTGTGATAATACTTGGCTTTTTAATCTAGTCTCAGTTAAAAATTCTGCTCTGTGATTGTACACAGCAGATCACTGTAAGTGATGGCTGTACTATCTGCCTAAGGGAAGGTCTAAGTGTTACCTTTGGGTAAATATCATGCATTAACTGATTAAATTTCCTGTTGAGTCTTGTTAGCCTGCAAATTGAGCTGATCCTGTATCGTGAGAGCCTCCTGGGCCAGGGCATCTTCCCGGGCGACTTTTGACTGTCACCTGGCCAAGTTCCAGCTGGTACCAACAGTAGCTTCTCCAAGGTGACACAATGCTGCACTTGTCTTGGAGAGGCCTGTGTGTAAAGCAGAGCGGTGCACAAGAGAGCGCCACCAGGGCTGGGTTTGTGATGGTATTGGCAGCAGACAGGTAATACCAATCCCTTGCTTGGTAATTGGTGCAATATCAGGATGGAGGTGCAGGTTTGGTGCAAACCTGGGCAGGGAGGTGCCATAGCTGCTCAAGAGGGAAGAATGAGAAAACAGACGGGTGAGGTGTGTTTGCAGGACATGGAGGAAGATGATCACCTGCTGTGAGCTTGTGCAAAGTGACAGAGCACAAGAAACTAGTTTGGTTGAAGTCTGCAGGAGGGACAACTTTGAAGAAACTGGTGTGCAGACAGAGGTTACTTTCTCCCCTGCTCAAGCCACATGTAGCCTAAGCACTGTTGTCTTCTTTCTGGAAGCTAACAGCATTATTGTTTGGGTGTGTTTGCCAGAACAGATACCCGTATGCCTTTTTCTTTGTGAAAAGTTGTCTTGCAGCAAGACTAGGAGAAGCAGCCGTGTTCAGTTCCCTCAGCCCATCATTTCTCTGGGAGCAAGCCCAGAACCACTGGTTGTGTAGTCACTGGAATGACTGTTTCTAGTGTCTACACTTCTGGCACAGGGACGTGGTGCTTGCAGCCAGGGGCAGTTGAACAGCAGTGTTAACAAGCCTTTGGTGCTTACAGGGTGGCTGTGTTTTCCAGGACTGTCAGAGCTTTCCTGGCTTCTCTTGCCTTAGATATGTTTATGGCAAGGACTGAGCCCACAACGCTCAAATGCATTGTTAGGGCAGCTCAGTGAGTTACTAAGTGAGAGCTGAACCCCTGTGCCTGTGCACCCACACTCCAGTTGGCAGGTCATGCATTAGTGAAACGTGTCTTTAACCCAGTCTGTTTAAGAGTGAGTGCTTGAACTCTTCTGGCAGGTGGGTGGGGATAGTGTGTGATGCACACCTAGGTCCTTAATCTTCATTCAGCTGGTTTTTAATCTTGCAAGTTTTCTGTGTTGTGAAAGCAGAGCAGTGTGAGCTGAGCACTTGCCAGAGCCCAGCACAGAAGATAAGGCTGCAGAACCATGAAAGTGGAATGTGTGACATTCCTTGAAGAACTGGTTTTGGTGATGGGCCAGGGGTTAGTTTGGTCCCTGCTGATAGCATGTGGAATTGTTTATCCTGCAAGAACTGTTGTGGATGGAATTTCTGGGTCACCACCTGCTGGTTTTATGCTTTATTATGCAGTACTAATGTAAAGAAATTTGTTGAGTTTTATGCATATTTTTATTTTGTACAGATTTTAATTCTGTGGCTTCCTCGGGGATGATGTGATATAATGGTCATAGACCAGGCCAAGGTAAACAGGCTTTGTATATTAATGCTACATAGATTGCATGCTAGTAAAGTCAGTGAGGGTTGTGTTTCCAGTTTTGTCCCCTGTACTTCTCCTTGTCCAAAACCCCCTCTCCCCCATCCCTTTTTAATTTACAGGTTCAACTTAAAAGGGGCTGGCAATTGGGATTAGGGTGGGGGAGAAACACCTCAGTATTTTAAATAGGTGCACAGCATCTCTGCACTGCTGCGTTCTGCTGCCACACCTGAAGGTGTTTGGCATTACAGGCTGTTGAAGCAGGATTGTGTAGGCATGAGAGGTGGGGGAAGGAGATGCTCCAGCATAGCCCAAAGAGTGCTGTATGGCCAAAATGAATATGTTTCTCCCTTTGTGAGAACTGCCTTAGCCCAGCCAGCTGTTTTCATTGTGCACAGAAATTGTTCAGCATTCTCTAGCGGTGTATTTTGCCTTGGTTTGCTGTATTAGAGGTTTCTTCCTTCCTTTTGGCCCCAGCGACAAAGCTGTTAATTACAGCTGACTCTCCATCATGTGCCTGCATGAGGGGAAGTCTGACTGAGCCTGTCCACATCTAGTGCTGAAGCAGGTTAATTGTGGTGCCTTCTTTCCAGCCTAAGAGAGATGGCTGAGGTTGCATGTGTCTCACCCATTCTTTTTTTCCCTCATCTTGCTTTTTTTTTTCCTCTCTCACTGGTTAGAGCAGAGGGCTGAGAGGGACAGGAGAGGCAAGCAGCAAATTTTATGCTTGAGCATCCAAAGAGTGTGTCCATGCACACTGGCTGGAATAGGCACCAGAGAGCTGAAGCAATGCCTGAACACTTGCTGGTTTCACTGGTAAGACACAGGCAGATACTGCTGCACTGAAGAGCCACTGCTCTCACTAGAGGACAAGAGGTGTGGCATGGCCCCAAGGTAGATGACAGAGTCTGGTGTGTGTTACCAGGAGGCTGATAATGTTCCTGGAATTCAGTTTGTCCTTGCAGTTAGTTGAGTTGGTTGTTCCTGAAAGTGGCTGGAGATTGCTTCTGGTGTGAGCTGCAGGTCCTGTGGTCTGTGGCTGGGTGGCTTACCAGTGGGTGCCAGAAAGGCTTAGACCTAGCTAGTTCTTGCTAGAGCAATTTGTTCTCCTTTCACAGCTGCTGGGCATTTTCTTTCTTTGCTGCTGAAGGTTTTCAGTGACAGCCAAAGTTGACATTGGCAGTGATTCAGCTTCTGCGAAGTGCCGCTTTTATCCAGGGCATTTCAGTTGATCAGGAGAAGGAAGCCAGGCAGCAGCAGGACTGATGAGCCTTTCCTGGCAGAGGGTGGGTGGGCTGCCTGCCTGCTGTGTGTGTGTTGTTGAGTAGAGGTGGATGAAGGTTGTGCACTGTTGTACTTCTGTGGTGTCTCCCACCTGGGCTTGATGGTGACTTAGAGCTGAATTCTTCCTAGCACCTTCTACCATTTCTTAGCAAACACTGCTGGAAATGAGCTTGCTTTTTTATTAGTTATGTCTATGGGCTCCAGGCATAAAGCAAAACTCATGTTTTCCTTTCTGGTAAGGATGGAACTTTATGTGGGTTAGTAAACTGGGAGCATTTACAGGGCTTCTCCTCCTTGGAGTTGGGACAGGACATTTCGTAAAACAGGTGATGTCTGTATTCTCTGCAGGCCAACTTTTTGGAAGCTGCTAGAGGATGCTGTTGAAGAGACCATGGTGCAGTGGTTTTACTAGGAGCAGTACTTGTATTCAGAGTATAGACAGTCACTGAATAAGCACTGCAGCATTTTAAGCAGCATTACAAGCACCATGTAGAGACTTCAGTTCCCATGTTGGCAACTGTGGCAGTGGAAAACGTACAGCGCTGTTGCATTCACTAAGGCAAGTATTTAAACACTAATCTCAAGAGAAGATGGTGGTGGAAACTGAGCAGTAGCAGGTAGATGATGGGCTACAGCTTATAGGGTGCCACTTACAAGAATCTACTGTGCTTACAGGTCTATTCACCTTCCCCATCTTTTGGCATCTCCCAGTATTTGGCACTGCCACATTATTACATAGGTCAGAACAGTACAAGAGGGAACAATGTGTGGTTTGGGTTCCACCCCCCCCAACTGAAGTCCATGTGTAGTAACAGTCCTATTGATCTACTTCTGATTTTAAAACTTCAAAAATAGTGGGACCCCCACCTCATGTCCTTGGGGAGGTTGCTGAAAGCTTGGTGCAGCCAAGGTTTGACAACTGCTGTTAGAAAGAGTAATTCATAGACCATGGTGTTCTGCTTTCATTCAAAAAAATCCCCACTAATGTGTTTTGTTCAATCTCCTACCCATGCAGGAAGAGTTTGTTTCTTTGGTACTCTAAATATACTAATTTTATTAGCACCTGTGCTTATAAGCAAGATGTGTTACAAAACAGTGAAGGCAGCAGCAGCCTGACATCCGGGTCAGCCTACAGCCAGCAACCTGCTGAACACTGACATGGAGACCCTGCTGAAGTGTGTGCAGTACATTTGTTCCAGTTTCTCTTAACACCTCAGAAGAATCCTACCACTACTGACTAATAGGAAGAGCTGTGTACAAATTCATTTCCATTACAGCGCCTTGGTGAAGTGCTGACAGGTCTGAGAGTTTTTTGTAAAGAACAAGTGCTTCTTTTCACATTTGAAAAAATGTCTTTTGCAACTTGCATGGACAAATAGTTTCTATGAATTCTCTGGAGATGTCAGTGTCTAAACATGGATTTTGTCCATGCACTTTTTTGTGAGAGCAGATACCCCCTTTGGTTTGCAGTTGGAGGAGTATCATGCTGTGCTTTTTGCTTTTGGTACTGCTGATGCAGTGGATGAGTGCAGGGCCCACTGTAAATGACCAAGCCCACAGGACTCTGGGGAGCTGTATGCCGCCAGTAACATTTTATTGTGTGTGCCATTTGAACCACCTTCCAGTGAGTGCAAACCCCAATTTTTAAATTTTTTTAATTGTACTTGGAATTAACTGTTGCTGTGTACTAAACCCTCTTGTTACGAGCCCCAAATAAAAGGAACAAAGCACACACCATGTGTTCTGTGAGTGTGCCACAGCCGTGTCACTTTCCTTGTCTTCAACTACAGACTTTTCAACACACTGGGGACAGGGATAGTGGCTTATGTGTGCAGCAGGATCCCCGAGGATCTCTGAGCACTGCACTTCCCACAGCAAAACTACGATCCTTGGCATAGAGCCTGCTGCCTTCAGCAGTTCCTCTCTCCCCCTCTGTATGACTGCTCCTTTTCTGGTAATTGCTAATGTAACGTCTCAAACCTCTGCTGCTCTCAGGGCCAGCCTGGGAGCAGATCCCAGGGGGAGGGAACAAAGCCACATTCCCTACAGTGGGCCCCAGAGAGGGGCTGCAGCAACACTTACCAGCCAGCAGCTGTTCCCCTGTGAGCAGAGCCGGACAGGACTCTGCGAGCCTGAGGAAGGAGGCAGATGGGAAAGAAAGATGAGCCTTCACACGGGGTCCTCTTTAGACCTGTAATTGGTGTGCACCATGTTACTGGTACAGCCAGCTCTGACCCCCTGGAAAGAGCTGTGCAAAGGAATAAAAAGTGATTTTATTTAGAGTGAGCATATCAGTGGTAACGTGTAGGCCATCAGATACCTGAACCCCTACAGAGGGGAACTGCCAATGGATGACCTGAGAACACGAAGGGTTTTGAACTCATGAAAAAGGAAAATTGCAAGACAGGATTAAAACGGGTTATTAAATTTAACTACATCTTTATTGAATTGTGCATATTCCATTGTATAATGATCTATATTGGGTATTCTATAATGTAGTATTTCTTTTGTCCTCTCTCATGCTTAAAAAAGTATATTTATACATATATTTATATATATTTATAATATGGCAAAGCTCCCCCCAACCTGAAGCTATCAGTCTAAAAGAGCTTTGATTTTTCTTTTTGGAAAGGGAAGAAGAGGGGAGGCAATCCCATTAAAAGATAAAATGTGCAATCTTCTTTTTAAAGCAGTAAACATGAATGTATTTACAGCACTCAGCACAAGTTTTCTGCACAGACAAATCATCATTGCAATGACACTTTTTCTTACACTTGCGTCTCCAGTATTATACAGAATATTCCCAGTGGCTGATAACAGTGTAAGCCATAAAGCAAACTGCTGCTCCAGTTAATTTCTGGTCCACTGCAGTCCACTAGGAGGCCTAAGATTTTCGATTACAACTTGTGACAAAGCATTGAGTTTTCCTTTTAGAAGTACAAGCTGCACCAAACAGCATCAGGGCACGGTGGGCATGCGTTGGTTTGCTAAACTATCCTTCACCCCTGCCCCTTGCAGGTGTGTACCCAGTTTCCAGTGTTGGTTAAAGGCAAGGGATGCACAACATATAACAGTGGAACCCTGTTCACTCG
The DNA here is from genome assembly GCA_035041135.1 of Platyrinchus mystaceus. Taxonomy (NCBI): domain Eukaryota; kingdom Metazoa; phylum Chordata; class Aves; order Passeriformes; family Tyrannidae; genus Platyrinchus; species Platyrinchus mystaceus. The sequence goes on from JAWWLV010000183.1 coordinate 25,539,097, forward strand.
CCAGATGCATGCAGCAGATCATCAGCACGTCACCTCCTGCCAACTTGGCCTCTCAAGAGGCTGGTGCAAGCTCATCTGCATAACTGGAATTTAGCTCTGAATGCATCTTTGGCATCTTGGGATAGCTGGGAGGAAATTATTTTCCACTGGAGGGAACAGTTGATTCAGTTCCAAAGTCTCCTAAAAGACAAGTCACCTAAAAAGCAAGTTGCCTTTAAACATTTAAATAAGGGAGGTACCGTCCAAAATCTGTCACTCAAGTTTCTTCTCACTCATTTATCTCACCAAGTCAAGTCCCTGCTGTGGGGGATTGTGCATCCAGCACTAGTTCCTGTTCCTCCTGGTCTTCCAACTTCTCTAACTCCTGTCACCAAAGATAGATACACACACACATCTGCTGAACAGAGTTCCTTGAGTCCTTGCCCCTGAGTGCCTCACAAAGCCAAATAATCATTAACCCAAGTCACCATTTTCCCCATGTTAGTGGCAGCTACTGTATCTTACACTGTGTGGGATACGCACACATTGTCATCTCATTTGGAGTTTAGTGTCTTAAACTTCAAAACTACACCAATCCTCTGAGTCACTGCATCACAGTGTTAGTGAGTGCTGCCCCCTACAACAGAACCCTGGTTTGGTTAGTCTGTGTGGGCATTTTTTAATTGAAGGAAAGAAAGAATTCAGACAGGAAAATTGCTGAATTTAAGACAAACTTATAATTCCAAAATAAAGCTTAAAACCCCAGCATGCTACAAAAAAGTCCAAAGAAAATTATCCCTTGTAGTGTTAAATCTCTCTGTTTTGGAGTCTGCCCTGATAGTGCAAGGGAATGCAAAACTAAACACCAGGAGCCACAAATGGGCTCCAGTGAATTAAGACTTTCACCTCCAAATGAGGAGTACACTGGGTACATGATCTACACCTTATCAATGCAAAAAGGAAAACAACCAAACTCACATGTTCTGGCTGTATCCTCACTACCTTCTGCCAGGAGTTTATACTGCTTTCCTGGAGTGCAACTGATTTTAACACGACACTGGTTGAAGTAACAATCGTAGTAAGACCCACTTATTTTGAATGAGAATTTACCTGCAAGGGTACCACTGAAGCAAAACAATTTGGTTCTATGCCGTATTCTGTAAAAAGCAGAAAAATTCTCTTTTGCCCTTCTGCTGTTGAAATGGCACTTTTGGTTCCTTAAACTGTGGAAAAAAGGATTTTAAATCGGAGGAAAACTGGCCACACTTTATCTCTGAGCTCATTTGATTTATCCAGTTCCCTAAGGGCACAAAAAGAAGGAATTAGAAAACCTTTAAATGTGCAAGCCCAGAACAGTAAATGTTAAAATGCACTTGTTGAAAAAACTGCTTCCTCTCCCATCAGACCTGAAACCAAAGTGATCCAGGTAGCTTCACTTTGTTTCCCTGATGTGTCAGTCAGTCACTGTTGCCCTGGAGGCAAGGGCAGAGTAAGTTCAGGAGAGGAGCTCTTTGGCTTTGAGGTCACGCACCAAGTCAGAGCAGTCAGTGGTGGTTTGCCACAGGAAGAAACCACTGTGCAGGGTGAAGCAGGAACCTCTCCCAGCCACAGGTTTTAAAATACTAATCAGAACCTCCAGCATAGCCACCTCCAACATGTTACCGTGGTTTATTCAGAACCTGTGTTTGTTTTTAAAAATAATTTCTCCTCTAAGATTAGTACTGAGAGAAGAGCCTCGTTTTCCCTTTCAAAGCAACTTCCCAACATCTAAATTATGACAAGAGTGTCTGAGAAGGCTTAGTTCCCTGCTTTCCACACCTGTACTGCAGTCATGGAGAAACCTGGCTGAACAGGAGGGATTGTGCTGCTCAGAGGTGGATGCTACTGCTGCGTGAAAGAGACAATGAAAATCTGGAACAGATTAACAAAAGCAGCTGAATGCTCTCAACTGCCCCTGCAGCAGTGGGGCTTCCCTGATACCCACCTTAACAAGTGTCACAGGCCATGTACTTCCTCCTGTAACACAACTGGGGTTTTAAGTAGCCTTACACTCTTAGTATTTCAGGATCAAAGCACCAGCTCTCTTTGTGTCTGAAGTATGAAAATTCAGCTTTCACACACTCATTTTAGTAGTGCTGGAAGGATTACCGCCCATGTTTGTAGCAGGAAGCATCTTCCTGTGTGTCTGAGATCCAGCCCCTTAATATTCTGATTTAAATAAATATAATGGTGCAATTACGAGACCATTGCACACAGGGGAAAATAACTTCCTAGCAAATAAGGCATAAATATTTACTTTCACAAAACCAGTAAATAAATACACTGGACAACCAAGTTACAGTGTGGGGGCAGGGGGGGTGGAGTAGGGAGGGTGTCTCCTAAGCTGAAAAGACAACCAGGTTGTCTGAACCACATTGTAGCCAAATTTCAGTGCTTAGCTAAGAGAAGGGAAGCTGCAGCCACTCACTGTATTTCTGGATCACTACTGACTTAGGAAGTAAACTGTAACAAGAAGGAATACAGGGTGCCACCTTTTGCTAACATGCATTCTTTTTGTGGCAAACTAAAGAGTTAAACATCTGTCTTCCAGCAAGCTGTTAGCAGCCTGCAGTAGTAAGCATGGATTCATTGCCTAGGGAGAGACGATACTGGGAAAATGAACATGGACACAGGAAAATGAGAACGAAGCTCAAGTGTCTCTGAAGAAATTGCACTCAAAACATTGCTGTGCTGAGTCCAGAGCACAGAGGTACCCGCACTGAATGAAGGAAAGTAAAACGGGCTGGAACTGACACACACCAGTGGAGCTGTCCTGGGGAAAAGGAAAGCACAAGGGGCAAGCAGAATCCCCTGCCTGCTCTCACCTGGGAGCACAGGCTGCATCAGCCCAGATGCATCTTGCCAGGGAGCAGAACGTGCCCACTTACCCATCACGGTAACAGCTGAGGAGTTGTGACTGTGCCTGTGCCTTTTGCTCCACTGGTGTGTCTGAGCCCCAGGAGCTGCATACGGTACAGAGCAGCAAGAGGACCGACGTTGAAAATTACAGCACCCATGAATTGCAGTATAGCTTAACAACCTTCCTGTGAAGTTACTCACCAGCTACACTGAACATGCTTAAAATCAACAATGCAAATGCTTTTAAGGACACTTTGTAAGCACAAAAATAGTAGAAACAAAACTTGGTGAACAATTTGAAAGATACAAAAAAGTGCCTTTCCATAGCAGTGCTTTAAAAATGCACACAATGGTATATACTCTTATTGCTCAAAAAAACTAGTCTGAAATATTAAAACAATTTCCAGAGGTGCTGAAATAGATTTTTAAAAAATCATATGAAACAGGTCAGCAGAGACAGCACCACTAATTTTTCTCTTTTCATGATGCACCTATTTAAAACTATATAGTTATAGATGTGTCATTTACTCCCTCTAATTAGCAAAACTTTTTTTCCTATTCATAAAATATTCACAAAGACATTTATTATTTGGATTTTTTAAAAAAACTTTATAAAAAAAAGGAATGGGGGACACTGTCACAATATTTCTTAAATCTGTCATCCTCAATTACTCTAATGAGAATTTAGTTTATATAGTTTTTACACATGTGAGGATACTGTCAGGTCAAGCCACTGCCTTTGTTTCATTCTTTGGGGAAAGGAAAGCATTTAAAGTTTGCTTTTGGAGAAAAGGTAAGCAAACAGTGAAATGATTTGCCCTATGAGCCTATTGACAGTATCCCCGTGGTGATGAGGGAAGCTGGGGTAGGTACAAGTCCAAGTATTTCAGTTGTTTTACAAAAGGCTGCATACCACCACCCTGTAATGAACATGCATGATATACAAGACCACTTACACTACCTACACTACCTTATCACAAAGTCTGAATACGTGGGTAAGACTGTACAATCAAGCTGCTGAAGTACAAGAAAAAGCACTGTAGTACTTGATCTGGTGATGGACTGTAAAGAGATGACTCACAAAAACCCAAAGCAAATGAATAGAATTTTCTACTCATATAGGCCCTTAAATTAAATTACTAGCAAATGTTATTGCCTCTTAAGGTGTTTTTTTTCCCAGTCTTCTTCCTTCACTGCTAGAAGTGCAACTTTGTAATTAACAGGTTAATGCACTGGTCACAGTCTCTGGCGGGTCAAAGAAAAGAGAATTCCTACTCTGCTTGGCCTGAAATTGCGACTCCCGTCTCTCTTTCTAGAAGGGAAAGTTTCTTGACAATTTCTAATGAATTACAAACAATGCTTTCTTTACATATTTCCAGACACTTGTTTTTGTAAAGGTAGTACATCTTCTCAGGCACAGACCAGGTGAGACTGTATGCTGTGTACGCTTGTGCGAGAACAGAACCCTTTCTACAGAAACCTACCTGTTCATTCAGGGAAAGAACTACACGGACAAGTGACGGATCCACGCGGGTCAGCCTTGTGGTTTGGCAGGATTTTCGACTGCAGGAGTCCTGGCAGCTTTCAGAAGGGGTTAACACAAATATATTCATCTTGAGCCGTAGAAACAAATGGTCGAGCCTACCATCAGTTAGAATGCATGGTTTGGGATAACATATATTTATCCTACTTAACTGCATGGACAAATAACTTTGAAAGAATTTGTAGCAGTGTATATTTTTAAACTATTTGGGAGGAGGGGGAGGCTCTCTATAGTATAAATATATTTCACTCCAGCCCACTATATATAAAATCTATTTTTTTTTCCTCAGAACATACTCACTTTCAGTAGTATTATGACCAGAATGTTTTGGTATGTTGCATCTGTACTTTTCAATCAATGGACCATGTACAGTTACTGGCAGAACATGTCTGGCTCTGCACCATTTTCCCACCACAAACTGCTGAGAAGTTTGTGGGTTTGTTTTTTTCCTTCCTTTCTTTAAAGTGCCCCCAACATCTCCATCTTTGTGGTAAGATTTGACCAGTTAGAGTCCGATTCCAGGTAATTACTGACTGAAACAATAAATACGGTTCTACAAAAACATTCTGGTTATCTTCTATAATTGCGACGAAATATATCACAATATATTATATACCTACACTTATAATACATGCACAAACATGTCTCACGTGGACAGACACTACAAAAAAATTATCTCCCTCCCCTGCCTGCCCCTAAATGCAGAAAAAGAATGAAAATAGGGTTTTGGTCCAATCCATAAGAAGAGTAAAAGAAACTGAAAGGATGAAGCCGATGCCTCTCTACTCACTTTTCCCGATAAAATATCAACACCCCAAGCCCCCAACTTTTTTAGCCTAGCCATGAGAGGGGAACGTCTTTACATTTAGCCTTAGCTGCAGTTTGAGATCACCTCTTTTGATGGGGCTATCATCCGCATCCCCACATTCTCTCCAAGTGTGCAGGATCACAGGCTGGCTGATCACAGAGCAGCCCACGAGTCATGGAGAGCACCGGCCCCTCGGCACTGACTACCAGTCCCGCGACAGTTTGGTGTTCTGATCCCTTTTGGGAGGTGCTGGGGGCGGCCCCCTCCGTAACGTTGCATAGCCAGATATGTGACTGCCCCCGAAGCTGCTCGTCTTCTGCTGGTCAGCCAGCAGCTCCGGCGGGGGCGGGGGCAGGGCCATGTCGTCCATGGTGGCGGTGGGCTCTGCCCTCGACATCCGTGCGGAGGAGAGGGAGCCGTGCCGGGTGATGGATTTCCGCTGCAGCGTCCGGTTGAGGTCTGCCAGGAATCCTGGCTGAACGCTAAGGCTGGACTTGGGTGAAGTGGGCACTTGAGGGCCAGCTGGCCCCGGTGGCTCTGCGACCTCCACCTGCGTCAGTCGGGTGCTGTCGTTCCGCTTCGGGCGTGTGGGTGGGGGGGCTTTTTTCACAGATGGTTTTGACCACGCCTGAGGCTGGGGATTTACAACAGCGACTTTTGGGGAGGTGCTGCCTGAAAACACAGATGGGATTTCTACTGGTGGGGGAGGAAGATCTATTTCGGGTGGTGGTGGTGGGAAGTCTGAATCAGATGGTGGTGAAGGGAATTCAACCACAGGTTCCTTTCCAGATATACTCGGAGCAGAAGCCTTGACTGGGATCCCACCCTGTGGAAGGACAATGGGCAGGCTCACCCCAGAAAGGTTGAGCTTTCCTGGCTTTGGAGGGGCTGGAGGAGGCGATGACTCCTTGGAAGGAGACCCTGATGGCTCTGGTGGGTGTGCAAATTTGCTGACAAGGCGGTCCACTGAAGGCCTCTTGGACTCATGGTACTCGGTGGAGCTTGTGGACTTGATGCTGGAGTTGCGCTGAGGTGTTGGAGGTGGTTTCTTCCCTCCAGGGCTTGATGTCTTGCCGGCCTTTTTGACTGGAGACCCTGATTTGTCTGGGGGGGGAGAACCTGCAGAGGAAGCTGGGGAAGGAGGTGGAGGAGGAAACACTAAACTGCTCTCTGGTGGAGGAGGGGGGAAATCTGGTGAGGGAGCAGCAGCAGGAGCGGGTTGCCATTTAGGCTTTGCCTTCACTGCTGGAGGAGACTGTGGAGCCACACTCAGCGGAAGGGGTTTCAGAGGCTGGGGCTCAGTGGCAGGTGGGGTGGGTGGAGGTGGAAACTGGCTAACTATCTGCTTCACCACTGATGGCACTGGGGACTGAGGGGATGGAGGAGGCTTCACAGAGAAACTCTGCTGCTTTGGGAACGTTGCAGGGGGAGTGGGGCCAGGAGGGGCTGGAGGCAGAGGAGGCACCTGGGGAGAAGTGACACTTGGTTGTTTCTTTATTGCAAGGGGCAAGGGAGCTGTCACAGGGGGAGTGACATGTGTGACCCCTGGTGATGCTGCCTTCCCACTAGGCTGAGGGGGCAGAGCTGCCATGACAGGCTTTGGGGGCGCCTGGGGAGGTGGGGGGGCAGGCACAGGAGGAGGTGGTGGTGGCAAGGAGGAGGCAACAGTGGCCTGGCTTATATTTGGCTGAACCTGATGGATCTTGGGGGGCGGTGGTGGCGGTGTGAACTGTGGCACAGAGGGGGTACAAGGTGCCGGCTTCAGCTGTGCCATGGCTGAGCCCGGCGTGGGGGGCGGTGGCGGGGGCGGGGGGGGCGGCATGACCCCGTTGGGGGGCACCAGGATCTGAGGCTTTGCCGAGGGCGGGGGGGGCGGGGGGCCCTGCTGTGCAACAGGAGCTTTGGCCAAAGGCCCGCCGTGCTGGGCAGCG
>JAWWLV010000183.1:25546355-25559795 GCA_035041135.1 Platyrinchus mystaceus
GCCCTGCTGTGCAACAGGAGCTTTGGCAAAAGGCCCGCCGTGCTGGGCAGCGTTCTGCAGCCGGGTGATGGTGCTGTACTTGACGAACATGGTGGCGGGGGAGCCCCCGGAAGGGGCGGCCTGGCTGGGCAGGGGCGGGGGCGGCGGGGGAGGCGGCGGAGGGGGAGGAGGGGGCGGGGGAGGAGGTGGGGGCAGCGGAGGGGATGGCTGGGATGCTGTGTAGGGTGTCACCACCTTCATCTGTGGGGACACGGGAGCTGTGACAGACACGAAGGGCCGACCTACAGGCTCCATTCGGGCCTACGGGGAAGGGATTTTTAGTGAAAATGGAAAGGGAGAAAGAAAAGAGAGAGGGAGGAAGGGAGGGAAGGAGGGAGAGAGGAAAGGAGACAAAGAGGTTACAAAGTCAAGGTCTAAATGTGCCTGTCATTAAAAATTAAGTGGCAGATTACAGCATGCAACAAGTATTAGCAAAACCATGGAGCAAGAGACAATTCCATACACTGACAAGCCAGGACCATGCAATCTGATGGGGCAGGTCAGGGGGGAGCTGGCGAGAACTGGTGGAGCCAGGTCTATTCTAAGCTAGGCTGACTGTCAGGGAGAAAATATGCCAGCCTTGTTACTTCCGTGGGGCAGGCAGTGGTACCCAGTGAGAATCACTGGCCTCTTTTGGGCAAGTATAATGACCCAAACCGAGTCCCCCCCAGAGCACCACAGGCCATGACAGAGGACATCAGGCAGAACAAGAGGCTCTGTGGACACCTCAGCTCAGTACAACTGGAGTTAAACCACACATGGCCTCCCAGAGCATCTGTCAGATCTTTACGTGGGTTAGCTCAGGCCTTACACTGTTCAGTGTTAAAAAATGCAGAAATCCTGAACTGCTCTAAAACACATTGAGAGCAAGCTCTACAAAGGCATACTGTTGAGGTCCTTTTCCTCCACATGCTCTGGTATCCAAGAGTAGCAAGGAAAAAAAATAAGGAAAAAGAGGGAGAACGGAGGCTTCCTAGAAAAATGTCCCCAGAAGGAAATGTTTAGATATCTGCAAAAGAAAGTTAGCTTGGGAAAGAAAAGTTATACATGCAATTATTACATTAAGCAGAAAAATTAAAGACTGGGAAAAGCTGACTAAGGGAAGGAGCAATAGGAAAGCAGCAGGCAATATTTTTAATTGACTCATATGGTTTTGCTCAAGTTAAGTTGTTTCTCTAAAACTATAAGCCTACAAAACAATAATTGCATTACTCAGGTTTATAAACATCCTCCTAATACAAAGTGGTTTGGCTACAAGCCGAGGTGTGAATTGCACAGTGCACAGCATAGAAACATGCATTAGAAATACGTCACCATGGCAACTGAGCACACTGGGTACCTCTGCCTTATTAGTAGATACTCTGCAATAAGTTAGCCCAACTATGCTCATTTGCACTGCAAGAGCAGGTTTGCAAAGCGCTTTGTTCTAAACACAGGTGCACAGAGTGTCTGTATGTGCAGAACTCCACCAAAAGGATTAGAGTCAGAAACAACAAACAGTGATTTTACCACACACACAGGGTGTGCCTCTACCTGTCACAGTAGGTCTGGAAGGCAAGAGTATTAACAGTTCTGGAACTAAATCAAGGTGTTCACATTACAAAACAGGAGAGAAATCTTGGTCTTTTGCAGGTGTTAGTCTGTAAATTACCATTCTCCCAATCACCCAGGTTAATGGATTTTCAAGTAGCACCACCTGACCTTAATTGTGCCCTGTATAAGGCACCATGGGTGTGCTGCCTTAAGTTGTGCTGAGCTTCACTTTTGACACCTGAGACAGCAAAAGGCAATAGGAAAAATAAAAGTGCAATAAAACAGACAGAGAGGGAGATGAAGGCATAACAGAATAACTATCCCTGAATGGCAAGACCTTGGAGAATCTTCAATTTGTCCCTTAAAGCAGACACAGTGAGCATGCATTTTGATGCTTGTTGTAGCATCCCATTTGAAATAATGTGTTCAAAATCTAACAAGCAAACTAAGGCATAGTGATCTTCACTGCCCAACTGTGAACAATGTGAACAGATGAATAAAGTATTCTTTGGGCAAAGAGCAATCTTTCAAAATATGAAGTGGAGGGATTATCTGCATTTTGGGAAACATTTTTTTTTTAATCTTAGATATATTTGAAAGAGGGAGTTTTCCTCATACCTATTAAAGGCAGTTATTTTCACAGTGAGCAAATTAAACACAACAGGGAGAAGACTATTGTGCATTTGAGAAGGGGAAGCCCCTCCCATCTCCACAGAATCAAACTAAATTTCCACACTCAGAAACATATTTAGTGATACTTTGTTTACAGAAGAACCTTGAAAGAGATCATCGAGCTTTTTTTGTCCTTACAACTATGTGATGTCCTTCTGGGTATCTTGAGAAATTACTTATTACATACTAGCAATTCATATTTGTAACATGCATCTTCAGGACTATCTGGAATTCTCAGAAATGCTATAAAAACAATAGTATCTATTTTTTAAGTATCTACTGTGGGGGTTTTTAGCTATTTTTTTTCCTAAGAAAACAAACCTTTGCAGCTGGAACTGTTTGCCATCTCTTTTCCCATGCTAATTGCCTTTGACTGGTTAGCAAATTTAGGTCAAATATGACAAACTCCTAGAAATCTCAGTATGTTTTCAACTTCAGTAAATTGTTGTGAAGTTACTGGCAGCTGGTAAATGAGGGAAAAGCAGGCAGACCTCACCCATTATTAACCTGTTAGCCACTAGCCAACCAATGCAACAACCTGGCCAGAGATCCAGCATCAATGTCACATCCCTGCTGAGCCAAAGCAGACTCTGTTCTGCCCTGCTTGCCGAGGGGGATGAGCCAAGGGTGACAAGGTGGGAGAGAGCTGTTGCAGAAGGGGAAGGACATGCTGGACATGTTCTGCTCCTTGCAGCAATCTGCCTATATGAACTTCTTAAGCCAGCTTTATCATCAAAGCACTGCCTCTGAAATAACTGTTTGGAGACTAATCTCCCTAAACCAGCATGTCTCATGTAAATTACAATTCTTTCAATGCAGTTGTTTCCTTTCTTGCCACACAGTTTAACATTTTCCACTGCCAATCTGAATTATTAGTTAGTTAAGTTCCCTGGGCCAAACCTGTACTGTAGTTTCACTGAAGGTAAATTTGTCACCAATTCACTCAGAAATTTTTTAACATGGCTTCAAGAAATAACTTTACATGGTTTATTTCATTTGGATTATTTGGAAGTTTTAGGGCAATCCATTTACCTGTGTTATGCATGAGGTAAAAAAATCCCTTTCTTGCATTTGTGCACAAAAAGGAATTTAAACTGATGAAATCTGGATACATGGATGGCCCTCAAGAGGAAGTATTATCAATATTTTATTTTAAAATGGATTTAATCAGACAACATAAAAATTCTTGGGGATTATTTAAATGAGCGATTGCCAGCAGCAGTACAGACTTCATAAGAACAACAGTGACCCCACAGTGGTAAACTTCAAACTTTTGCCTAAAGTTTGAAGTGTAGCAGCAGGATTTTTACACTGAAACCAAAACTCAAGGAAAAAGGAACATTACCATTCTCACAGCAGTACTCTTTCACCTCTGCCGGACACCTGCTAGCAAGTGGCCCATCTTGTGCATCTATCCCACTCCTGCAGAAAGGATGCACCCTGTGCCCATGCACAAGCCATCTGCTGATGGACATACACCAGGTGTTGCACTCATGCAGTAGAAAAACTTGGATCACAATTTAGCAAGCTACATTCCTGGACTGAGTACTATGAGAATCTGACAATTTCCAAGCCAGCAGGCACTGCAGAAAAGTTATGAACCCCAAAGAATGCAGCCATGTCAGCTTTCACATTGTCACACGTGCTTTCCTATCTGAAAACATGATGTTTTATCTTATTTTTAGTTTTTTATCTGAAGCACTATTGCCAGGTGCAGTAACCCGTGGATTTAGTTTTAAACACCTTGCTTGTCTAGCTTGAACCTGAGGCCTGGGGAAGGTTCAGACTTGACAGAAGTAAAGACAGCTTCTCATAGTATCCTGCCAATGTAATTCCTCATGTAGCTACTACTGTTAATGACATCAAAGCTGTTCTCAAACCTGGAGATTCCTTTGAACCTGACAATAAACCAGCTTAAGTGGAATTTTTGCTGTGTTTGGAAATCTTCCCCAGAAGTACACCAGTCAACTACCACAAGAACAGAAAACTAACCAAATCACAACAGACCTGAGCTCCAGGCTCAATGAGTTAAAATCTTTTGTAACTCTTGACCAGCAAGAGTAGATACCAAGTCTACCTCAGCTCACAACTGCTGTCAACATCAGTAGTTTTGTTTTGACTATATCTGAGGTTATTGTTTCCATTTCCACCTAATATAACAAAACTTTTGAGTAAAAAGTTTGAGTAAAAAATACTACTGAAGTACTTAAAAATAGATAAACCTGCCTTCTGGTCTCAGTTATTCACATCTTTACAATGGAAAGATGTGGCTAGCTAACTGGAGAAATATCATAGTGAAAGAATTTCATTCAGCTTGTTAACAGGTTATCATTTTATTTTTGTCTTCATTCAACATTAGTTAATATGACTGTGAGAAGGGCTGTACCATGCCTTCAAAGAACAGGGGGCTTCTGTGCACACAAATAAAAGCAAGAACAGAAAGTTCTAGGGCTGAATTCCCTGAAAAATCAATCCTGAAAAAACAATTATATAACAGTGTAAATCAATAATATAAGATAAAAAAGAGAAGAAATGCCACTCAGGACAGAGGTGGAAGAGGTATATCACTCTATCTTGTACAACTGGTTGAGTGTTGGTTCTCAAACTAAAGTCTTCTTGTTACCTTGCTGGATTCCTCCAGTTGAGTGCCTCGTTTCCAGGCCTCAGAGAACATGGAGCTGACAATACTTTGGGAACGGACATGTCCAGCTGGCTGGGTGTCAGAAACTCCACTGTCAGACTGATTAGAATGATTTGATTGAGATTCTGTTCAGAAAAAAAAAATTAAGAAACAGTTAGCATATGTTTCTGAATATAAGAGTAAAGTCAGCATGCTTATAATGCAAGTCCGTGTGATACTTATTGGTCACTCTTGTTAAACATGTTATCCCACCAAAGGACATTGCTCCCAGTAACTACTTCATAAGCTCAAGCTCACATGCAGGCCACTATTGTCTGGAAAATAAAACAATGCAACAGATCCCTGGGATCAATCAAACCCAAAGCTACACAAAGATGGCAGCATGTCAGATACGCTTCAAAGTAAAAACACACTGTATGGGTTCTGAAACACCCAACAGCTCCTGCACTTTGGAAAAAGCCACATTTTATGCAGTGCATACAGCCTGCTCTCTCCAGCACTCCTCCCCACCACAACCTTAGAAACAAACACTGGACACAGGCCAAGGACAGGCAAACTACACTAGCCAAGGCAGGAGACTGCTTCCAACAACCCATTCCTCAGCAAAAGAGAAGGAATAATGGGCTTCCTGCAACTACCCAACATTGATGATGCTCTGGGTCCACAGGGTATCTTGACAACAGCCACTGCCAGACCAATTTATTCAGCCTGGCACCTGCTTTCTGTGTAATCCAAACTGTCCTAGGAAAAAAAGAGCATCTAGGCATAGATTGGAATGCAGCTCTGGCAGAACACGCATGGCTGGTGGGCTGTGGCTCAGCTCCCTACAAGAGACAATTGATCAGAAAAACACCCAACTTGGATGGAGAAATTGTCAATAACCAAGAACCTACTGCTACACCTGGCAAGCTACGCCACACAGCTGGAAAGATGCCTTCCCAGGTAGGCTGAACTTGCTTAGCTCATTCTCACAGCCTACTTTCTGAACCTGTTCCGTTCAGTAACATTACTTCTTGGCCTGTGTTTGCATTGCACAAAACACTCTCACACTACATCACATTTTCAATAATTAATCTAGTCCCTGAGGGTTCAGAAAAACCTGACAAAGCATCAGTCACCTCTGAACAGTGAAAGGACACTATATAAACCATTCATCAACTTTTAAACTGTTATGTGCTACCAAAAGTCAGTCCCAGTCCTGCTGAGAGGTAAACAGGAGCACATTACTGCAGGCAGGCACAGTCTGACATAGGAACAGAAACAGTGTTTTTAAACCTTTTTTCTAAAGAGATTGTTTGGATTTTTGCCTTTGGAGAGGGAGTATCTCTCATTTTCCAATCTCAAGTATTTCAGTCAACAAAAGCTGCTTAAAAGCTACAGATGCCCGTTCTATGCATCATTACAACATAAATTTGATTTTTCCAATAGATGAAACATAGAGGCATCAGGAATTAAAAATGACATTTCCTCTACTCAGTATCAGAAAAACACTCTTCTTTGGAGGTGAACAAGAAAGTACTATGTGTTTCAAATACATACACCACTGAAAGTAATATAACCATGTAACTATTTACGTGTTTTTATGGTAAACATAAAGCCTGTGGTTTAGACTAAATGTAGGATAAAAGACTTTGGAGAAGCAGTCCATTTCCTGAAATGGTCTGTCTTTTGAGGTGTCTAGACAGCAGATGATAAAAAAGGTAATTAAGTCTTTGTATTAGGAGACAGATCACATTATTACCTGGCAAACTAGATGAGCTGGAGCCTGACTTGATACTGGAGCTAGACAAGGAAGTCCAGTCATACGCCGATTCTGTTCTCTTCAATGCTTCCTGGTAGTTCATGTATAGTTGCTTCCCATACTAAGCAAAACGACAAACATATTTAACAACTGTATATAGACTGTGCACCCTTATCAGACTGTTGAGCTCCACCTCTGGCTACTCTATTTCACATTTTTCCCTTCCAGAAAGCAAAAACAGGCTCTCTGTTAAAGGAGATCGGGCAATTTTTTTTTTTTAATTAGTGAATTGCTGAAAGAAAATAAAACAGTTTATTTATGCCGGAAGAGATAGTGTCAAGCAAGAAATGGTCCAATGAATAAACTAAGCCAAGCTGGGGATCTTAGAAAACAACTCTGTTTTCTAAAATCTGTAAGGGAGCTGGCTAAAAGCTATCCATGATGCATGGCAGTTAGCACTTTGCCAGGTGACAGGGGTGCAGCAGAAACAAGAAGAAAGGGCCCAATTACTGAATTATTATAACAATAAAGCCAAATGATTTTTGCTAGGGAATGAAATATCTAAGAACACTGTACATGTTCAGAATAGTTAAACAGAGGGAAGTTAGATTTAACATGTATTTTGCTAAGTAACTGTAAATACTTTTAAACAGGTGATGACAACTCCTCATGACAACAGTGCACGACTGCCTAGAGGTTACCTTAGCAATGCGGATGCCATTGATCCACTGGTGGAGAGTTCTTACATCATCACAGCAAAGATACTTGATATACTGGGATTTCTTCTGGATCTGAGGATGCTGCAGAAAAATTGTTAACTCTCATCAATATTTTAATAGCTAGGAATGCAAGGAAAGTTGTTGAGGTCTATGCAGACAAACTTAATGCTGGAAGATCTTCAACAGATGTCTGCATTTGAGCCAGTTAAAAATGTTTCAGACTATTTCAGGAAGTGAATTTCAGTGAGGATTGCTTCACACATATGTCACACTGGCAGTGTGTCCAGTGTGCACCGATTTCAGGTTTGAAACACTAAGAAAGGGCAAGTCTTCCATTATTTTAGTATTGCCTACTACCAACAGTCTTCTGTACCTCTGAACCAACCCACTGCTTGAGGGAGACAACTAACCTTTTTGTCACATCAAAAAAAACCCTAGAAAGAAACAAACACTCCCTAAATGACACGCTGTTAAGCATCATTCCATTTTCAGCTTGTAGAGCCTTCCACGTTCCCACTGTACTGATACAGGGCTATCATCTAAAGTACTTGCTGCTCCCACATGCATGTATAAAAAAGAAAATGTGCTGTACTTATCAATTCAGAAGTCAAGAAACAAATGCATATTTTTCAGAAGTCAGACACTGGAAATCATTCTAGATGGACTGATTATTCAGTTGTTTCCTGTCCATGCTGTAGAAGTTACATGTCTCTCAGCTGTTGGGCCAACTCTTAATACTCAGGTTCTTATCATTTCCTCTGTTAGCTTACAGTTCAGTGACACAGAGTTTTGCTAGATGATCATAGGTATTTAACTTTTACTGAAGACCCTCTGAAACATGTATCAAAGGATTTTTAGTCTCTTTTCGGAGTATTTTATCCTGTTGTCTCTCAACACAAGTATTTCAAAATGAACAGAACACGTTTATCTCCATGAACAGAATACATATAACAGACCTCCTTATGATATCAGATAATTGCTTGCACTTTTCACTTCTAGCCTCCTTCACATAAAGGTTGTGTAATGAAGGGTCTATATAAGCACAATGACTTCACTAGCAAGACACCTTCTTCCTGGACTTGTTTAAAAACTTGGTTGTACAGAAATAATAGAACCTTTCAAAAATCTAACATTTAGGACCAAAGAGTTATTATCAAATACCAGCACACAAATGCTATATTTAAAAATAGCACAGCACCTGGCTTGAGCAGAGTAAGTTTTGATATAAACAAAGGAAGTGAACACAAAGACAAATCCAGTGTGGAGTTCAGTTAGAATCAGACCTTCAGTTTGTATTTGCCATTCACCTCTCCCAAAACACGTCCATGTTCATGCTTTGGGAGATACTTCCCAGTGTAGTGAATCTTTGTGGCACAAAACTGTATTTCTAGTAAAAAAACCTATGTGATTTCTATACATTCATACTATTATAAAACATTGATGTAACATTATAATAATTAAGGAAGGCAGAACTCAATCCTGTTTAAGATAATAATTTGGTGACACTGAAAACACAGCTTCACTTTGTGTAAGTTACCCAACTAACTACCCCATTAATTTACTTAAAAGGACAATTTTGACATTTTAATGAAGACACAAAAATGTTACAGTCAAATTTCATGCTCAGAATGGCAATACTTTAAAAAAAAATTACTTAAGCCTGTTTTACTCTGTGAGGTCAACAAGTCCGAAAAAATAATTCAATACTAGCCTGTCCAAATGATATGGACAGAAAGTGACATGTAAGCAGAAGAAATCAATTTACTTCAAGGAATTTATAAATACCTACAAACACTGACATTTTTGGCTGTATTCAATTAACTGCACCAGTGACCTATAAGAACATGGAAAATACTTCCAGTTTCAGCTGTGTGCTTTCTCCATGAATATCATGTCCCATATTTAATATTCAGTGTCTACCATAGAGTGGGCTCAAATGCATGTTGCCCTGTCTATTGGAAGAAATCCTTTTTCAGGCAGTGGACAGCCACACACTCCAGATATAATAAATAGTCTAATATACTGACATATACACCACCACAAGAGCTATAGATCAGGGAGGGGAAAAGTGCAACTATAACCAGCTCTTGCTACTGGCACCACTTTCAAATCCATGATGATGCTTTACTTGCTGTGAACACAGTGTGAAAACCTGTTCTAAAATAGCTTTGTACCCAGTTATCGTGCAGGCACTGACACCATTCTGAGCACTGCGTGGGAGTCAAGAGAAACTGGGAGATGTGTTGATGCAATTAAACCTGACGTACTCAAGTTATTAATCTCATAGTTTAAGATCAGGTCACCAGTTTTATAACAGTTTTTGCTACTTGTTCTTTCTAGTGTCCTTTACAGCATCCCCTTTCCCTCATATGGGGCAATAAGGGTAGACTTGAATCTCTAATATAAATTTCTGCCCAGCTCTGGACCCAGACTCTGAGAAGACGGCAACTCCCCAAAGTTAGCATTTCAAGGGATATTATCTCACTGAACCTAAACTGTGGTAAGGTATAGGGCTGCCAAATGGAAAAGAAGAGTTTAGTGTATGTTTTAGAGTATGATGAACAGTTAAGTAAGACTGGCACTCATTAGTCTGGAAATAAAACAATTCAGGGCAATGTGAAAACATTCACAAAGTCACGAGGAGCACAGAGAACAAGCAACAACTGTTCACTAATTGTTCATGTTGTATACAAGAACTAGAGGAAAATAAAATGAAAAGCATTCAGAAGAAGTAGAAGTGTATTCAAGGTATACCACATTGCTGCAGTGTTACCTTTAGTACTAAACAGTAGTCTGTGGGTGCTTTGTATTTGTTCCGATAGTCCTGTCCATAGTAAACACTGACATGGTCCAGCTGTAGAAAGCACACAAGATCCCTTGAGACCTATGAAAAACAAAAACAGTCATTTACAAAATATCTTCAGAAGAAATTCACACACATTGACAAAATCAGCCTAATGTTAAGATCCAATACTAATAAAATGTCTAGTTAAGGTCAAATATTAGTTTCCATCTGATTTGAAAACTACCAATACAAGAAGGAGATACAGCCATGTAAACTCTTGCATCAGACCTTCATTTTTAACCAGGACATCTTTTTTCAAATTCAGTCTGTTTTTGTGTTTTGTTTGCATTTTGTCTTTTGACATTTTACACTGGGCTACTAATGTGCAAGCAGAGCAGGTATCAGAAGAAAGTAAATATGATTGGTGGACCAGGAAGTTAAGAGCTGTTGGTTACATTTAATCTTGGTAATAATCAAATTTTCCAAATTCCAGTGTGACGGTGAGTAGAATTCTAAAGATGTTTGGCAGTGATTGCAGGGCACAGAATTTCAAGAGCCTACTTGCATACAGATTGTTTTTACAAAGCAAAAGGTTGTGGAAAGAACATCTGGCATGTATTCAACTCTAAAGGGAGCTAATGCACTGACAGAGATTTCCTCTTCATTGCCAGCTGTGTGGGAGGTGGACTTCCTGTCCTGGGAGTTGGTTGATGCTGTTGAGATTGATGAATTCATGGACAACTTGAACTCACAGTAGCTCAGCCTTGAAGTTATGATATATTTGTAGCAGCTTTCTATTTACTTTTTGTTATTGATACACAGAAAAACAGTGACACTGAAGAAATGGTATTGTAATTATCAGTTTCAAAAAACATAACACCAACTGGTCCAAATAGAACCCCATTTATATGAATTAACTAAACCCAATGAAATTATGCAGACTGATTGTGGATTTGGTCTGATACTCCATGATTGGCAGTTGCAGTGCCATTTGGTCCTCCATCTGAATTATGCTTGAGAAAAAGACAGCTTCTTAGCTCCACCAAAAATTTTTCCTCAAGTACTTCTGAACACCTAACCCTAAACTCACTCAAAAAGCAGACTCTTGTCTTCTTGTATTTTTAAAGTTGGGGTTATATCCTTCACATCAAGTGCTGCCACAGTAATTTACACCATATTTCCATGATAAAGTTGGCCTTTTAATTAAAGATATGGCATTAGGAAAGGCACGGCTCAGCCAAAATTTAAAGTCTCATGTGCGCTAGTTACCAGCAATAAACAACCCAGGGAAATTGCTTTAAACAGCATACCTTTGCCTTCCCTTTAGGGACATAGTAGATTCCAGAAGCCCGAAGAAGAAAGTAACGTTTCTTCCAAGACTTCTTACCATCCTCTTTCAGCCACAAAACTCCCTCAATCTCTGGCACAGTTACAGAACTTCCACAGAAACATTCCTGCCGATAAACACAGTGGTTTGGGAAACAGACAGAACATAGAGCATGCGGTGGTTTGTTTTTGATGACAAATCCTTTATCTAAGGAATGAGCACATAACAAGGATAACTCTTTTTTCCACACAGTGGTATGAATTGCAGAATAATCATAGAAGCAATAAGATGATTCAAATAAGATGATAGGCCACCTTAGCATTGGCTCAGTGCAACAATGACAAAAAAAAACATTAGCAGTTACTGAATATATTTTCTAACCACTGCTGATCAGCAATAGAGCCCCCAATGGCTTTACTGGCTTTAAGATCATTAGGTCACCCTACAGATACAGCCTGAGACGTGTAAGCATCCACAAAACCTCATTGCACATCCATCAGCTACAGCTATAATTTATACCAGGAGAACTTTGCTGCTACTGCCATCGACACTAGAACTTCTGCTAAGGTTCTATTTATAAAGAGCTAACAGAGAAAAACAAATGCTTTAAATACATTCCAGATTAATATGCAGCACAGAGACTTGGGAATAAACCTAGAAGATAGAAAGAATTAGGTAGAATTGCAACTCTCTGGATGTCATGGCTACAAGCATCTTTTTGATCCCCAGTATATACACAAACACTTATTAAAACCCATATTAACAATATACTAAGAACATACATATGCTACTAATAAGTTAAACTGTATTAAGTTTAATCCAAAATTAAATACTCAGAATATTTGCTTTTGTGTAACTATGTCAATCATAACCATTATTTTGGAAATCAAGTGGAACCTGTGGCACTTCAGTCATGTCACAAAAACATTCCGTTTTCAGCTTATGAAGGCCATGCTTTCTGTTTGCTTTATTCGCTCCATGCCCATAGTTCTGCAAACTGCTTAATGTGTTTGGTATAATTACTTTTCTGCCACTCATTTTTTAAAAGTCAGTATTTGGGTTTTATTTTAAATGTAATTGAAACAATTTTTAACTACTTTGCTTACTAACAAAACTTAAAATATTTACTTAGACCAGTCACTAAACCAATGCTATAGAATTCTGCAGAAAATAAGAATTTGGAAAATACTATAAAAAAATTCTCTACCACCAGAGGTCAAAAAACCCAGGTGACAGTTAAGCAAATGCCAACTGGTTGTAGCCCTAGTTACACGCAACATCATTTTGATTCTCACCTGTGTATGGTATTTTGGATACTAAACTAAATACAGGAACTCTATATTAACTGATCACATCTGAAAGAGGATAACATGAAAATAGCCATTTATTTCAAATATAACACATCCCATTCACAGTCTTCCAGAATTACATTCAGCTCCGTCCATCAGTTTCAATCACCACAACCTTCTGGAGTTCAGCTTCAAGCTTCAAAATGACCACTATGTCCCTTTTGGTTTGGCATTCCTACCTCTAGCAGCACCTCTTTATTTCTGTCTGCCATCTCAGAGGTTTCTTTCTTCCCCAGAAGATAGTTCTGTAACAAAAGAAACCTTAGTATTTCTATAGGCATTCTGAAATCAAGCCAAATGACATTTCTTGTTCACCTTTCTGTAGCAGTAAGAAAAAACCCAGCTATTAAGTAAGAACAATGCGTGAATTAAACAAAACTTTGTAGTTTAACTGAAACTTTCTGTCAGACTGCTAAATAATACATTGATCTAACTTATAATCGCCTTTACCAAAAATATCAACCAGTCCATACTCTTAACAGCCTCACAAGGACATTGTCCTAATTTACCACGAATCAAACAGCTGTCTGTTACAATGCATCCAAAAATAAAAATATTATGAACTTGAAAATCCCACAATGAAAATATAGAAAACACCAGAGATCTTTAAACTTGTTACATACTGCCATTATTT
>JAWWLV010000183.1:25559895-25578163 GCA_035041135.1 Platyrinchus mystaceus
TATGAACTTGAAAATCCCACAATGAAAATATAGAAAACACCAGAGATCTTTAAACTTGTTACATACTGCCATTATTTCTGTGTTCAAAGAAGCACAGAAGCAATGTACTTCATTCCACCTTGCCCTGACAATTTTGCTGAATAAAAATATTTATTTTTCACAAAGAATTACCCAATAAAATACTTATCTTCTTAAAGGAAATCTAAATATTCAAAGGTACCATATCTTATTAAATAAGTTTTGTACTCTTATTCAGTTTGGAAAATATTAGGCCAATGAAAAACACAATCTTCTTAACCCCTAGCTCTAATACCAGAAAAAACCCCGAATATTCACAAAGTTTAGCCAGTTCAATATTTTAAACCAAAGAGAAATATTTGGTTTACGCTGGTACCTCCTTGTTGGCCGTGCCTACCATATGCACTGACAGCAAATGTATCAACCACAAGTGTTTAAGAAGGACACAGAGTTTTGTTGCTTCAGCACAAAGCACTTGAATAAGCCCTGGTTTTTAGTGTTTGCTTAAAAAAAAGTAAAATCAAGTACACTGATGTTGTCTCAAAGGATGAGCTTACAAAACTGATACCCAGTTTAAATCCAGGAAATTAGCACATAGATGCCATACAGATATAAAAATAATCTATAACCCCAAAAGGGAACACATTAGCTAAGAGAGAGATCAAGTGATAATATATCCAGTTCTTTTTCAATTCAGATTCTTCAAAGAACAACCTTCTGCTTTTCTGTTTCTTTTCCTCCACTCCCTTACAATATTGAACTGCTTCCGGATACCAAATCACTGGAGAAAGGAGAAGTCTTTGAAGCCATTTGAGAGACAAGTGGGGCCTTTGGTTTCCTAGCCAAGGAACAGGAAACACAGGTGAGTACAGGCAGGTCCCAACTTCTACAAGGAGGGACACATGCTCTCTTCTCTTCATTTGCCATGTGACCATGGAGAAGTTATTCTCTTAGATTTTGTCTTCCCCTTCTTGCCAGCAACGTAAGAATGCACAGTGCAGAACCACTACTATTAGCAATATCTGTCAACACCTTTCCTGCATAATCACATATTTGAGCAGCACTAAGTATGGGTGTAAATC
The DNA here is from genome assembly GCA_035041135.1 of Platyrinchus mystaceus. NCBI lineage: Eukaryota > Metazoa > Chordata > Aves > Passeriformes > Tyrannidae > Platyrinchus > Platyrinchus mystaceus. Next base: position 25,560,996 of record JAWWLV010000183.1, read on the forward strand.
CCATGAAACTGCCTGCCTTCATCTCCATTAAAACTACCCACAAACACATTTGCAAACAGATTGCTTCAGCTCAGTTATCCGCTAAGGACTTGATTTTGTGCCAATAACACTGTGGATGTACACAGTGCCAAAGTGTAAAGTTGCCTGGCATTTTAACACATACAAAGAATGGAAAAGAATGCTACCAAAACAAGTAAGAAGCTGCAATCAGTCACACAAGCATTCAACATGAACCGCAGGCTTACCTGTGGATTCTTGAAAAGTGCGTATTTCTCTATACGTTCCACGAACATTAGTTTGTTTTGACTATCTCTTGTCCAGTTCAGGAGATTTTCAACTAAATTTTCATGATCTTCAAAGATCCTTTCTGCAGCAATAACAAGAGAGAAAATACATTTGGATCTGTTGCATTTTGTGATAAATTAATCTGTAGTCATATCTAGGAGACAAGGCACGCATGCAGAGAAAATGAGAGTTCCAGGTCTACTACAATGGGAAGAAGTTTATGCAAAGAAACTAAAAGAACTTAGTCATCTTTCAGACATGCCTGGGTTAATTTTACATATACAGTCCTTTAACACCAACTTCTACACCTTCAGGCTTAGAGTTTCATCAACATATGAAGTGTTTTTGTTTTTTTAATCTGACAAAGCCTACCATCCCACAAGAACACTGCAGACTCCAATGATGATATTCCAAAGTTTATGGGCACAAATAAGAAGGTTATCACATTTATACATACTCTGGTCTACACAACTCCTGGAGGAATGTATTAGGCAGCTTTTTCAGCACAAAAATTGTTACTGCATCCCCAATCACTATCTAACTCTAAGTATCAGAAAAGTAATGGGCAATCATCAGAGGGAGAAATGTGGAATACCCACGGTTAGTAGGGGTTTTGCAAAGAGGTCTAAAAACTGACACTGTCTACTTCTTACAATCTCTCTTGATGAATAAATGATGTATTACCAATGGCTCCTGAGAACTCTGACTCTCTGTTGAAATAGTTATCACTAGTACACTAGCACTAGCATTTCAGAATACTGAAAATAGGCAAAAGAGAACAGAGTAAGGAAAAAGAGGAAAATTTACTGAAACGGTAGAGAAATAGATGAAATTTCTCATTCTGAGAGAAATAAGGAAGAAGACATCTTCAGGAAACTAGACCAAGTTTTTCCTCCTTTCAAAGACACTGAAGCAGAAGCTAGCTTTCTCTAATTTGTTCCCTCTTCACATAGGCCACACAGTGCCATTTCAGCAAACTAAATTTTTCAGAATCTTTTGGGACTTGCTTGACCTTTCAACTGCACCTGAAAGCAAAACATGATTTTCTCCCACAAAATCAACTCAAGCTCTATCAACAACACAGCAATACTGTCTTCTAAGAAAGTAAAAAAGTCATCACCTAACAGAACAACAAAACAAAAAAGCTTCAGATGACTGTGATACAAAAACTTACATCTCACTGCAGCCTCATTACTGAAAGTGGATAGCTTTCAAAACATATCAACTGTCATTACAAGAACACAGTTTATTAAAATTTTAATTTTTTGAGCTTAGTACGCCGTTATTTTCCATTGGATAGGTAGAAGATTCGCCACATAACAACCCTTTTTTCCCCCCTAAGCAATGTTAACATGCTACACTATCTGAAATAGAAAAGGTTTCACCAAAAGAGAGAGGAAGTATTAATTTTCATTGTAATTTGAAATCAAGATATTTGGGTTCAGTTCTGGGTTTTTCTTTTATCAAAGTCAATGGGTAAGGTGCACCTCAGCTGTTCCCCTTCTTTTCCATTCAGATGCCGTATTCTTTGGCTAAATGAACAACTTACATTGTGGTAAGTTGTTAAAGCTCCTATGCAGTGCAAAGAAGCTTTAACTGCTCTTAGAGGAATATTGCTTTTTGCATTCAAATATTTAACAGGAAAAACAATGTAGACAGCTTTTTGCAATAAGAGCTGTCAGTTCAAAATACTATTTACGAAGAGGAAGATGCACAGTAGGGTTTTTATCCCTTACCGGTTTCTTCTGTGAAGAAATCATCAAAACCAAGAGGCTCAGTGACTAGACATTAGTAAAATTAGTATATCACATCAAAGAATTTAGCCATGCTTTTTAAATGAAAGAAGAAATCATTTCCAGATCATTCTGAAACAAAGTCAATCATGAGTTTCATTATATGAATTAGCATTTACTACATTAATGAACAGGATGATGAACATTATGAAGCCAAGTGTTTAAATAATTCTGAGGATATAGATAACTGTTGCATTAATAGATAAGAATTATAAATGCTTGTAATTATTACTTACCCATTTGCAATTCAGAGATGGTTTCCACCAATGACCAGTCTAAACTGTAGCCACAGTGTGATTTGTCCATCAGATTGTCTAATACTTGTCTCACTGTCTGCCTCTCATCCACCATCATTGTTTTTGAGCTGTCATCAGACATATGGACTCTGATCACCAACTATTAAGCAGAAAATTAGGAAAACAAGAAGGATTAATTTACCACATTTCAAATAAATATCTGGTTGTTTATTAGATCTTGTTTATTCTTCTAAGATTTTCTTACAATAGCATAAAATATTAAGTTCAATCAAAACACTTCCTCAAAATGGAAAAAGTCATAAATGATGGTTTGATATTTGTATCACAGACACTCAACAAGATACTGTTCTCCTTCAGTATAAGAGAGTAAACATAAAGGTCTTTCCAATACAGTGACAATGTGCTTTAGTTGTGTGTTAAGGAGGAAAAAAGTGTCCTGTTCTGATTAATAAAGTGCCTTTGAGACAATTTTTCTTGCATGTCCAGGTGGAACAAAAGAGTTCTGCACAAGCTTACAAAGAATCAGAATTTTTCAGATTTGCAATTCAAGCTTTCTGTCTCCTTTTTTGTATTTTCCAAAAATGATGATTATGTAAACAATATACTTATACTAAATCCTATTTTTCTAGAGAATATGAAGCAGTAGTGTGAAAAAAATCTGCTTTTAAAATACAATGGCTTTTCATACGATTTTTAAAGGAGTCACTGTCCAGAAACAAAAATCCAACCATTTTTTTTAACTAATCAAAAAACTTAAGACAACAGATTCTTTTTGTCAATCATTATGCTTCCACTTTTACATCCTGTTCAGAAGGAAAAGATAGCATTTTAAGCTACTGAAAAATTCCAGTTGCAAAATAAGAATGCTAAATGTTAAGGGAATTCTCTATTCTTTGAGAGTACATCAAGTAATGTCAGTAGACTTCCTCCACTTGGTAATCCCTGTTTTTAGTTTGGAATACTTGTCTTCCATTTATCACTGGCAAATCCTGCTAATGCATAATGGGAAAGGGTTTGTAAAGAAAACAGGCACAAATTTTAAATGTGTGACTGCAGAATATACAAGATGATCTCAGGAGGCTGGACCTTCATTTCACTTCTGGGTGGAGGTTGGCAAAGTCTTCTCAATGTGCACTAGCAGGAAAACAAACTATTCCTTAAGAAAACCATAATGTTATTCCATATCCTAGGATTTTCTTGATTAGGTCCAATCTAGATTGGAAACCACATTACCACTCCAGATAAGAACACCACAATGGTTTTATTAAGGGCAACTTAAGGGTAGTAGACACAAATGAGAAGTGAATTTCCTGCATTTTCCAAGTGAAAAAGAATAAAATAAAGATCTTATAAGTTAATATAACTAACTTACCTTTTTCACTTGTGCTTCTTTAATCTTCTCTAATGCAACCCTAATCTTCTCAGCTTTGAGTTTAGCAGCCTGTTCCTCCTAGGGGACACAACACACACAAGTCCAGTTAATGCAAACTTCAGTCTGGTTTCAGTGGATTTAGTTTTGAGGCTACCATGCTTTAAAACATGAACTGAAATGCTGATTTGCTCATCTACAAATCCTCAACTATTTCTTAGTGACAATGAAGACTATTATTTTTTAAGACAAGAAGTATTATTATCAAATATTTAGCAAAATAACTGCCATTAGAGCATACAAGAGGTACATATTTTGTGTAGACATTTGGCATTTCTCTGCTCTTCCACACTGTAAATAGCCTCGTGCATTGCTACCAAATATTTTAGCAAATCATATATTTACAGTCATAGGTCAGGACAGTACATATTCAACAGGAGTGTACAGTGGAGTACAGCCAATAGATTTTTGGTTGACTGACATAAAACACAAAGAGCACACTTAAAATATCAGAATTTAACAGCACACAGAAAGTAAAAAACCAAATCCTATAAATAGGATTCCACACCACATGCATTAGTTTGAAAGATTTTAAACTAGTAAATCCATTTGCAGTAAGAAGCTTGAACGCTCCCTTTATCTCTACTAAATCCAAGCTGTATTTCTCCTTTAAGTATTTTAAGACACAAAAAGCAAATGGGTATTCTTTTGCTCTTCTAAGTAATTTATTGTTGTTACAACTGGAAATGCATTGAAAATTCAGGTAACAAATCTATCTGCTGATGCTAAAGAAAATTGTATATTGTAAGACTAGCAACACAAATTTTTCAATTTGAGATTACAGATATTTCTGTTGAAATTGCATTTGAAACATGTGACTAAACAAGCAAGCGCTGTTTTTCAAAATCTTAAATTTTGGATGTTCACTGTGGTTTATATCTAAAAGCATCATAAAAATCTCTAGCACAACAAACAAATATATTAAAAAGGCAAACCCCCTCCAAAATATTCAGTCTCTTTAAGAAAGAAAATTAATATTTTTCTCAGATCCAAAGCAGCACAGCCCATCAACATTCAGCATGCCATAGACATTTAGTTCTCCATTGCTTTCTTGTACAAATGTAATCCATGGTTTCTTTACCATGTGTTTAGATGGTTGCTTTTCTTGTAAAAGTCAAGACTCAGCTATTCTGAAATCAACAGTGTTAAGTTTTGCACTTCTCAACGAGTTATTAATACCTTTAACAACTGCTAAAGAACATTCTCTTGTTATTTACTGCAGTCTTACTCAGTAGCTTTTGGTCCTTCACATCCTGTGACCATCCTATGCAGTGGAAAAAAAACATCAGCTAGGCAGGGCAGTATGCTGCCTTGAGAGAAATGTGGTTCTTTTCAATAAAATAAACCAGTAAGTTGACACAAGCAGAAATAACGTGAGCCTGAAATATCATCTGGTAACTGAATTACCCAGGAACACAGCTTTTATTAATCTACAGGGCACCTCAGCTTTTTATTCACAATAACAACGGTGTCTTATAGCTCAGAAAGGTTAAATCAGATTAGCATTCTGTGAAAAACAAACACTGCCATGATACCAAGAGTCATTTATTCTTCTTATTCCTCAACACTAACCATTTCCTTCTGTACAAATAAATTATTACTAAAAAGCAAGGCTTTAAAGACTTGTAAAGTTTCCAGAAATGATACTATGCACCTGTGCATTATGAAATCAGCAAAACCAAAAGACTTTATTTTATCATACGTTTGGAGAAACTCATTCACGGTTTAAAAATGCTTCTCATTAACCCAACTGTAAACCTCTACTGCCTTAAAAAGGTTGACAGCACATTCAGTTTTGCTCTTCATTAAAGTCAAGCAGCCCAATTTTCCAGCCCATTTCACTGTACACCTGTGCCATGCAACTGCCCACAGCAAACCCCACAGGAGCACTTTGCACCACGGTGCACAGGCAGCAACACAAGGGAGAGCAACAAGGAATCAGCTGGCAGCCTCCCAGATACCTGTGCCAACACAGCTAAAATATCTTTGGTGATCTCTAAGTTTATAATCCATCATTCCCTAAAATGCTTTTAAAAATAAATATGTAGATCAAGAAAGACTTTGAGGATTTACTATTTTAATGCCAGCCAATAACTTCTCATTTCCTACTCAATATTATGTGGGTCTAGAGATTAGGATTTCTTATACTTTGTTAAACTCTAATAAAGTCAGTTTAAATTAAAAACAAAAACAAAAACACACACATAACCCAACAAACAAACAAACAAACAAACAAAAAACAAACCACCAAACTAACAACAAAATAAACTCCAGAACTGGAATTATTGAAATAAGAACAACTTTCAGCCAGTAACAAATTATAAAAAGAGGTCTGAATTTACTTACTGGAAATGTACAGAGGAAAAGAAGCAAGAATTAGAAATTTCTGAAAGCACATAGTAGTCAAGGATTTTAAGCTTTATAAAAGTTTTCAACTTTTGCTTTATAGTTAGTGCTCAGGCCACTGCTGATATGGCAAAAGGAGGAAGAACTATCTATTTTGATGATTTCATAAAATGATTGAATAACTGCAGGATTCACATCAAAACTCCCAATGATTTCTTCTGTTTCTCTCCTAATGGCCCAAGAAAACAGTTCCTTCCGCATCAAAGCCAGCCCAAAACTGCACTTAGACACAAACACAGGCTCTCTCCTCACACGTCCATGAAACTAAGACAACGTCTCAGCGGGAGGAAGCACGAGCCATCCATCAGCTTCTGTTCTGAGCTAACAACCCTTTCCACTGCACGGGGAAGAAAGGTGACAGATGACAAAAATACCTGATTGCAACTGTAAACTTTTCAACAGCACAAAGTAACAAGTACAGGACATACAGTCCAACCACACTGAACTTGGGCATTTATTTCCCCTTTGCTAGTAAACACCAGCAACAGTGACACGAGTTGCTGAAGGGTCATGGAAATACAGGTAAACAGCAGGACTGCAGCCCCTTCAGGGGGTACCACAGGTGGTCCATACCAGTATAAATCCTGATGTGGCCACTGCCCTGCCTCCCTCCCACAGCATTAGTGCTCGGTGACAGCACTCACAGTGCTGCTGTGGCCACACAGACACTTTGGTCACAGGACTGATCTAGGTGAAAACTGACACAGCAGAAAGATTCAGCAGAATCCACTCCCTGGTAAGACTGCCTTTACAGTCACGGACATGCTTTGCAAATCATAAAGGAGATACACGCACACACATACTGCAGAAAAACAAAACATAAAGCAGTGCCATTTCCACCTCTGTCAGGAAACTACTGCTGCTCTTCCAGTAGCAGTACACATCACTGCTACACATAGTAGCCGTCAAATTGCAACATAAATCCCTCACTTTAACAGGACTACTTTGGGAGTATTGTTACACTTGCATTTTAAAGCTTTGAGCCAAGATTACTATTGGTTATGCACAAAATCTCACCTGATTCAAAGAATACGAGGTGACAGTTACACTGAGAATTTGTTAATCTAAAATATTCTAACATTGTGAACTAAAATGGAAAATGCACATCTCTGCAATGCAATGGTCTTAATGACTTTAGTGTTTGCATTTTTATACCAGAACTCTGATAATTTTAGCCTACAGTGGAATATCATAAAGAATAACACACACAAAAAATATTTTCTTAATATGACAATCACAATTTCCTGCCCCAGTTTCCAGTTAAATATGCAGTTACCAGAAATTCCAGCTGTGTTTTAGCATTAAATATGCAAGATGCATGCAATGACAAAGCTGACCTTGCTCAAATGACTTTGTGCCTCTCATTTCTAGGCTGGGACTTTATTTTCTGTGTCATTAACAGAATCCTTTTACAGAGATCACAGAAAGAATGGGAAAAAAGGGGGGGGTAATCACTTAAGAAAGGCTACAGTACTTTGGAAATCCAGTAATTAAATGATAAGAGCTAGGTAAGGAAGTCTACATCTCACTGAAGTTAGGAGGGCAGATACACAAATCACAAGATGCATAGAAGAAGAAATTTCTTCTTTGGTTAACACCTGATTTTTTTGTGTCTGAATTCCTTCTCTGAATGCAAATAAGAAGACAACTAAATACACAAGTAGCATTTACTTCTGAAGGACTAAAAGCAGGTATCCACTGTTTATTTTCCCAACTACAGTCTAGCCTCAGGTAGAAAGGCAAGCTCGTGTCTTGCAAGGACTGTCCTTCTTGAAGAACTTTCACTGAAACAGAGGTTTCTGTTGCTAGAGAACAACATATTTACATCTCCATTTGTACCTAATCCCCCAAAACTTCAAGACATCTTTATTAGCCCCATGTTTAAAGTATATCAATCTGAATATTAATCACATTAATGAAGTGGTTTCTGTTGGTTACTTTCATTTATTATTAAAAAGAACACTAGAACAAGTGTGTATGTGATCAGCACTAGAAGCAAAAAACCAAACGTGTGAATACAAAGAGCAGTTCTTGATAAACTCATTAGGACAAGCAGAACGCTCCTCCCTAAAAACCATTTAGTGGCAACAGTGGCACAGTCCATTTATAAACAGTGAACTTGTGTTGACAGAAGTAGTTCTTGGCCATTCTCAAAATAACTTGGAATAACCTACATCTGGGTAAAGCAGAGAGGGAAGCAAGACATGACTCTTTCAAAGCTCACTAGATGTGAGTGTACATCAGTCATTTTCCTGGTGAGGAGTTCATTCTCCCTAATGTGGACTCATCACACATTTCCTCCTTCTTCCTTCCCAACTTAATACTCTGGAGTATTCCTGACATTGTCACCATATTGCACCATGTTACTAAATACGAAAATGGATGTGAAGCAGTACAATTTTTTGGGGGGGTTATGTCTGAGAATTATCTACCTGAGAAGGTCTGAAATATCACAGTGACACTATACTGGGGTAGTGCCATATTTTTGCTTTATTCTACTTCTATGCACTGTTCACAAACTTTTGTTATTAGAAGCCTAACTCAAACACAGAGATGGCTTCTGAATGGAAATTGGAAAGCAGCAGTTACATTTTAAATGCATCTCAAAATCACACTGGCCCTTGTCACAAGTTCCCACAGAAGAGATCTTCACTCTCACAGTCTACTGGCACAAAGAAGGCCCCACCATCCATATCCCTAAGGAAGATGTTGAAAAGTACTGGACCCAGTACTGACCTCTCAGGTGCACCACTGGTTAATGCCTCAAACTGGATTTAGTGCCCTTTTGAAGATACGCTTCAAGGAATGGCAGATAAAATATTAATCAGCTGAGACATATCTTCTGCTGTCTCCCTGAAAGACTACTCAAACTAGATTTGACAAAGCTAGTTGAAATGAAGAAAAAATCCAAAGGAGTTTCACTGGCTCTTTATCCCTTGAAGGAACCTGCACCACATTATCATCCCACTTGCCTCTGAATAGAACCTGTCTTGTACTGGCTCGAGGCCGGGCTTCTCACCGGGGCAAAGAGTTAGAGAAGAAAAGGTACTGGGATCTGGGACCGGAAAAAAGCAAGAAAGGGGAGGGGAAAAAAACAAACAAACCAGATTGAAGGCCTTGAAAATCACAGTAAGCAAGTTTGAGAGTGGAAAGAAGACTACAACACAACAGATGAGACACTATGACTGACTGGCAAGTTTTACCTGGACAAAAAGCTCAGCTAATATGCAGAACAGGGCAGAAGCAGATTTCAGAACATAGGCTGATTGTCTAACAATGTAACCACAGTCTTATTATAAATAATATATAAATTATGTTTTATTTTATTGATAGAATATATAATATCATTATAATACTAAAAAAGACAACAGTGACATTAAAACTACACAGGAACATCACAATGATCACAGCAGGTTAGTACACAGTATCTTGTTGAAGAAAAATTTAATTATTTTATTTCAACATTGTGCAAAATCCTGATACTACCTATCTATATCATTTTTTCAGTTTTCTAGATGTGGCCATCACAACTTCCTCAAAAACTGGCTGTAGGAGGCTGGAGTTTTCAGACTGTGCTTACATCCTTTGCAGATTAGAAATGAACTGCTGTATTTTTAAACTGCATTAAAAAAAATCTCAAACAGATGCCTCATTCAAGAATGAACACAACATCTGTATCAGATTGATCTAAGATGCATGAAGCCAACATCACAACTGATTTAATCAAAAGTCTGAAGGAATTAGTGTGCAGTAACAAAAAATTTACAAACCAGTGGAATCAGCATTGATAAGAAGAATATTTGTCTTTCACGTCAACAAGAAAAGAAGAATGATGTACCAAATATTTGGAAAGAAAAGATGTTACATGATTCCTTTACCTCCAGATGCTGACATACATATATGAATCATTAAACTAATACATCATTTTCTGTGCTGACATCTGCCCTATACTGCATCAGGAACTGTGTGTGTGCATGACTGTCGTGCAGAGGGAATGTGGTGAATGACTAGAATTTCTACAGTTAGTTACATTACCAGAGAACAAAAATGGTACTGTTGTTCCCCCCAAGTGTCTCTAGTCCCAATACAAGAGGTAGACATATCAAAGAAGGGAAAGAATACCAGACACAGTAAGACAATAAGAAATAGTTGACACACCAGGAACACGAGCGCAGAGCTGCAACATGATCCTACAGTTATCTTATCTGACTCCTTGCTACAAGGAAATGCCCCATTTCTCAGGACTGCTTCACTTATACGGGGAGTTATCTAATGTCACAGCAAGGTGAAGAGATCTAAGCTGCAAAGTGGATTTCCACTTCATCATTTTACTAAAGAAATTTGGTTGCAGGAGGTCAGAAGAGAATCAGTAAGTACCCACACCAGGCCTGTGTGCTCAGTAGTCAGAAGTAGAGGGCACAACTGTACTGAGACAGTCCCAAGCTGAACAAACAACATTATCCTCAGAAAAATCAGCAAGGTCACCAAAAGCATCTGATCAAAGGGCTACAACGTCTGATTAGCCAACACAAAGACTTATAAAAACAAACATTTAACTTCAGGAGTCTATCAGAATCACTGATATGAGCTAGTCCATGGTCATATGACACAACGGGATTATTTTATGCACTTTTTAAACTGAAGTTCCATATGGTAGCCAACACTCATCCCACATATAAACAATCAGAAGGGAGGATCTGAAAACACATGGAGATGAAAGGGAAAATGATGGTTTCTGTTTGTGCCACAGCTGTTGTTAATCTATCTGCAATGAGTCAAGGTTTGCTGGTTTGGTGGCTGTTTGCTTTGTTGGGGGCACAGCAGGGTAAGGAGCTATTGGGGGTGGGGGGAGAGAAAGAGGTAAGGACTTAAATTTTAAGTGAAACAACCACAAGAGCAGAAGATTACTTGGTTTTGGCTGTTTGTACTCCTCTAGAGGACAGCCTGAAAATTTGTTGTCAAAATAGATGCTGAGCACTTTGAGAAGAATATTAAGGTATTTAAGAAAAAGCAGTAAACTAATTCTAAACCTTTATTGCTAAATACAGACTACTTATTCCCAGCATTATCCTCATTGTTTTGAAGTCACCAAGATACATTTTGTTACTTCAGGCTTGCCTGAGGTTTCTCCACTAGAGAGTCCATTTTACAAAAACAACCCAAGGAATGGTTTGCAGCAGGTAATAGCATGAGAGATATCTGACACCTCAGCTACTGAATATTCAGTTCTCTGAACTACACAAAGCTGTATGTTTGTTCTTCATCCCAGCTTGTCTTTTCATCAAGGAGATTTATAGCTTGCTCCATCACTCCTATTCTAGATTCAGAAGGAAATATGTATAGAATATATAATTCTTAAACTGAAGAACAATTTGTGCTCTCTTAGTACATTGCAGACCTCTTTCCCGTGAAGAAAATGAATTTATAATCAGGATATAATTTATAATACCTGGCTCATTAGACCACTGTTTTACTAGGATATTCTCCTCGCATTACATTAAGACAACATTCAAAAATGTTATAAAAAGAAATCTCATTACTTACTACAGTTTATCTTTGATACAGCAAGTGAACCTATTTTAAGGCTACTAATGCCTTTTAAAAGTACTGAACAGTCCCACATATTTTCCACAGTTATGATCTTTTTTTTTCTTTTCAACTAGTGAATGGCAATAGGAACAAAAGAATTTTTAGCTCAGTACACTTCCTTTTCAGCTAAGGCATTTTACCTGCTGACGTGGCTATTAAGTATTTGTCAAGAAATTAAACACTTTGATAAATCTGCAGAGACAATCAATAAAATTTAGCCTTTAAAAGCACCTTGGATAATAAGAAAAATCATGTAAGCAAATGCACAAGTATCTGAAAAGGGCAGGGGTGGGAGAAGCACAGCAGGCACCAAAAGCATTCTTTCTACATAGAAACAGTCACATACAGGGGGAAAGAAGAAGCATCACCTTGGTCAGCAAATGAGAAGGCTTTCCTGCAATGTTTCTCAGAAGGAGGGAGGTTTCCCTGTCCAAATAGGAGTGCTTGTGCAGAAAGAAAGAGAAAGAACATAAATCAAAGGAAGTCAGTATAGTAATTTTATAGTGTCTTGATTACAGAAGATAAAGCAGAGTTTAATAGAAAAAAATTCTACATCATCACTTTATTTCCCTCCCATAAAAACATGAACATTCTCAAATACTATGAGCTTAACACACTGGTGTAAAAGCAGTTGTGTTAATAGAGGACACTACTTTAATCATCATTTGTACAAAATGTCACACAATAGAATTAAGAAAACTTTTGCTTACCTGCTACTGGTTTCTTTTCTGCAAGAGAAAACTTATTTTTAAAGACATTTAGTACTACAAAAGTAAGAAAACATGCACTTACAATGCCTTTCAAAATCCTGTCCAGTCTTCTAAAACTGAACATTCTACTTTCACTACACAAACATAAAGCCACTAAAAACTGGTCATCCTGGAGAGAAGGAAATGGTTTCATGCTTTCTATACTGGTTGCTGCTTCATTGTTAAAGAAGAGAGATGTTGCCATAATAACATCAACCTGACTTACAATCAATGTCCTTGTTTTTGAAGGGCCTAAGTTTCTCTTTCGTATAGTCCAAATTACAAAATTACAAATCCCCACATTTCTCTTGGAAGATAAATTAGCAGAAAGTATATTTTCATCTGTTTAAAAAGGGGAAGCAAAATCAGTAGAGAGGAAGCAATCAGTAGAGAAAGGTAAATAAAAAATCAGTCTATAGATACCAGAGCGATTATCTTCTCCAGCATCTGCCACAGACAACAAAAGCATCATCATGCAGTGATTGCAGAACCACACAGTCACAAGTTTGCTAAGGGACACTTAACAAAAGAGCATTAAGTACATGTCCTGTGTTCCACCAGTGTACAGCAAGCTCTGTCCTGTGTGGCTGCAATTGTCTCAGCCTTGTTTCAGCTGGTCCAATGCTACACAGAACAAGACACGACAACTATACACAGCTACTATCCTTTTGTTTAGAAGTTAGCAATAGAGAATCCCCATCTCCAGTGCCACAGTAAGGTATGGTCTCCTGAAAAAAATGAAGAGCCCATGTCTACAACTTCATGCAAGGCAGTGGTTTGAAGAATACAGTTCCTGCAGGGGGAGTTTACTTGATATGACTTCCACATGCTGGGATGAGCAATTAAGGATCTCAAGGAGGCTTTAAAAGTTACAGCTCAGAAAAGAGTCTACACAGCACCTGAAGTGAAACCCAGGCTCCAGCCAAGCTCCACCTGTACTTAGCCACTAATACAGACACAGGTTATGCTACACACTAAAGACTTTTCTGCTTGCACGTTAATTACTGTCTGTATCTACATCCTATGTTTTAGGAGCACAGCAGTGCTGCCTAGCTCAAGCACACACTGCTGAGGTCTGTAGGACCTGGTATAATCAAAAGGTCTCAGGCACTGTTTACGGTCATACTGAACTGTATCCTTTCCTACACAGCTCTAACTTCACACAAAGTCAGTTTAGAATGCTCTCATTACAAAGTATTGCTACAGAACTTGCAGACTAAACTGGTTGGCTCGATCCAAAACTCAAAAGTATACATAAAAACCCAATGACAAGTTAACCTTATTCCTATCATTGGTCATTTCAGCTGCTGCCACCTTGCATTTAGGTACAGCGGAAATTTGCTCCACTAAGGAGCTTCTGTTCTATCCAGAAACGGGAATGCCATGCATTTCTTACAACATAATAGCCAGTGGAAACTTTGCTCCTACTGCTTTCCAGACCTGCAGCAAAATATGGAAACAGATAACCACAGGAGAGCTATTCTAGAAATCAAGAATGATGGTATTTTATAGAAAGAGGGGTTGGCCAGTAAAATGTGCAACAACAGTGTGATGACAGCTACCTATGTGAATTTGGGCTGAAGAGATAACATGCCTAGAAACAGGAAGGTAACAGCCCTTCTGCACATACCCAAAAGTTAGAATGAGCAGAAGCAGCAAATCAACAGAAAAGCCCAAGTTCTAGAAATTATAGCCTGGCTAAACAATAACTATGTGCACATAACATTTTTTAAATATTTGACCTGCACAAACCATTAGATAAAGAAAAAAATTAAGTTACATTTTAGAACAATGTGTTACTTTCACAATCCAGTTTTAAAGCATTTAATCTATTTCAAAGAAAGACTTCAGCTCAAATATCAATCTTTTAGGTAAACGAGTGCTGCTCTTTAATATAGGCTCCCAGATTATTCCATTGTTCCGGGGAAGATAAATGTTTTGGGGTTTTTTTTCTACATAGTACAATCACAGTGGGCCACACAGAGGATCTAAATAGTCCACTCTTCCTCTCTACTTCTGAACTTCAGATATGTATCAAAGCTCTGACAATTTAAATGCCTGATCTTTCCAAATAAACTAACTTATTTTCATGCCTCAAGTACTTTCCCAGACTAAAAATATCAGCAATGAAATCCAGGAAAACAAAACCAAAACATTAATTACCCCTAGGTAGACATTTCTGGTCTTATTCTACCATGAAAAGCATCTCTTCTTCCACCTGCTTCCATCATTACAACAAGAACTCAAGCTCTGGCAATGAAGTGTATCACCTTAGATTAATTTAGGATATAAAACCAATTCCTATTACACAAACTAGCATGTGTCCCACAGTGCCATGCTTTTTTCTATCCTGCTGCAGTAAGCTGACTGCTTCCCCAGTACGAGGCCACCATTTCGTTTTCAGTGTTTTCAGTTTAAAAATATTTTTTTTAATTGACACATCAAGTTTCACATTGATATTTCACAGAATGGAATATCTTTGGAAGGCAAAAGTAGTTTGAAACATAATGAAAGTGTCAAAGTTTGACAACAGCTTCAGAGAAAACAAAACCACGCAGTCCTTTATACTAAGCATAAAGTCACAGAGAAGTCAGATCAAAAGCGTTGGAAGACTATTTAATTTGCTGCATCCATTAAAGTACTCAGCACAGCTAATTCAACATGAATAACATCAAGTCAGAGACCTGATGCCTAATTTACCAAATTCTTTGAAAGATCACATATTTCTAAGTCACACTTCAATAAGCAGGCAAACCCAAACAGTATATAACATGTGCACAGTCCAGAAGCAGCTATACTTCTACTGTAAGGTTTCTTTTAAAGCTGTATTTTTTATGTATAGGATAATGTTCTCAAAATCCAGCCATCAGTAATGGCCATACCTTGTTGTAAGTTTCTGTATAAAATTACTAATGCAAATGCAGTACAAATGAAAAAGCTTCCCAAAGTTACTTCCATTATACGTAGGAAAAAAGTTCACTTAGCAGATGTTAAACATTTCTACAAAAAGGGGATCTATAAAACTACTCTGTCAATAAAAGAATTTTAAAGCCAACACTTAATACATTGATATTTTAAATGATGAATAGGGAGCCAGACTCCACTCAGGATTCCCAGTTAATCTAACACCACCACTACTCAGGCAGAACTCAAAATACCATAGCCCAGTGAACATCCAGGAAGGAAGAAGTGATAGGGCTTTAAGAGGACTCTTCAGAGGCAATTTGAAATGTTTCCTCTTGTCACGTAATCGAATATGTCGATATAAACTGTGCTACAAGACTGTGCCCCAGGAAGCCTGGCCAGGCCAGAACACTGCCCAGCCATGCTGGACACTGAAACTCTGCAAGTTTGTCTTTATGGAATCCTCAGAAGGTGCTCTTTGGTCCCTAAAGAACCAAACATGAAGCCTACCATCAGGTATCAAACATGCTTGCAGCTTCTTTTTGTGCTCAAATAACTTCTTTTGGGGACAACTTTAAGACAATAACAAGATAGTTATTCACTTCTGGTTTAGTCCTTCCTCATAATATGGGACAGACTTTGAAGTAAGTTGCCAGAACTCAATCCAGTTAAAAGAGATATAGAAAAATAATGAAAGAAAACTATGAGAAACAGGAAAACCATTTTACACAAGACGTAGAAGCAGACATGGCAATGATGACTGTTTTGAACTGTGTCATACTGTAACTCCTAGCAGCAATTATTCCAAATCACACTGAAAACTATAGATGTTTAATAATACAAACCCCTCAAAATGCTAAAAAGGATATGTTGATCGGAAAATTAACTTCCTAAAAAATTAAATTTATACCTTTCTCAAGGTATGGCAAAACAGCTGTGCACAAAAAAACTTAGTGCAGACAAAATTTTACATTAAAAAATTGGGGTATCGTGATCAAAATATCAGAAGTAACAAAAACATACAAGTAAGCCTACTAACATCTCCTCAGGAAACTTTATCTGCTGTGGATAAGAAAGAAAACTAGGTTTGAGTAAAATTAACATTACCACCGAACAGTTCTAGATGCTGTTAAGACAAAAAATTTAGTAGTTTTCATATGCAGTTCATTCAGCAAAGACAGCTAGCCTTGATGTTTATAAAAGTATGGAATATGGTCTTATTCCAAATTAGGTTTTGGACTTCAAAGATTTCCTACATCCTTTCTTTGCAGACAGGAATGTAGCATCCATTATCTTCCAATCTAAATACCAGACGTTCATGGATCAGCTGTTGAAAACTGCATTTCACTGATTTCAGAAAACTCAACACAATAGATTTACACCCATCACCAACCCTTCATCTACAAAACATGTTTGCTAAACATGATAGAACAGACTGGCTAGCAGGAAAATGAAAATACCTTTCAGATTTTCAGAATATAATTTGTTGCACTAAACTAAATGACAAGTAATGCTCTACCTGGCCAAAATCTCAAAGTTTTCTCATCTATTATCCTTGTCAGTTCCATTATGAAATATTCAGTGGGTTGTTTGAATTCTTGAGGTTCTGAGGTCTTGAGCTGAAAGTCAGTTTCAAAGAAATCAAAACTGAAATGATTTCCAAACTATCACTGAATTACCAAGGATATTATATTTATTTTTCAAAGCCAGTAACTGAAGGGTGGATTTTAAGCAGATCCTTTTAGAAGAGGTGATA
>JAWWLV010000183.1:25581701-25594596 GCA_035041135.1 Platyrinchus mystaceus
GTTTGAACTCCTTTACAAACCTCACAAACCCTTGTTTTCATCCTATAGGTTAGGAATATATGAAACTGAAGAAAACAGCATACATTCTTTTCTCCTCTTAAGAATTTAATGTTCCACAATTGGCAGCTGTGTTCTTAATTTTTGTCATCTGTTCCAAATTTGTTTTTTGGCAACCTGAAGTAAGGACAAACAAGTAATCTCTTGCTAATTTCCTACAGATGTAGTATTTCATATCCCTAATCTAATCAAATGTTGCAGAAAAAAAAAAAAAGGAAATTTGTCTTGGTTTTAAGCAAAC
This sequence comes from Platyrinchus mystaceus, assembly GCA_035041135.1. Classification (NCBI taxonomy): domain Eukaryota; kingdom Metazoa; phylum Chordata; class Aves; order Passeriformes; family Tyrannidae; genus Platyrinchus; species Platyrinchus mystaceus. The sequence goes on from JAWWLV010000183.1 coordinate 25,582,000, forward strand.
TGGTGTATCTACAAATATTGGCTGCTTAAAAAGCTCCATTAATTAATCAAAACTTGTAGTGATATCTTCACTGGCAACTGCAACCAGTGCATACTACATCCCTACAGCACGCTTTTGACAAACTTTGGTAACATCATAAGGCAAGACTTCTGATTTCTCCGCTCAGGTCTAGTGTCTTGTACAAGAGGAACGCTGCCCAGATTTAATCGGTCATTGATCTGTGGTATTTTTTCTCTTGCAGATGAATCTAGTAAGAGATAGAACCTCTAAACAACCATTTTTCTAGCTTGTCTGTACTAATGATACAATTTTTTCCTCAAGAAATCCTTTCCTAAACACAGGTATTTTCTAAAGTGCTGTGGAACAGGCACAAAAGCAAAGAGATTCATTTTAAAATGTGCGTATTTACACAGCACTTGGGACAGCAGAGTGAGTCATTCAGTTGCTCATCCACAGAAGACTCCAACATCACAGAATAACCAGAAAGAACAGTATATTTGGGCAGAGACAATGCCTTTGGTGTTCATGCTTACGGTAACAAAGTATACCATAACTGTAATTTTTGAGTTGATACCAGCTTTGCCACCCAGCAGTGTCAAACAGGACATGTATTAATTGTCCATTTTCCTGTTCCTTTCAGGGAGGGAACTTTTAAGCTTATTCATCAGTGTGAGGCAAATTTAAGCTGACAGGCAATGTCAGAAGATAAAATTATTCTTACATGTTTTACGGTTCCTGCTATAGTTCAATTAGTCATCTCCTATGTGGAAAAAAAGTTACAGTATAAATTTTAAATTCATAGCTGTAAAATAAGTCAGATGCACTGATTGGAGAATCCAGATTTACCAATAAAAGCATAACATTTAAATTCTTGTTTCCCTTTCACGTATTTTAAATCTATATACCCCAATTTTTAAAACATACCATTCCATGCATGTGCAATAAACAAAACTTTTAGAATGTCTCCTTTGGAATCCAATTGAAAATTCTTTAAAAAAAATTTGAATTATCCTTTCCTGTAATTTGCTTTGCAGATTCCATGTGTGTGATGTGAAATAAAAGGTTAAGGTGCTAGTTTTGCAGGCGTTGGGAAGAGTTTATTAGCAATCTTTGTGTTCTAGTGCATCATGAGATGACTACGAATAGCCAAGCACATTTGATTACCAAAAAACATAAATACTGTTTATATTTCATATAATTATATGTTTATCTTAGAGAATGCTTTGAATGCCTCAAAAAATTTGGCAAGTGAGGAGTAATTTTACATGTATTTCAAGAACATTCGAAAACTGGAGGGCTCACACTTCTTGTGCCAAGAAAATTGAAAGCCAAAGTAATGCTGCAGGATGATAGATATGCACAATTTTTCTTTACTGTTGGCTTATTAAAGAACACTTTGTGACTAATAATTGGAAAAAAAGAGAGAGGAAAAGATGGTCTAATTGTGTTTCAAATTAAGTCTTTCCATTGACTATTTTCAGCTGAGAAAAAGGGTAACTGGAAACACTCCAGAACACACTTTGTGTACAAAACTAAGGACACAACACAACTGGCAGAAAATTAAATGAATTTTTTTAAAAGTCTTTAGAAGAAACACAAAACAAACCTCTGCCATGCCTTGTTTGTTGCTTGTCCGTGACTACTCTCACAAATTGGAGTCTAACATTGTTCACATCTGCTAACCATGCAAAACATGGACCAGAAGGAAAACTACTCGAACAATAAGCTCCCGAAACATGAGAGCCAATAATGCTCTATTCCTGCAAGAGCAAAAATAGACCACAACTGTTCTTTAAATCACCTACAAATAATAGGTGAGGTTCAGCAATCCAACTCTACTTGAAGATACCACTGCCTGCCAAAGATAATATTATCAGTTGATTTCTCTGCATACATTTGCAGTCAACTGCGCTTTCATACAGTGTAACATTTACCAATCTCACCTAAAATGTGACCCTCAGTAATTCTAAATGGGTACCAAAGTTTCGTTGTTATGCCACTGTGTAGGCAAGTGAAGTGCCAACACGTTCATACAAGAACCACGGCAAAACTGCTATGAAACACAAACTCTGTTTCTCTTTGCGCCCCTCTCAGGTTTTCCATTTTCTCCCACAGGAGCCATCAGCCAGCACAGATTTATCCATGTGTGCTGAGCTTACATGACAGTCCCTACTAACTGTCATGTCTCCAAAGCTCCTTTTTCCCCCTGAAAGAAACATCACTGTTTACTCTATACTGCTGCCTTCTCTGTCAAGTGAAGCAAAGAACTTGTAGCTGTAATGCACTGGCAGTCAGTCCCTCCTGATTTTCACCTCCTTTACATCAAGCCTAAGCCTACAACGAATTTAAGTAAAAGCTAAAAAATAAAATACAATTAAAAAAAAATCATGCAGAGTTACTGACTGCTACATTTTGCATTATCTTCATATGTAAGCCAGGATCTGTCAGCTGTGCAAACTGGGTTACAGACATAAAGAACTCCATGGAGCTGGGAGGGTGGGGGGTGGTGCTGTGCTGTGCCAGACCAGATGGCAGACTTCAAACTTCTCTGCAGCCTCTTCACTGAGTGTGTGCAGGATGGGAACAATGACCGTCCATGAATGGACCCTTTCACCCATCAGACACAAACAGCTACACGAGCATCATCAACACATTTCTCTATTCTCTCCCCACTGCTTTCTTCTCCTGTTGCTCCAGCACAGCTCACTGAAAACAGAGACAACTCCTTGCTGACAGAGGGGCCAAAGGAAGAAGGAAAAAGATAATGTGGGTGGAAGGGACAAGTCAGTCATACAGTCATCACTTCCCATACCTTTAACTCATGCTATTACTTCACTTAATCAGTCTACATTCAAGCAAAGTATCCCACATACAGAAACAAAGCTTGTAAGTGTATGCCACTCATTACACAGCTAAAAACACAGAAAATTAAATGCAACTTACCAATCTAAGAAAGCATACCATTCAAGCAAGGATCTGGGAAATCATTTTGTCAAAGACATTCCAATTTAACAAAAAATTATGGGATTTAGGGTGGGGTAGAAACAACTTTTCCTCTTATTCAACAATGCTTAAGGGGGACTTAAGAACGTAAGTGAAGTAAGAAAACACTTAGTACAATCTTGAGACTACAAAGCAATAGTCTTTTAAGACATTAACATTCACAATGTCTAAAGAGATAGTGTTAAGAATTGTTATTAAAGAAAGAAAATAAATCATGATGACAACTAATAAACCCACAATTTTAGACAACCCAGGGAATTCCAGTCAGCTCCTCCAAAACTGGCATAAAGACAAATTCAGAATGAGAACAAGGATGGTCCTGGCCAACAGAACCACTGAGAGTTATCATCTATTATCTTGCTGATGTTTCTTCAGTCACGGAAAGTTCCTACAGCACAGGCTGCTAGGAGGAAGAGGAAAATCAGACCCTATGTTGCCTGTCCAAATGGGTGTATTCCTGCTCTCCCTTCCAGCCTCCAGAACTTGGCTACAGCCTCGATCAGACTCCTCTGAGCCTCCTCAGTTCACCTAAATAACACAGAATGAGCCCCAGAATAGAAGCAGTAAGTTTTGGTATGTTAAGGACCAGTAAGTGCCAAAGCTGGGACAAGGGAGGAGATGAGACATTGTAAGCAAGAACTTTGAGGAAGGAAGGATGAGAGGAAAGGGAAGTTATATCCTCCCATTTCTGGTGGTTGTGGAATTGCAGCCTTTTTCGTAACATTGATCACTATTATCAGTCAGAAAGTATACTACACCACAGATACCTTCTGCAAGTCAGTGCTTGGCAGTTCTTTTACAGGACTTTCCTGCATTTCCAGGTCAGAGAGCTCTCAAATACAGAGCAGAATTATTTTTTAAGATAAAACACTGAAGTTAATAACTGCAAAGCTTAATTTCCTTCTTCAGACAAGCATTTCCTCCCATCAAAACTGTCTTCCGTTTTACTTAGGAAGAGCATAACATCAAGTTGCAAAGAAAGGACGACTTTCCAAAGTACCTACCCTGCCTGGAGAGGACAGAGAGGATCGGTCAAAAGGGCAGAGCTGCCAAGACATTGACCTCTTTGATAAGAGCCACGGCAGCAAAGAGAAATTTTAAAGGTCAGCTCAACTACAGGCAGTCTCTAGGAAGACAGGTAAAAGGGCTAACTTGAAGCACTATGTTAGAACAACAAATCTCAAAACAGATCTGCTATGGCCATGAAAGAATAGCCTCTCCTACTTTCTGCATAAAAACCATTTAGATTTTTTCCCTACATGGGCACTAGGTCTTCTTCAAAGGCTATTTCCTCTGAGGGATGTTCTCTACTAGAAACAGCACCTTTAAGTCAACTGTGTAGGTGGGAAGGTACAATTCAGCCCTACTAGTAAGAGGTGTTTTGGTTTACAACCTAGCCATGAGGATTAACAAACCCTTAAATTAGTTTTCAGACCCTAAACAAATGAAAAAGGAAATAAAAGCTTTGTTGATACCCAATGATTCTTCCAGACAATCCATTTAAAAGGTGCATTTCATTCAAAAAACACTACCACAGAATCTGTCACAATCTCAAAAAACTATTTTCCCCTTTTCTGTTCATCAGTGATGGGAAAAGAAAGCTACTTCTCAGTAAAAAGTCCCATCCCATCACACAACAATTTTAATACTGAATAGCTGAATATCAATTCTGTAAACCTGGGGAAAATGTCTCAGAGTTGAACACCTTCCTCAGGCTACTGAAATGCAAAAGAACAGACAGCAAAAACAAAGCAGCACAGTTAATGAGTGCAGAGGTTTCTGCTCTAAAGAGGGGAGAAGAATCTGGCTCTCAAATTACCAACACTTCTGCTTACCCTCTTCAAAGGAATCATTCTTATCAACTTATCTGGGAAAAGAAACAATAGCCACATTCTTATATGAGAAGCAATCACTGGGTTTACACACGTCTCTGACAAGAGCTTTTGGGGATGATTTTGAGCCTTGCAGTCAGTGGCCAAGAAGGAGCTCAGAAAGCAACTGAGAAAGCGACACTTGCAGTGATACAGATTAACTTCCTGCAAAGACAAAGTCACTTCTTGACCTCTGTCCCTTGATTCACCACCACCAAGTTACTTAAGTGAAGCAGGTGGTTTGTTGATTATTTATGACAGAAAGAATTGGCCTATCACTCCTGAAGTAAAAGAGAGAATCTAGAGGAAAATCTGCAAAATCAACTCCAGAAAACATCTTCTTGCATGTCCAAAAATTAAGAAATGCAATCTTCATATTTTGCTTGGGCTATGCAAGTTAGAGTGACAAATTCACATAAATCATCTTTGTAGCCTGAGAAGAGACAAAATGCAAGATTGCCTAACTTTTTACATAATAAAAGATATATATAACCACGAATAACAGTTAGAGATGCAAAAAAAACCTACCCAAAAATAAGCTTTGTCATAGCATAGAAAGAAAATGATAGACAAACAAGCAATATAATCAATTGCTGTCATAGGCTGGCTTGAACACTTAGGCCTACAGCAATAATGCAAAGGTTTGCATTTTAACTTTCCAAAGAGCAAAGGACACATTTCTATCTATGTTTTTCTTCACTCAATATAAAAAATCTCCAGTAAAAACATATTGAACACCAACTTTTTATACAAAAAGGAAATTCAACTAAACCATCGTTCATTAATTTCTCACCATTTCAAATAAAGATTTAAATTGAAGTGTGACCTTGATGAGTTGATCATTAGACTGACAAGCCTGCATCATTCACTCTGCATCAGATGAACTTTTGCTGCAGATGTGCAGAACCATGCTTTCAGCACTGCTCATTCAAATTAGTGTTAATTATTGATTAGAATAAACTCAGCTTGTTCCAGTTTTCTCTCGTCAAAGGGAACGTGCATATTAGTACAACTGACATTTGAACACGTCAGATTTCTGTTTAAGAGAATATTTCTACAAGACAGCTTCTAGTTTAAGTTTTCAAAATTCACCATAACATTTTTCCCACTTCCTCTCACAAGTAACCAGCATTTTCAATATTCACCAAACCAGCTTTTCTTACTGAAGTTGTCTCTCTGATTAAGCAACGTCAAGGCACCAAAATCCCAAATTAACATCTGCTATTGTTCTATTGCAGCCCAGTTGTTTTTCTGTTTTGTGAATTGCTTCAAAGAGGTCTCCCTGTCACACATTAAATGAGAATATTAAGTATCAGCAAATGATTGGTATAGTATAGCTCCAGATAGGCAGTCATAAATTGTTCTACGTGTTTCAGGTATTAACTGTACTGCAACAGGAATGCAGTTTTTCAACTGTACTTTCTTTTTTTCCACAGATGTGCACTCCTCAGATTTAAATTAAAAGCAATATATGAGATTTACTTAGAATAAAAATTTTAACCATAAAAACATTAAAATGCACAGTTGGCTTAGAAGGAACAAGAAATACGGAAGAGCTCTTAAAAAAAACCAAAACCAAAACACATTCTTTAAAAGAAGAGCTGCCTTGCAGACAGGACCAAAACCAGAGAAAGGAGCAGCTACAGCAAGTGCAGCCCATGGAATTAGCAATCTTAGTCTTTAATCAACCCCACTGTGCTTCAGATGTTCAGCTAGGAGTTGTACGATGGGGGGGTGGGGTGGGGTGTCTAAGTTTGAAGAAAAAACCCAAACCAAACACAAATCTTGAATTAGTGACACTCTACCTCAGTGATTGGTTGCCCCTGTGACGTCAAGTCCAGTTCCTGAGGTCTCGTCGCCTTATCGATATCCAAGGAGTCCATGCTGGAAGCTGCAGAGGTCATGCTGGAGCGGGAGGAGTTACTGATGGAGCGCACCTCAGCATCGCTCACCGTGCCAGCAGATGCTGTCCTCCTGTGCTGAGCAGTAACCACTGCCTTGGTGTCTTCTGCAATGGACTGCTGGGCTGCCTCATCCATGCTCAAAGAGGCCTTCTCTAGCTGCGCGGTGATGTCATCCAAAGACACGTTGGCATGTGACGGTTTAGTCACCTTACCAGAGGAGGAGGATAATCCTTTCATGCTGCTGTGCTTAGTAGAAGGTCGACTAACAGGTGGTTTCTGAGCTTTGGGTTCTGTGGCAGGACGTTTCACTGCAGCATTGTTTGCTGAATGAGACCCGATGCTGCTGAGCTCCTGTTCTATGGAACACAGATCAGCCATGAGGGCATCCAGATCCACAGTCTCCCCCTGATTCAGGGCTTCTGCAACAAACAACAGCTGTCAGTATGTGCAGTTATTTCATTTGCAACTCTTCACTCTGTGTTATCAAATCTAACAGTTAGGGTAAGGGAGTAAAGGAAGCAGCATTTTCTTTTCCCCATCTGTATTGCAAGATCTCTGCTCACTGCTAAGCAGCAGTTTATTTGCACTACTACTCTTGACCAGTGCACCTTTCACACTATTAAGGTTAAACACATTTGCCAGCAAAAGAAATCTATGAGTGTGCAGATTACGTTTGAGGAGTTAAAACTGCTTTCCTGTGAACCGATTTAAAAATACATCAGCAGAGCATCATGCCTCAACTTCTCAAGGAAGTGCAGGTGTTTTGCTAAACATTTGCTAAATTGCAAAAGCAATGCAACTGCTTTAAAAAACAAACAAACAAAAAGCTATATACATATTCAAGCTTTTAAATTAAGGTTTTCAGTTGTAGCTGGAATAATTTTTTTTCTTAAACTAATATTTGAGGGGTAAAGAATTCAACGAACCATTTAAATTGTACATGGAGAAGCGATATGAGAAGTTGGCAAGATTGGTTTCCTGACGGAGAGGTGATCTCTTCACTGGTGCCACAGGCTTGTCCGTATCCAAACTCTGAAAAAGATTAAAAAAAGGGCAAAATAAAGTTTGACAAGGAATTGGACAAGCAAATCTTGAAGATGGATGAGAATTAATTCTCTCTAAGAGAAATTTTTCAAAATCTCCTGGCACATACAAAAGCCCCAACCCTCTTTTTCAGGCTTTAGACTGAAAACATACATCGCCCTACAACAGAGATTTAGCTTCAGATGCACAATAAAGAAAAGGTGTTAAACACATTCTGGTTTTTGCTGAATCCAAGGAAGGAAGCATGTTCCACATGCTTTTTTAAGTGCTGTTACATGCTAGCTCATTTTGAAACATAGGCAGCTGGCTTAGCTGTAACAATTTCTCTGCACCAAACTGGGCAAGGATCTAAACATATTCAGCCTGTGATACCCTAAGACATGCATCATTAGCTTATGAGCATAATCATGGCATAAGCACATAAAAACATTCAATGAAGAATTCTATTTTATTAAAAGGGATTTTAAATTGGCTAAATTCAGACTTTTTTTTTCAATGAGCCTTTCCTGTGAATAATGTTAAATTGTGAAAGCAATTGTTAGCCAGTTTATGTAGGACACATTTTTTAGAAAAACTAGCATAGGGTAAAAAAAGAGAAATGTCTTTATTTCTAATTTGGAATTGTTATGTTATGAAGGCTAGTGTGGGTACAATATATAACATTATAATAAATACCAGGATTTGTGTTAGTAGTAAGCAGTAGGGCAATGTGATCCAGCTGGTGACCCAAGAGGTACATGACAGGGCCAGGAGCTGCTGCCCCTGGAGTGACAGGTGTTACACAGGGAATCCAGCTCTTGCCACCACTGAAGCTCAAGAGGCCTGCAGAATGTCTGAACTAAGCAGTGCTTGTACTGATAAAGATTTTATTAAGACATGCTTGCCTGAAGGAAAAGCATCTTTTAGCTCCAACAGAATAAAGTTTCGCACCTAAGCTTTTTATTTTCATTTTCTACATCTTTACTCAACCTTTGTTAAACAACCAAATGCACTATTTTTTCCCCTAATATTTTTCCTCACTAAACTCCCTTCTCTCTTCAGCCTGGCCCAAACTTAACCACGTCCCCCCTCCCGACAAAATCAATCAGTGAGTCAATCATTACTCTGAATGAGAAGCCAGTGTTGAAGCCTTGTCTTCAATCAGATGGAAAGAACCTCACCTGTAATGAAGCTTTTGTGTTGTCCCAGACAGAATAGGAGGGGGGGAAAAAAATATCTACCTATAACCCTGGAGACAGAAGAGGCAAGTTTGGACTCATTCCTTCAGAGTGAACCCACAGACTGCTACAAAAAGATTTCCTGTAAAGCAAATCTATCCTGTTAAAAATATCTAAAATGTGTTTTACTGACTTTAATAAAGTTATTTCACCTTCTTGAAAATACATGTGATATTCTCCCATTGCTACCTGGAGCACATTCTCCATAGTACATCACATTGCTAAAACAGCATTTTGGAGAACTGCTAAAAATTGAAATAGCACCAAAAGCTTAGTTCTGAATAATCATGAGAAGCAAGGTAAGATTTCCTTCATTTAACCTGCACCATAGAGCAGGATAACTTAAGCAGTACAAGTGTTAATCCTCCTTTCCAAACATGGCTCACATATGCTGCAGGTTTGTGACTTCATTTTATAACACTTTTGTTAGACCAACTGTTAAAGAGGGCAAAGTGAATTCCAATGATCTCATGGGTATTTTAACAATTTAAAATTTTTTAAAAAGCACTTACATCTGGAGAGGAATCTGTGTCTTACTTTAAATCTCCTTAAAGTAAACATTTATGAAATCTAAAAAGGAAGTTAAAGTTCAAGGACCTCAGGGACAAGAAACCTTTCCTCCTACTGCTTTTGGAAGTCCAGCTGATAAATAGCAACAAATGCTGAGACTACAAGAGAATGCACTTTAGATCTCATTAACTCTAATCACCCCTCTTTATTAGGACTTCATTAGGGCTGCATCAAGACCTGATAATTTTCCAAATAAATTAACATTGAGACACAACTAACTCCATGAACTTGTTTACACAAAACAATATGAGGTCAAAGTTTTGGGGGAAATGTCATTTCTCAATAGTTGCAAAAGATAGAAGGGCAACTGTCAAGCTATGTTGCAGACTGTGTTGAAAAGCAATATGAAAGTGAAAAACCAATAACATGGGTCCCCTGTTAACCACCCATTAGCAGGTTTTAAAAACTTTGCATGGACCCGCAACAAATTGAGACATGACCCTGCAATCTGCATGCCAACAGTGTAGCTACAATGCCCAAGTAAAATGTGTTTATCTTTCTAGGCTGCTAGATATGAAAAAAACAGGGCAGAAAACAAGAGGTTCAAGACCAATTACCCACTGAGTTCTGCTGTGAAGATCCTCACTCGAAGTGATTTACAAAGCCCAAACCTTCAAAATGGTTTTCACTTATCACTAAAAATCCTTCATATGAAGTTAAAAACGCAGCAAGAACTAATATATACAGATTCATATCACACTCTCCATTCATTTCAAAAAAGCAGGATTCTTTACTGCCCTGCATGTACAAGTTCAGAAAAAAAATTACTTTCCCCTATAGTGCTATATACATTTAGAACCTGCAGACAAAGATTTAACCAGAAGATAACAGATGAGCCTGAATTTTAAATTCTGTCATCAAAAGCTCCATTTTCCTTCAATCTTTGGGTAAGACAAAGATAAGAAAAACTGCCTCTCCTCTAGCTCAACGAAACTTCAGTTACCATACCTTTGCTTAATTCTAAATAATACACAAGGAGAAGATTAAATACAATATTCAGGAGGGCCAGCTCACAGAGCTGAAAAAACCCTGCAGGCAGGCACAGAGAAATGGCCCATCACTCCAGGATAGGTATACCATGCAAAACGATTCAAGGCCTGCTTGGAAAGGAAAGGAAAAGCACTGGAAAGCTGGAAGTGCCAAAAGAAGATGTCCTATCAGCTGCTTCTCTGATGCAGGAAGAGGACTCTGGAACAATGATGAGTCCTCTAGGGTGTATCAGGTCACTTTACCATTTCATCAGTGGCACCGTTCACAATTTCCTGTTCCTTATTGCTGTTCAGGTGCAACAAATAAATGTTGTCACAGCTGGACAACATCAAACCACATGTTTGGAGATACAGCCTACCTCTAGTCAGCTGAAATCCATGTTTCTTTACATACACAAGGACAAAATACCAATTCCATAGTTTCCAGAAGAAATCATAACCTTTGGGAAAGGTCAAACTAGAAGGTTGTGAAAAATTAATTTAACAATCTTGAGATGGGGAAAAGAAGCCAATTTACAAACTTTTAAAGAGTACTGAACTGGTCACAGGCTAAAGTTTACCTTGCTGCAAGCAGCAGTGCTGAGCAGGTATCATCCAACAGAAAAGAATCATAATACTTCAGTGAGATGATTGAAATATCCCTCACCTGTGTGAGTTTGTCCAGTTCACCCAGCCAGGCCCCAAACATCTTGTCCAGATCCTGGTCTTCCTTATCACTATCTTCTTCTGCACCATGGTCAAGCTCTTCATCTGACAATTGCTCCATCTGAAAGAAAAAAAAAAAAAAAGGTTGTTACTCAAATTTTCATATCAGTGTCTAAGAAAACTGGTGTCAGCTACTACGTTTCTGAAAAAGTATTCTAAAGTCACAGCACGTCTGTCCATTACCTTTCTAAAACCTGCATACATTCACAGTTTATTATCCTGCTCACTAGTGAAGACTTAGTATGAAAGTTGCAATGGATAATTACATCAGAAATTATTTCATGCTAGCCTTGCATGTGCATTCACTGCCAGCTATTGTTGGCAAAATATATTGACATTACATTACAAAAATCCAACTCTTGTCCAAGGAATTCAGCTGACCACAGTTAAGCAACACCATTCAGCCCACAGGAAGTGCAGTCTCACTGCACTGCAAATAGATCACTCTACACATCCGTAAACAGAAATACCTAAACTGGCCACAGAGAATGTCAGCAATACATCCCCTGAGACAGTCTGAATCTTGGAAACTGACCAGATCAGTTCAGTGATACTGCACAACTTTTATTCAACAAAGAAATTCCTCCCTGGAAGCAAAGAGTCACCATAACGTTTATCAGATCCTCCTTCATTCAACAAAGCTGTAACCAAGATAAAGACTTAATGCTCTCCAAAGTTTAACTGTTACTACCTCAAAGAAAATTAACCTTTTGTTAAGCAAGCCTCTATTCTTTTCTCCAAACATGTCCTCCAGCCCCTTTTATGGAGCTAAGACACACATGCCTTTCTGGGTACATACACACCAGTAAAGCCAGGATCTGGTTCAGAATATCCTTGGGAGGGGCGTGCAATGAACTAGGTAACAATTTGGGAGCTATCAGGCAGCAGCAAAGAGTAAATCCTGGAGATGTACTATAGAATGTCCAGAGACACATGAGAACAGATCACCATCAAGAGCTACACAAAAAAATGAATGACGAGTTGTACACCTTGATTTAGTCAAGTCAAAGAAATCACAGAATATGCTGAGTTGGAAGGGTCCCACAAGGATCATCAAGTCCAACTCCTAGCCCTGCACAGGACCATCTCGAGAGTCACATCATGTGCCTAAAAGTATTGTCCAAACACTTCTGGAACTCTGTCAGGCTTGGTGCTGTGACCACTTCCCTGGGGAGCCTGTTGCAGAGCCCAACCAGCCTCTGAAGGAAGAACTTTTCCCAATATCCAACCTAAACCTCCCCTGACACAACTTCAGGCCATTGCCTTGGGTCCTGTCACTGATCACCATAGAGAA
>JAWWLV010000183.1:25594696-25606636 GCA_035041135.1 Platyrinchus mystaceus
GAAGTTGTAACTGCAGTGAGGTCTCCCCTCAGTCTCCTCCAGGCTGAACAGACCAAGTGACCTCAGCCACTCCTCATTGACTTCTCCTCAAGGCCCTTCACCATCTTCATTGCCCTCCTTTGGACACTCTCCAATAGCTTAATATCTTTCTTACATTGTGCTGCCCCAAACTGCCACAATATTCAAGGTGAGGCTGCCCCAGTGCAGAGCAGAGCGGGACAATCCCCTCCCTCGATGGGCTGGCGATGTTGTGCCTGATGCCCCCCAAGACAGGGTTGGCCCTCCTGGCTGCCAGGGCACTGCTGACTCATATTCAACTGGCCATCGACCAGGACCCCCCAGGTCTCTTTCCACAGCACTGCTTTCCAGCATCTCATTCCCCAGTCTGTACGTACATCCAGAGTTGCCCCAGTCTGGGTGTGGAATCTGGCACTTTCCCTTGTTGACCTTCATATGGTTGGTGACTGCCCAGTCCCCCAATTTGTCAAAGTCATGGGCTACATAGTTGTTTGCTACAGAGCTTTCTGAAGGCACCAGTTTAAATTTCGTAGGCTTAAAAACAAACTTTCTAAATGCTAGTCTTCAGGAAAAGATGAATCTTGGCCTGAAAGACATCACAGTGTTGCAGAGTTGAACTGACAAGAGCTGTTATAAAAGAAGATACAGGTGATCCCTGAGAAAAAACTGTTCAACCTATTTTTCACTTTATATGCATTTGTTAAGGCAAAAATACCTCCATGATTTAAAAACAGCCTTTCATTGTATTTTTCTATTGCTTTTCACTCTCTCTTGGTAAAATAGTCAAGGAACAGGAAGCTTAAGAGGTGATCCATAATTCTGAGGTCAGCAGAAGCCAATGCCTCCCATGGATGCAAGATACTGCCATCCAGTTGCTCTGTGCAAAGCTGCTTCAGTCCACTACTGAGATTCTACTTCAGTGGCAGAGCACAGTGCAGCTGCCTGCCTTCAGAGGGGCAATAACATTAAAGCTGACTTGTCATGGCACACTGCACTGTGCCAATGCTGAACAAATTAAATTCACCATCTGAAGCTCCTTACTTCCAACACTTGCTTTGAGTCCTGCACTAAAACACAGAAGGGAGCTCTTCCTAACATCTAAGGGTGAGGCTGAAATTATGAAAAAACCCAAACCAATATGCTTATGGAATAGAGCTGCATCCTTCCACCAAGATTGCGTCATTTGACAACACAGTATTTTTCAACATCTATATACACTTAAAATAAAGGATTTTTATTTGAAAGCTAAATGAAGTTATTAAAGGGTGCCTTTCAAAATATGGCAGTGAGCTGGCAAATCAAATAAATGGAAACTATGATATAAAACAGTCGGACCTCAGTATTTACTGATACTTTACACTGCTAGCCTTTCCTTCTTTGAGCTGTTTTTGATGATCAACAGTTAGATGGCACTTGTTTTGCAGTGCATTCATTCTATGGCACTGTTCACAATTCATGTTTTCATTAAGAGAGAAACTTGCTCTTTTTACTAATATTTCTGAGGATCTGAGACGTGGAAAGTATTCTCAATTTCCCATAAACTGTTGCTTTAGCTATTTTAACTTGGCATCAGAGACATTGCTTTAGTTCCAGTTACTCTGAAGACAGAATTAGCAGCCTAAAGAAAACTTCTACAAGTGAAGTACTGTTGTGTCAGCATGTCTGGCACTAAACCCTGTAGTATTTGCCAGCTCCTTGTAGTCCCCACCCAAGCTTCCTAACGTCAGCTGCATTTCCTATGAGCCTGTCAACATTTACTTGCAAAAAGCACAGAGAGGATAGCGTCTCACTTAAGAAACAGCTAATATTAACTTGCTTGTTCTGTAAAAGGAATTTGTCTTAGCACAAGTTCCACTACTGGAAGATATCCCAAAGGACATCAATTAAAGAATTAATTCAATAAATCAAGGCAGAGACAAAATGTTCAGAAAACAGTATCTGAACTTTCTGACACAAGCCCTCAAAACATTAACAACTTAAAAAAGAGTACACATTCCAATTAAGAACTTCAAATTTTCCTTTTACAGCCATTTTTTTCTCACCGCTGTTGATCACAGTAACCATCACATCATTCCTAACCAGGAGCTATCATACCTTTCTCAGGATACAACATTTTTCTTTACAACAAGAAAGAAAAATGGCATAAAGTGTAAGGAGTGGGAGGTTGTGTGTGTTTTGTTTTGTTGTGTTGGGCTTTTTTGATAAAAGAAGTCATTTAGAACTAAATCAGATGTAAAAAATGAAAAAGGGGTAATTGTTCTAATGTGATACCCTAAAGTAAGCCGCTCACATTCCTAAAGCATTTGTAGGGTAGCAGAGTTTAAGTAGCTTTTGTTTCTGCTTAGCTCACACCAGATCAAGTGCCAAAGGAACTTTAGGATTCAAGTTATTTTTCAACACTTCACCTCCTATTCTGCTCAAGTGTTTGTCAGAGTAGAACATAATGAAAACGAGCAGCATCATTATGGGATACTTAGGTAAAATACAGTACTGACATGGTAGAGTCTTCCATATGCAAGTAAGGCTTTTAGCACTGAAGTTGTCTATGCACTATTTCGTTATCAGCTACAGACTGGGACAGTCTGAATTATCTGTTTGAAATGCTGTTTAAACGGGCAGATTCACAATCACTGTAGGTCAGCTATCAAGTTTCCATAACAGTTCAATAGGTTTGTTCACATTTAAATGTATGAAGCACAGTATACTGTATTTTATTTATGAAAAACTATTAAAGCTTTCATTAGAAGTGTCCCATTGCAACATTTAATCATAACCCACTATGTTAAATTACACTGTAAAAAAACCCCTTTAGTAGCTTTTAGTACACCACGACAAGCATGAGATGATGTGATGTTAAAACACAGGAGGAAACATGGAAAGCCCAAGAACAATGCTTCAAATGCACCATTTTGACATTTTCAAGGAAAGAAGCCACTGCAGAATTCTGAAACTAAGAAACAATTGTCATCCGAAAGCAACAGCTTTGGGACAGAGTTAAGTTATAATCAAAACTGCACTCAAAGTGTCTTTCACTGAGAACCCCATTCTGCACACTTGCATGTTGAGACAGTAGTTCCTACCTCAAATCAACCCAGCTCAAGACATCAAAATTTTTTATTACATTAACAATATCTCCTTTTATTAAAAACACTGTGCACTGAAAAAAAAGATATAAAAGAATCAAACTGCAAGATTTGTCTATACCACAAGTAATTAATTATGGAAAGACCATAAGAGAAATAATAATAGAATTCTGTGTCCAACTGGCAACACCAACGTGCTTAAAGGGTCAGCTACAAGAATGTGTTTATTCACTATAATTTCAGAAGTGCTGTAGTAAGAATTTTGAACTAGAAATGCTTAAGTATGTTCAAAAACAACTGACAGCATAAAACCCTAAAATGAAAACATACTATTTTTCAGACAACTGATGCTTTCACCCCCAACCTTTCTTATTATTTAAATACAAGCTTGTACAAGCTCATGCTTGTTCCTGAACTACAGATTTTCTTCCTAAAATCAACTCTGGAATTTGTTACAAAGCTGTTCTGGGGATGCAGTAGACAATACACAAATGTTCAAAACACCATTTCAAGAAGTAAGTGGTTTTCTGCATTTTAAAATCTAACCTCAGGAACCAAAAGGAATGGCATTGCATACTCTGGTTTGGGAAACATACTCTGCACCTCATCTGGAAATCAAAGTTCCCTCCTTTGTGATCGTTCCTGTCATTGTGACGGTATCCATTTCACATTTTGCATGTGACAGAACAGTACAGTAATACACTGTACGAACACCTGGAAACACTGTGCACACCTCATTTCAAGAGTAAGATTCTAGCAGGGTTTCTTGTCTAACACTCACTCACCTGACTGCTTAAAGAAAAAAGGTTACTTAAACAGAAAAAAAAATTGAAATGCTTTCACAAAACTGACATCCAAAGCCTGCATCCATGTTCTGTGTTTCTATACATTTTATTCCAGTCATGGCAAATAATGAAAGGTAGTTTGAGCACATACATTATTTGTTTCATATTAATACTCTGTCCATGACAGGGACCAATCAATTCTAGCATGTTTCTCATTAAAAATAAGAGTCTTGTGGTATAACTGACACCAGCATTTCTCCTTTGAATTTAATAAGCAGCACACTAAGCCAATGACACAATGCAGCTTGTTTGCTTTAGTATGTCCATCTTTCTGAAAGTAACTACTCCTGAAAAAGATATTTGGAGGGGGATTAGAAAGTTATGGGAAACTCTTTGTGCATTATCCAATCTTCTATAACCCAGTTTACATTGAGTAATCTAGATGAAAAGCTGAACAAAGGAGCATTTGTTTTCTTTGAGCTTCAAATAGCATAGGTAGTAGCTAAATACATCCCAAGGCTCCTGCAGCACACAAACATTCCAGTGCCTCTCAAATTCAAAAACTGAGATACAAATCTGTCAGCCAAAAACTTCAAATTCAAAATGCCCCAAATGAAAAAATCTTATGTCAAGTGAAAGCCTGCTTCTATATACTATTTTGAGCCAACTTTGAGTTTGTTTGTTTTTTTTTAAACCATGCTGCGGGCAATAGTTTTCCAGACTTGCAGCAACAAAACAAGGTGAAAACACATTTCATTAAAAGCAAAGAGACCTTTTATAACCAATACACTGAAATACTGTGGGTGACTTCTTGAGATCCTGGACAGCCATGTAAGACCCAGGAAAAAATAGTCACATGTCAGTAGACTGAAGATCCATTTAAAGTGTATAAAGCATTCATTATTACTAATGCATCTCAATACTGGGTCACTCGATTGAATTGAAGTTTACTATCTGTTTCCTGCCCTCCTTTCCATTACTCCCCAAATCATGAAGGATGTTTTCCTTGCATCAGCACATTATCTGTCACAATTCAATTGATCTGTCCTGTCCACCTCAACTGCATTCCAACTATTAAGGAAGCAAGGGACTCAGCATTGCTCTGCTAAATTGTTTTTATTTAATTTCATACTTATTTTTTAAAATAAACTAATTAGTAGCAACTTGGGAATAGGGTTGGCAAAAAAAGGAACAAATATTTACATACATGGGTTCTTTTAGCTGTTCTTCCAAATTAAAATAAGGCATTGTACTTTAGCAATAAATACTGTTCTTCAAACAGAGAAAGTCAAGAGCAGATCATGAAACGTACAAGACTTACTCACAGCAACTGGGAGTAGGAAAACAATTCCAGAATACACTGAAAGAGTTTGAAAAGCAATGTGCAGTCTGAGCATATTTGTTTTTTAAGATTTTTATTTTATATCAGGCAGCTGGTCTAGATTGCAGAAATCCATCAAGTATGAAAACCAGGCATCCTCACAGTATGGTCTCATTTACAGGTTTAGCTGAGAGATGCAAAACTGGACAGCCCACAATATTCCCGGTCTGTGCAACATGCAAGAATGCATCTTTGAAACCACAGAAAAGAAACACTCATGTCTGAATATGCATGTTTTGAATTGCAGACAGGCCAGAGTTTTATTAAAAGATCAACTAACGGCTGCTGAAAGTAACAGTTATTCAGTCAAAAACATACACAGCATTTCTAACTCCACTCTGAAAATTAAGCACATGCCTGTACAAGAACTTGCTTTTGCCTGTAGCTGTATTTTAAGCCCAGTCAAACAACAACCTTTTCACTAAGCTCATAAAAATATTTTTCTTTACATTGTTTATAAGTTTGTAATATAAATATTTATTGCAACACAAGTGAACACATAACTAATATTTTAGCAACTGCTAATGAAACAATTGTTTGAAAAAGCAACTGGAAGAAGAAAAAAGTCTTTATCAGTTATCAGATGGTAACATCAAAGCAAGTTGTCTCACTGCTTCTGGAATCCCCCAAAATACATCAATGCTGTATACAGTAAATACAGGTTTTTTAAACTTAGTGCTGTTCATGAGAGCACTGTTACCCCTGTCAGGTTCTAAGAGGCTGTTCAACAACTACCCCTGGAGATGCTAACCAGGAAAGTCAAACATCCCACAGTTGCTCCCTGGTCTTCCACAGATTCAGCACCAGACCTTTAGAGCGAAGCAGACTGTGTTAAACAGGGATCTGACAACACAGTGTTATTCACAGACAGTACAAATATGAAAGAATAAAGCTCTTCTTGGCTAGTAGCATGAAGAAATAGAAAAACATTATTCTCCATATTCATATCCTCTGCAGTTCCCTTTGTATTTAATCAGAACTTACACACTCCCCCTCTAACTTCAGCTGACACAAGCACCCACAATTTCCTGAAATAAACAAACTGAAGATACCAGAATGTTTACTTCATCATCTTGATTTCTAACAGTGTGAAACGATTCTGATGTGCCACAGCAAAACCACCCACAAAACACCTACCCATCCACCCCTTCTTTGTTTGAAAGCTTTAAGAGAGAGGTAGCATGCAAAGTAAGTGCATCAAGCAGAATACCCTGTATTCCACAGGTTTGGCTTCTGGTTTTAAGCTGTCTTTGTATTATTATTACTATTTATATTGACTCTAGCTTTCATTAATTGCAGCCTGAAATTTTAAATTAGTCTCCAAAGGGTGCCTCTTTGTATATTGAAATACACTTATTGTTGTTTCCTGTAAGATGAAGGATGCATCAAAATTACCAAAATGTCTACAGAAGAATCTAACTCTATTTGAAATTTGCACTGTTGAGAAGGCACACAGTAAAACCTTTATTCCCTCCAATATATTTCAGTGCCTGACTCACATCTAGCCAAACAGATGCTCCCTTGAAAAGAAGGGGCTTTATCAATAATTGTATCCCATTTCCTGAACCAAGATTCCAGCCAGAGTGCCCAAGTGGACAGTAAATTAATTCCCATAGAAAGAGCATCCTTATGTCTCACTGAACACTCTTTATGAAGAAAACCTGAAGACAGCTATAAAAAAGTACTTAGTTCATAAAAACAAAAGTCGCTTTCGCTAAAATATTTTTCAAACAGAGGATAAAACGTTAAGTGTTCTCTAAAACAATGACATTCATTAGTTGCAGGAGTCAACATCTGAGTCCTACCGCTAAGACTAAAGAATTTCCAGTGTATACTCTGTCTTCAGTAGGTAGATATGTACTTAGAAACTACATTAGCTCCAATTTTCCAGAAACCTCATTATGGTGTTATTGTAATACAAACACTATTGCAGCATCTCTTTGCATTCAGTTTTAGCTTTAGAATGATGTCCAAAAAAAGAATAACAAACATAAACAAGTTGATGCTGAAGGAGAAGCAGAACTAATTTAACATGGTAACTGCAAGAAGTGTGTATCCGTAAATAACTGTGGGTTTTTACATAACTAATATTTTTTAAATATTAGTAGCAAGTAGACAAAGGATGCATTTTTATTATGAATAAAATACGAATGTCTTGGAGCATCTGCAACTTTGACAACAGGCAGCTAGAAGTCCAAAAAAGGTTTCATACTCAAGCTTTATTACACAAGTTGAGAATGTACAAATTCAAAGCTCTAAGGGCATTATTTATGCTTGACTCTAGACAACACACACTTTGCAAATGCTCACAACAGTATCTGAAGAGGACATAAATACACAATCATGTCAATAAGTCTTGGAGGTTTTTGGCTCAATGGCAAATTTTGCTCAAGTAAATGATCGTTAAAAAGTGTCCCTTTCTTACCCACTGAAGAACCACAAATGACTCACAAGTTCTGCTATTTCAGCCCCGAGTTCTTCTTTCAGAAGAATCCTTTCCCATATGTCCACCAGATTACATTTCCTATACACTGGAGGCCATTAAACTGCCCCCAGCTTGAAGGCTGATGGAGGGAGTTCCTATGAGAACACTAAAGGCAATCCTTTTGCCCCCACAGGACACAAAGAATGTAGATGAGAGATCCAGAAGTGCACATCTCCTAATGACATGGTAGACACACCTACCAATCAGCCAGCCTGAAGCTTCACTAAAGCTTATATAAAACCTGTAGGAAAAGAAATGAAGAACTTGAATGCCTGAACTTTTACTGAAGCTTCTCAAGGACTTAATGATTGAAGGAAAAAGACAAGCTTTGAACACCTTTGTATGCAAAACTGCACCAGATATGTTGAAAGAATGAAGGAAGCAAGATCTAAATTTTCTTGGTAAGGGCCAAGAAAAAGAATATCAAGCAAAATGCTCGTGGTTTGGGAATACAGAACAAGGAAAAGTGCTACATCCATAACTGTACCTTCAGCAACATTCTGCATGTAACAACAGAACATAAAAGCTGACTAAAAAAGCACAGAAACATGCATTGCATTTTACATAATCAGCTAAATGATTTTACTTTGCAATGAGGACATTTTCAGACATACTACTACCAACAATCTAAATGATGATTCAAAAGGTCTAACACATTTTTCAAATAGAATGGCACTTAATTCTGCTATATCTTATTTGGCCCCCTATTTCTTCTACAGTTGTCAATGTTGATTGAATTATTATAGAAGGAAAAAAAAATATCAAAACCAAGCAATAACACAAAAGAAAATCAAGACTGTCTCATTCTGTGGGAGGGCCACACAACAGCCTTCAAAAGAAGATGTGAGCAAAACATCACCTGAGATGTGAGCAAAACATCTTTTTATGATATAGATCTAATTTCTTACCTCTCAGGCAGTATACAGGTCCATCCCTGTCCTTGCTGCTCAAAATGCAGGTTGCATTAACTATGCCATTTGCAGACAATGCAATAAGAAATACTTCTATGCCAGTGCAATTGGTAAGGAAACTTAGAGAACGGGAAACTTCTCAATTCAGGAACAGAGGGTGACTGAACCAACATGCAAGAAACTGCCTGAAGGGATGTGCACTCTGCAGGAGTGCAATACGTGAGAAGAGACAAAGTGTGAAAGAATGGCTTCGTTTATAGCCACAGTTAAACTTAATGGGCACGGAAAAACACTCAAATCCAGCTGCATTTAAAGGAAACCACTTCACTACCAACACTAAAATAAGCACTAATTTAATAAGCCAGAGGCAGGTGGGATGAGCCTATATACAGGTGCTGTACATTGATGCCATTCTGGACACACCCTGGAAGGTGGTTCCACAGGGGCCTAATCTACCACACTGCCCTGGGGATCTCCTCTTCAACCCAGAAAAGCACTAGAAGGCACAGTATAAATTGATTTTTATGAGCTTACTTGCCTCTTGCAATTTCATCCATTCCAGAAAAGATTATGTAGTCTCTCTTCTCCATCAGCAGATTAACTACAAATTTTGTTATAATATTCAAACATTATTGTGGCTGTGGACCAAGAATAACTATCACCAGGCTAACAACAGCACTTCCAGGCTCACCCTGCACTTGAGAAGAAGCACTAGCCAACCAATCACTACAAAAATCACATCCCTTTACAGGCCAGTCTATTATGCCTGTACAGGGTCTTTTTCCACCAGGAATAAATACTCAAACCCCCCTAATTTTTACACATACACTAGGCTGTCTTTCAACTATAAGAAAGCAAAATAAAACAAGTAACTGTCAACCAGCTGTAATAGCTGGACATCTTAACAGTGCTTACAGAATATGGTATAAATGAATGATCAAGCAGGAGGAGGGAGCTGTAAGAAAATCACTTAGATCACAGGTCAAATTACAATGCAGGTGATTTCCTCATAAGACTGAGCTACTCTATGCTTTGGTAGAGTTAAAAACTAATTTTTGCTGAAGGGACCCTCTCAAAGGTTAAAAATAATCATTATGCCAATGCTCACTTAAGATAGCACAGCAGACTCTGGCAGTCTGTATGATGGGGGTACTCTGCACTCAGAAGTAGTTGCCAAATCCCTTTCAACAAGGACCTGGTGACAGCCTATGAACCACGGCTCAAAAAATGGACAAGTAATGCTTCAGCTATGATAAATAACCAACATTCTTCACAGGTTGCTTCTATGAACTTTTCTATCAGGGTTTATATTCTTTACACTAAGCACAGCTGCAGTAGGCTGGAAGTGGATTTAGGATTCCTGGTAAGAATTAAGATTACACTGTGAAGAGCTGCATTTCAATATAGCTGAACTACCTTCTCCAGAAAAAAAATAAAATCAAACCCCACAACTGTATTTTTCAGAAAACCCACAAAAGAATGTTTGATACATCTAAAGTACATAGGTGCTTCATTCTTAGCTTTTATGAATCAACACATTCTGTTGTTTATAGCTGGCCATTACAAAACAGCATTATTTTAAGAGACACCATATGGAAAAAAATGTTTAGAGGATGAATAGCAAAATAATCTTTTGGCTGAAACATTATCTTAGAAGGAAAGAGTATATTCAATTTTGAAGACACCTGATTTACTTTAAACCCACTTCTAACAAACTGAGCAAACGAACATCACTGCCTTAAACCAAAAATAAAGATATCTAAACAACAGACTACCTGACTCAATTAATTTTTTTATTCTACATTCTAAGCCATTAGTAAGACCAGATTTAAGTATTACAATTGGCAATCAACTTTCATCCTCTGACTTCATTGCAAACTGTAAGAATCACCTTTTGCTTCATCACCAACCTCTACACAAAAGGATGTGTGTCTATTGAGTGTGGGAGGCAGGTGAAGGGGGGGGAAAAGGGATGTACAGTACTGCACCATGGCATTAACAGAGAAGAAAGAAACAGTATGTAAGGAGAGATTTTTCCATGGAAAAGCTGTGTTGTGGGAGGCTTTGAAGGGCTGTACCAAGAGAGCAGAGCAGAGAGAGCAGGGCTTCAGAGAGCCCTGTGAATGCAGAAGAAAGACTGATGTAGGGCTCTGGACAGAGGCGAGTACTAGCAGTCAAGACTGGAGGAAAGGCTGAAGTCAGCATGAACAGGGCAGTTTTCTATGAAAGGAAAAGGGAGGGGATTGCTTGGCAGTACAACAACACTGCTCACTAGGCAGTGATGTGAGGCACGTAGGTTGAAGGGGTCCTTGACACACAATGAAATTTGGGAGCAACTATGTAGCATGAAAAGGAGAAAGTACAGACAAGTTCTGCACTATGTGGATATAGGGGTGGAAAAACAGGTTTATGAATCTCAAAACTGCAGGAGAATCACAGCTCCAAGAGAGTACTTTATCAGCATCTTCCCTTGGGACTTGCAGGTGATTAAGCACAATTTCAGATCCCCATAAACCTCACAAGCAACAACAAGACAGAAAGCCAACTTCCTGCTGTGTAAACTGCAATTCACTGTTTTCCTTGTTGATACTGTAAGAATCCAAATTGTATTCTGAGAACTCCAGCAGGTGAGGAAAAAATAATAAAAATCACTTGAAGCAAGTCCTACACTTGCTCAACCCTTCTTCTCTTTTACTCCTCAAATAGTAAGAGAAGCTGTTCCAGAAGTGAACTCAATGCACAGGGCAACTTCTGAGAGACACCCAGTTGAGCTGGATGCAAAGTTTAACAATTCCACTGCCACTATTCTCTAGTAAAGCCTGTACAAATCGCTGAAGAGGAGAAAGTCTTAAGCAGATTCAGAAAGACGTGCTCATCACTGATAAAGGCTGAGAATACAACTAATTCTTATTTACCATTTTAGTAGAATGTCACTGAAAAACTCTCTACAAAGATTCTAGAATACAAAAATCCCCAACCAAAAAATAAAATAAAAAAATCCCCCATAAAACTCCAACTCCCAAAAACCAAATCTAACCAAACCAACCCCACCTCAAAAAAACAACAGAGAAAATTGACAGCACTTCTCACTGCATTTTTTTCTTTTTAATACTTTCTTCACTTGATATTTTGCTTCTACTGTCAATTCAACACCTCTTCTCTGGAAGGGTGGTTTAATGACCTTAAACCAAGAAGTCCACATAATAACTCAAACCAGTATCAGCAATTGGAGGTATAAAGCTATGAAATTTGTCACAGACTGCTAACAGGAATCTAC
>JAWWLV010000183.1:25606736-25673178 GCA_035041135.1 Platyrinchus mystaceus
AAGGTTTTGCTATGTCAAAGGTTAGGGAAGTCTAAAAGCCAGTTAACACCAACTGATGCATACCAAAGGACTTTATCTAAAATTTAACTGCCTCGAGAGTAAGACCAAATGTAAATATTTAAAACAGAATCAATGTTTTAAAGCACACATTCCTGAAAAAGTAAGAAAATCAGCTTCCATAGCAAAAAGGAAAAAAGAAAGTGTAAGTTATGCCACTGAGGAAGCGAACATGAAATTTCTATACAGTAGAACAACCATGGAAGATGGGGCTGACAGCTGGGTCTTGTTAAAGGAGGCCTTTAAACAGAAGTATTTAAATTCATGGGATTAGGCCAGTGTTCCTAAGAAATGCTGTTCAGATCCTAAGCTGCAGAGGCCTTGTCTAAGCAGCTCAGCAACTGAGTCACATAAACAACTACTGTTAAGTCTGCTGCCACCACACTTGGTAGCTTCGTAAACGGAACTTTTCTTGCATATGAAAACTAAAGACAATACAGTGTTATGCTACTGCAACTATGAAGGTAAGTTTCAAATTTTTCTCCAAAAATTATCTTCCCCCAAACTTTTAATCAAATGAGATTTTTAATTCACCCTAAGCAGGTGGCTGAGAGCAGTTACTATACACACAGACACATATACACTGTGCATTATGTTTCACTTTGCATTTTGCTTACAAATAGGCTTGGAAATTCTGTCACTCAGTATTCAATTTTTCTTGTCTCTCATCCAAATTCAGTGCTGTGATAAAGGTATGGCAGATTTAGATGAAAATAAAAATGAGTAGCAAAGGCCGACAAATTATTGTCAAGTTTACAAAGAAGTTTTTTAAAGTAATGCTTTTTAGATCAGATTTATATAAAGCCATCTTAAATTAACATGGCACTTGTTTTCCATGCAACTTTTTTTTTAAATACAACAAAAATGAATGAGCTTCTTTAAACATGGGGACTGCTTAGCAAAGGTCACACTGACTGAAAAACACTATCCACGAGTCTCATTTCCATGCTGAGAAACACAGCAGGGACAAGAATGAGATACTCCATGGAATTCAGCAATCTGGGGACAGACACCCTCCTAACACAACTGAATTGTAAACATCAAGAGTCCTGGCAGCCTTCAAGAAATAAAGAATGGATCTCTACAGGATGGCTCATGGGCTTTAGCACAAAGCACCTTCCCACAGAATCCTCAGCAGCAAAAGGCAGGTTTATTTCTTTCGATAGCAGCTACTCTTTGACAGCCACCTTGGCAGCCACAGAGGCTCTCCTCCGTCACACTGGGTTTATTTGGAACATGCTACTCAGTAAAAAATCAGAGGTGAACACAGCTTGTCTATTTCTCAAGATACACAGGGGAATAACTCTCAAAATAATTCCCACAGATCACATTTAGGTTTCCCATGACCTGCTGAAGGTGGTGATGATTTGCGCTTGCCCCTTCAGAACCAAATTCACCTGGAAGCACACGCTGGGCTGTGCACACCCAGCAGCCCCAGTCACATAGGAAAGGAGGGGCTGCAGCACACGCTTCCTCCTTCTTCCTTCCTATCCTCTCCTGGGATAAATATACTGCCTGTTCAGAGGAAGAAGCTGAGGACCAAAATGTTACAGTACTTCCAATACCAAATCCTTAAACTTGATCTATTCTCAGAAACATGGTATTGGCAAAGGGGCAGCTCACCTCCTACCTGCATTATTTTGCATGGCCAACACATTGATCAAAACTATTATCACCTGGGTAAATCTACACACAATGATTTTTAGCAAAGCATTTGAAAAATGCAGTCAATTTATTATTGTTATTGGCATTTAAGTGCTGCAGTATATTAAGAAAAACCACAATGCATTTTGGATGGAGGTTTCCTTGGCATTTAGAAAACACTGAGACAACTTGCTCAGAAGCACTAAAATTGTAAACTAATCTTTCTCTCTATTCCAGGGTCAACTGTCCTTTTGAAAGGAGTTTTTGGAAAAATGTCTCTACAAGCTTTTTCCTGATGTCTTTTTATTTTAAGCTCTCAGTGCCACAGTTAAAAATAACTTACACATTAAAGCTTGAGCCAGCCTAATACCTCATTGCTGTCATGAAAAGGAAGAACTTCCTAAGCCTCCATCCATTAGCACTGTGCTCCAGAACACAACTGAGCCTTCTCAACCTTCTAAAAACATCAGAAAACTCACTCAACACTCCAAACAGCAAAGCAGCCTTTCTGCTGAGTTAGCAAGCAGACACAGATTACCCTGGGACTGGATAAATATTAGAGCCAACACACTCTTTCAGGTTCACACCAGAGAGCTGGGAGAAGGGATGAAGAAAGGTTCAAGTGGAACTTCCCCTTTTTGGCAGCAGCAAGTTCACCTGTGACAGGCTCAGTGTAACCTGCCACTCCATTCCTAGCTCTGAATGTGCTGTAAAAGATTCAAGCATTTTGCTTACATTTTTAAGTTCAACAAGAAACAGAAAAGGCTACCTTCCCCATTAGCTCAGAGATATTTTCACATGCTACCTATTGCAGAGCGTATGCAAACACATATGTATGGCATGGAAAAATAGTTATAATTTTGCTGAATTTGCATTTATGTTAAAATTGCATCAGTTTTTACTAAATGAGTAAAATGACAAGACAATAAATTACTTTATCTGCAAACCTATTCAAAGCTTGTACTTTTTATTACAAACATTTAATGCTTTAGCGCTTTTCAGATATCAAGTTAAGCCCTAGAGAAGAGTACATTTAAACAGAAGTCAGAATAAGAAAAAAATATTGCAAGCCGTTACCATCCATAAATACATTTACAATTCTGAATTCAGAAAAGTTCCAGCATTAATTCTGTAGCACTGAGGCACAAGATATGAAAGCATATTTGCTTTCAAATTAGAGGCTAAATACAAAAATGGTGTCTTACCTTTTGCACTTTTTAATTTAATGTTTACAAGCACTGGTCAGACATTTCTTATTTCACAAGCACAGGACCTTGCATTTTCCTGTGGAATGTCTCAGAACCAACACAAAGGCAACACGTGCTTGTAAATATGTCTGTGGAGATATATACACACTTAAATTTTAAAATATATTCTTTATAAAATAATAAAAGAAAACACTCTGGCCAATGCAAGTTACTTAATCACTAGAGTAGCCTGTAGGTATAACATTTAAATGTTTGTGCATAAGCAAAGGCATAACTCCATTAAAATGCATCACAGAACTGATGACAAAATCACAAATGAATAGCTGTTGCAACACGAATTTCACTAAATAGTAACATTTTAAAGGGTTTACAGTTTAACAGGCCTGTATTTGTAGTACAGTTTTCCTAAGGTACCAGGAACAAACAACACATTCTTCCCTTGGATGTAACTGTTCCTTTGCACATGAAACGATATGAAATGGCATGAAGCTGCACCAGGGAAGTTGACTGAACATCAGGAAAAGGTTCTTCCCCCAGAGGGTGGCTGGTCACTGGAACAGGCTCCCAGGGACTGGTCACGGCCCCAAGCCTGTCAGAGTTCAAAGAGCGTCTGGATGATGCTCTGGAGTCACGGCATAGGGTTTTGGTTTAGGTAGTCCTGCAAGGAGTAGGGAGTTGGACTCGAAGATCCTTATAAGGTCCTTCCAACTTGAGATTAACTGAGATTCCATGAATCTCTCACTGGGTACGGCTGCAACTGTGCAGTTTACCACAGTCACTTCAATTTTTCATTGTCTGAACCATACATCAGCTCGCTGATACAGGCTGCCTTTCCTGTCGGTGTAAGAAATACTCTGCAGCCTTCAAACAAAAATTAAGTCATGACACATGAGTTCACATTTGGTCTAAAGTTTGTACACGGCTTCATTCAGATGACAATGCACAACTGCCAGCAGCACCAGCACACAGCTGAGCCTCTGACCGCTGAGAGCCATGGGACAGAGAAACATGGGCTCCAGCTTACGCAGAAGCAACAGAGCACCTTCCTCCTACATTATTTACAGCCTTCCAGACTACAGTATGCACTTCAGAAATCCTGACATGCTAATAAAACTCCATATTCCAAACTGAGTTTGTATCATGCTCAAAGAGCCATGCCCTTCCTAAGGCAAAATACAACCTCAGTTGACAGTATTGCTGCTCAGTTCCTTTCTAAAACACTTCAGCCTGTGTCCACAAGGCTGATCGCCAGTGCTGTCATTTCCTTCAGTACAATCTGGAAAGCAGCAGGAAACAACGGCTCACAACAAATACAGGAATACCTGACATATACAAACAGAACAGAACCCACTATCCACTCTGAGCCCATTTTTGAAGTCTGACCAAGTGTGCTCTATTGCAACTTAACCACGGTGAACTCCTCCCAGGATTAAGGGTATTCCAGTCAGGAATTCTCACAGCTGAAGGTTTTCCTACCATATGAAACCAAGACAAACTCTTCTTCTAGACATACATTCTTTTGGCAGGACTAGGGGAGGAGGTTGTATGTAACTCCCAGAAAATTAGGTCACCCATTTCATAAGCAAATATAAACTGCATGTTGAACTCTGTAAGCATTTCACAGATACTCTCCCTCTACAGAAATTCGGAAGAGATTTATCACAAATTCTGCATACAGCTAGAATAATTATAAATGCAGGAGGAAGGAAGTTCATATTTGCAACCTTAGTCAAATGAAAAAAAGCATTATATCATCTTAACAGCTGTGTAAAAATTTGGCAAGCCTCTGAGTAAAGTTTTTTTTCTGAAAAAAAGAACAATTATTTTTGTTTCCTGAAACATATCTTCTTTGGTATAAAGACCTCTCTAGGGACTGAGCCAGATGAATAAACTACAGAATACAACACTGAAAGTATAATGTGTACCACAATGACTATTTTTCCTGCTAAAGCAGCTGAGTTGACCACACTGTATAAGGAATGTCATTTGTGGCATTAGAAATGCTAATTATTTGGACCACATTCATATCTTGTTAGGGACGAGGGTTGGCAAGAAAGAACTGATCTGCATTAATTTGCTGCAGACAAAATGAAGCACAAAGCAGCACAAGTAGCTATTTAAAATACAGGTGACCGTGACCAGTTTAAAAGCCTCATTACAATGAGTCTCTTAATTCCTTACCGCTTCCACATTTAAACCGAAAATAATCTCCAAGTTGTGTTTGTCTACTGTGCTGTGAAAATGTTTATGCAGATGCACAATTCTGTAGCACATTCCATTAGCCTACAGCCTCATTTCCTCGCACTGCCAACAGTGAGGTGAGAACTGGCTGAATGTTTTTTTAATTTCATTTTTTGTGGAAAATATTTTTATGCTTGAATCTTAGATCTCTGTCTCAAGCTGAATCAAATCAAAGCAGCACCACCATGAAAGGATTTACAATGGAACTTAAAAAAATTATTTCATGGCTTTTATCATTTTTTTATCTCCTTACCTTTAAACACGCATTCAGGTTTTGCTGGCCACTTCTTCCCATTATCTTTCCAAAGGATTAGTAAAGTTTTGCTGATAGGAGCTACAGCCTAGCATGCTCTAAAGGGCCAGCTTGTAATAAATCAAAAGCAAGTTGTTTTGGCAGAGTTATAAATTTCACAAGGAGCTTTCTGCACATTCTCCCTGCAACCCAACACATCTCTGCAGTAAAGGTAGCTTATAACTACTAAAACATAAAATTAAATTCCTTATTTATGAATTATTTATGCCAGGGTCCAAGTCCAGACTGTAAAGGAATATTCCATCTGATAGTGCCACACATCTGCTTCCTTCAGCAGGAGGGGAACACTGGAATGAAGCAGGAGGCCTCTGAAGGTCCTGAAATCTCTACAGGTGATGGACTTCATCCATCTTCACCCTTCAGAATTGGAGATATCATTCCATCATAAAAATGAGGTATTACAGCTCCTACTAATAAATCATCATATCTTCTTTTTCTTTCTCCTTTTCCTTCACAGGCAGCACGTTAAAGTACATTCACACAGGTCAGGGCATCTCTCTGTCCACTTACAACACAGCAAGCAGTTCTCTTACTAACCCAAAAGCATGCAAGAGAGGTGAGCAGAGAACACAGTCCTGCAGCTAAAAATACAGCTCTTTTGTCAAGTTATCCCATGACATCAATCTCCTCTCTCCTTCTACTCGATAGTAAAAGTAGAACTAAAACTGTAATGAAACCGTTTGGTTCCTGATAGATAAGGATCTTCTTAAAAGCTGGAAAACCAGGGCAAGGTGGAACTCCCAGTCTTCAACTGGTACAGCACATCAGTAAAGACAACAAAATGAAATCTAATTTTAAAACAGGTAGTCTAACATCAGTAAAACATGATCAGTGCTTTTTGATTCTGAGCATCCAGGAAGACTTCCATCTGTGTTTTTCAGGAATAGTTCTAGCAATGTGACAGAAACTGCACTACATTAGCCTTCAGATGTAAATCTTTAACGAGAAAAATGGTTTTGCACACCATGGCCCGATAAAAGACAGGTTGGTTGTTTTTAGCATAGATGAGGAACCTTAACTTTGGGCCTTTAAAATAAAGTAATAAAGGACCATAATAGAGTCGACCCTGAAACAGAGGAGACATCGGAATTTTCACAGCACATGGATGCATTAGGAAAAAAGAGACTGAATGATGTTATTTGTGACTCAGTGACTGGAAGGATTTGACATAACTCAAACCAACAGTTTTTTAGGTCAAACGAACACGAGCCATTTCACAAAAGCATCCACCAATGTCTGAGTTAGATACCTAGGCTCAACCATCCCTGAGCATTTCTAGTGCATGTAGCCTTATTTTGTATAGAATGGAAGATCAAGAAATTAAATGCCAAATTGATTTTGCAGGTTAGGGTGAGACAAAAATCAGACTTAAAATCAGATCAAGGACAACCCAAACTTTTAATAAAGCGAAAAGGAAAAGTTTAGAAAAATCCCCTGTGGTTATTGACACCACTATGCAAAATATTTCAGATGCTGCATCCAAAATAACCTCAGGATATAAATCAAAACCAACAAACAAAAGATAGTTAACAATGTTATGTCTAAACACAGAAATCATCCACAAGTTCAGTTCACAGATCATGCTGTGTAAGCATCAGATGAAAGATACTAACAAAGCATTTTAAAAATTTTACAAATTTTTATCATTAATAAAATTAAATTTTATAAACTAGAATTTTTCCATTATCAAGTCCTGCAAAAGCCTTTACAACGGCTGAAGTGATCAGCTGCAATCTCTTCACATTATGGTACTGGAGATTTCTTGATTCAAAGCTCCTACTTAAGTACAACCACATCATCACTCCCTCTCAGAGTCAAGCACTGAAGGGAGCCTGAAGGCCTCTCCTCCCCAGCATAAGAAAAAGTCAAGAGTAAACTATCTGCAGGGCACAGCAAACAATCCAGGCAATTTGTATATGCAAATCCAGACAATCCAAATTTCTCTGTGTAAGTCTTCTGATTCATCTAAAGCAAATTAGGTCTCCTTTTTGCAAGGGGAAGTGATAGCAGAAGAAAAACAGCGTTAAAAAGTCAAGAAATACTAGTGTATTTGGAACTGGACAACATTACACACATGCAAAAGACAGTATACCATTTAAAAATTAATTTTACAAGTCAAAGACTGGAAGGAAAACCTCAACAGCTTTTTCTTAAAAAAAACCCAAAAACCTCACAAACAACCACCTAAAAATCCCAACCACAAGACTCTCCACCCCTTTGCAAGTAAAGAGAAGCAGATGAGAAAAGTCCACCTTCTGTATGAAAAACATGGCCAAAAATCCCTGGAAGAAAGTTGGGAAAAATTTCCACTCACTGCTATTGTTTCAGTGCTAAACACCACTGGTCACATGGATCAAGGATGTGTTCCCAGTACTCATACTCACTGCTGTCACCTTCTAGCTGCAAATGTATCGAAGAGTTCAGAAAGTTAAAAAGGAAAAAAACTTTTATTTACACCAGTATACTTTTTGCACACTTGCTCATAAAAAGCACTAGTGAAGAGGCAAGCAGTATTACCAACATATTCCATTATTAGTCTTTAGAACATTTCCACATGGAACATAGTTAGATTTTAGGGTTGGGTTGGTTTTGGTTTTGTTTTTTTTTTATTTAACTATTTATATACAAGATAGGTTTTCAACTGTGCTGGTGAAGCTGAAGGAACTTCTGTTTTCATGCAGCTGGCTTTGGCAGTCAGCTGAAAATGCTCTTTTGCATATAACAGAAATCCTGCAGCACACTTTGAAGGATGATACATATAAATAGAATAAATAAGGAAGCAATTACCTGGGCAATTTTCCCATAATATTGAAGGAAGTCTTAAAAACAACTCTGTCTTACTGAACTTAGAGAAAGCCAAAGATATGGGTCATGTTGTTTTGCTCTCCTTTTATTGTTCAACAGTGTTCTACAATGTTAACCTCACATTCCCATACTGTCTGATTACACAGCAGGGCAGCAAAAGCCTGACAAAACTGTAATCAGTGCAAAGTTAGAGCAACAACCACTCTTTGAAAGACTGGTCATCAACGTGCCTATGGAAATTTTAGTGAAGAAACTAGCCCAAACTCATTATTTAATGGGCAGTAGCTGGCACACTCAGCAGTGGATGACTCAAGGTGTTAGCATCAGTTGCAGCTGCTTTGTCAGAGCTGCCAGTGGACCGTCATGCTTATTAAGGGAACTGACTGGCTATGGTCCCATGGCAATATCACTGAGAATTCCTACCAGGAATCCATGCCTGGCTGTTAGCACTGTTTCAATGGCACTGTCTCTTTCCATTCAGTGCAACCAGATCTTATCAGACCTAGAAATGAAACAGCTCAATCACAAGCCAGACTGTGCCCCACAACATCATTCATGAAGCAATACCTGTAAAAAACCAAATGTAATGAATCCTAAGACCTTGTTTATTCCTGCTCTCAACTTGTCATCTGATGTCACAACCTTCTCTCAGAAGAAAACAATTAAAAGAGCAATATCATCTGTGGAGTCATTCACAGCCTTTGTGCTAATTAGTAAGGTCAATTCTAACAGTACCTCTTTGCAGCTCTACTATTCATAACAGTTTTAAAAAATGGCTTTTAAAATTCAGTCAAGTCACAGAAAGCAAGCTCTCAACCCCTTTTTCAATTCTGCTGCACCATCTGAGAAGAATCATCTAAGATCATAAGAATTTATGCCAGGTGAGGAGAATATGCACAAAGCACAGGACTAGCACAGCTAATAATACTATCCAACCTCCCACCATCTGCATTTTGAGACAGGGAACACCAAGAACAATATTCTGTCCAGTTCTCAATGGACATAATATCCCCTGTGAACAATTCTAGACAAGAGAATCTAAGAGCACACATAGAACCTAAACTCAAGCACAGGAAGGAACTGAGCACAGAAAAAAGATTTTTCTACCTATCCAATTTCAAATCAAGAATCATTTCAGAAGAAAACATTCCAAGACTAATTCCCAAAAAGAGGACAAGAGAGCTACACATACAACTTTCAAAACTACTCATTGTCTGCAACTCAAATAGAGAAGTGGAACACTGCATGAAGAAAACAAAATTATGAATGTAACAGCAGAAAAAGTGTGTTTCAATGATGACAAGGACAGCATTTAATCCATAATATAATGCTTCCTCTGTGGCAGACCTAACTTCCTCTTTTAAAGTAATGTCCTATTCCTCAAGACACTGTAAAAGCTCAGCAATATACAGAGAGGGCACAAATCAATTTTTTA
Organism: Platyrinchus mystaceus; assembly: GCA_035041135.1. Taxonomy (NCBI): domain Eukaryota; kingdom Metazoa; phylum Chordata; class Aves; order Passeriformes; family Tyrannidae; genus Platyrinchus; species Platyrinchus mystaceus. The sequence goes on from JAWWLV010000183.1 coordinate 25,616,440, forward strand.
CAGAACGCAGAGTCATGGATATTGTTTCAGTGCTTATTTTGCTCATCTTTGGAAAGCAAAAGATCAGAGTTAGTTACAAACATATTTTCTAAACATGATCTATAAAATATACTGGCAGTAGAGTGGCAACAAAAATATGAAAACTACATAGTTATCTATCTGTATTCCATTGAATACCATGCACACCTAATGACAGTAAGATCATCACTATTTCCTGCTGTTGGAATACAAGCCTCAAACCATACATTCAAACTAGTTCCACACAACTACACATGATGCACACAGGACCAGATTGCTGCTGCCCTCCCCAGTGAAATGTTACTCACCATGTGACAGATGCAAGCAGAACTTCAGAAATTAGGAAAGAAATATCTAGTAAAATAAGGGCTTTTTTTACTGGACCTTCAATTACCCCATGAAGTTGTGTTTTGCAGTTAAATAGATGACTCCATCACAGCACTGTAGCTATGCACAATGAGTCATCTCAGGCAAAATTTTAAATTTTCTTTTCAAGAAGCGAACTAATAATATAACATTTAAACCATCTATATATTCCAAATTCTACTAAAAAACCCAAACAACTTCATACCCTATGTACTACTGTTTTGAACAATGGCTGTCACTATATTCCAAAAAGTTTGATACTTTCACTCTGAGTGTCTTGGAATGAGCAGACATGATAAAGGATAATGATTTATGATATATCCAGATACAAAACGATATATTTTGTCATACTACAAAACCCAAAAAGAATATATGTTAATTCACCGTTCCTGTCAACCATACTGTGTGAATCATGCTAAAATACCAACATTTCAATGACAGCAATCCAGCAAAATTCATTTTAGGAATGAAGCAGCAGCTGCTGAATTTATCAGTAGGCTATGCCTTCTCAATTCTTATGGCACACAGTGAAAGCATGCGCAGTTGTAAATCCAAATATTTAAATCCACACTGGAAGGCAAAAAGAATGCAGACAACATACGGCCAGCTGCAATTTTTACATTTTCATAAGAGAACAACTGGCCCTTTATCTTGCTTTTCAACTCACTCTAAAGCAGAAAAAAAAGATATAGGCAGCTTGAACTAGAACAATGTATTACACAAGACACAGCAATATCGTGTAACATTTTATCATGTTTCATCAGATCAGGTGTACAGAAATGTTGTTCTCAAAAGCTCACAGCCTGTCAAGAGTTGTATCAAAGAATATGACAGACTAACTGTAACTAAGAAAGTTAATCATGAGCATAAATACATAAAACTAAAAAGTTCTGACCTCCTAGTTTCAGGTAACGTATATTTTAAACTGAAGGAAGACCATGTACTTTCAAGATTGGAAAAAAAAAAACTTGGAGGTGAAATTCAAGCTCAGAAGGGGTTAAAGTAAAGCTCTAAAAAACCAAGAAACTAGACAAAGATTTAGGAAGGCATTGCTTTAAAACACACTCTCCTGTTCTACAGACAAAGTCCTATTTTATTACTATTTAATGCATCTTTTACTTTACAGTGTAAAAAGACACGAGGTTGTCCCACGGTCGCATTATATAGAACATAACAATTTGTGTTGCCATCTTCAAAATAAGAAAGTATGCATTTCACAAGAATTAGTGGACAACATTAATCATCAGAAGTACTAAACAACAAGGAATAACTTAAAAACTGAAAGATAATGCCATAACGTGCCTTATGTACTGCACTCAGATCAGTCTTTACGCCCTAAAGCAACAGCAGTCCAATTTAAACTCTTTCCATGACACTGATAGCAGATAACCTGTACACTAAATCAAAGTAATTTGCATCAAGTGACAATGTTTTACTCTTACACTGTGTGTATTTTAAATTTAAAGGTCACACAAACTTAAAGTACTTTAAAGGATCTAAGGGGAAAAAAAGACACATAAAATCATTCCCTCAACTTCTGGGCCTAGCAGTTTATCCAAGCTAACTTCCTACATGATACCTGTCAATCTAGTAACTACCTGGTCCTTCAGGAGAATGAAGATTGACGTCCCTTTGCAAAAAGAAAGACGACCAAGTCATCACATTTCAGAAATGAAACACTACTGACGTAGAAAGTGCATAGTCTGAAAATACTTTGTTTGCTCTCTGCTTGGACTTTCAACCCCACAATGCACGCCAGTCATTCCAGGAATATTCCATTCCAGTTGATAAAAGATAATTTAAGATTTTTCATTACCAAGTAGCAATAACTAATACTAAGGGCTTTTTTTTTTTAACTTGTTGTTTTTGAGAACCTTCTGAAGTTTTGCGTACATTCAAGCTAAATAGATGTAAACAATATCAAAATATTCAAGTTTCATTCAAGATAATCCCAAGGACCTAGATTGGGGGTTTTGGTGTGGTTTTTTTTCCCCTCTTATTTTTAATGAGAAAGTCTCTGAGGATAGCAAGCACAAGAGGTTAAGGTGTATGCTGCACTATCAACTGCACAGTAGTTAACACAGAGCACTCTTCCTAAAGACACGGGACGTTTCACTTTAACAACTGTGACGTGGGTATGTGGTTCCTCCTGAAAATTTCATTCATTTCCCCATTGCTTCCATTTTCCGCTCTGCTGCTCTTCCCAGAAGGGAAGGCAACATTCACACATTTATGGCATTCTCCTTCTCCTTCCATAAAATTGCTGAAAATGAGACTCCTCACTTCTGCTGTGCTTCTTAGAAAGAATCTCTAAGGTTTCTAATCCAGCACAACTGAACATTTCTTCATGAAATTAATTCTTTCCTTCCACCCTGGGCAGGAATTTATTGCTGGCACTCACATCAATCTGACAAACAGCCTTTCAGTTTTGCAGAACTGATCGTAAGATATCACTAAGTTACTTATTAATAGACATAGCTGAGTAGAGGTGAAAGAAAAAGTTATCTTCTCTTACGCAGCTTCAGGTAGAGTTGTTCTCCTGACCCGTGACTAAGCCAAAGTTTTAGTCAGCACTGGTACCTTGCAGTTACTACAGACCAAAAACTACTGCACTACTGTTAACTAAAATGCTGTGCAGTGACACACACAAGGAACTTGCAGCATGCTTTTCCGGGAATAGCACACAACCACTCAGCCGTCTATCCAAACACTCGGAACCACATGTCCCAGTAAACCGTCATTCCCTTAAGTCATGCATTAAAGACAGAAGTGACGACCTCCTTGGAGAACACAGGTCTGTAAGGCATTTTTCTTTATAGGCTCAGAACAACCTGAGCAGTTTTTTCATAGTAAGATTTTTGCTTTTAAATGCACTATAAACCACATTTGGTAACAAACCACATGGTAAGTCTTTAGTCACCTGCGACAAAGAATGATTACAGACACCTGGGAAATCCAAACTTGCATTGGTATATTAAAACAGATTCCAACAATTATTAACTCAATTTTAAATGGAGACACAAGATCACAGATCTATCCAAGAGAAGAGCAGGAAGCAAAATGACTAGGGAAAGAACAAGTAAATGTTTGGTGCGTTTGCTTGGTTTTTGTGTGTATTTTCCTTACATCTAGACGCTATTTTTACTCCAGTGACCTTTATATATACAAAATCAACTCAAGCATGGTTTAGTGGTGGACTTGGCAGTGCAAGGTTAACGGTTGGACTCTATGATATTAGAGGTCTTTTCCAATCTAAACGATTCTATGATTCTATAAATAAAGACAGCTTGGAATGCTTGGCTTCTGGCATAGAATCAAAAATCCTATGCAAGATGCCTCATCACTATACTAGGCATGAACTAAGCAAGTCAGGATGAAATCAAAAACAACCCTACACGAGCAAGAAGCTGCCTAGGAATATCCAACAGTGCAACACCAAAGGACTGAGGCTTTATTTTAAGTCCAGACCAAATCCATAAGTAATATACCTCCCACAGAACAATTGTGAGAAGCCTCCCTGGGCAGTGAACACTGTCCTTGCTTCTGCAGGAAGCCAGGGGAGACATTGCATTTCACACAGGGCACCTTCTTCTTGCAGACACAGTCTCAGAGTTAACACAAACTTAAGATCTTTGTGTATTCCCAGCCAACAATATGAGAAAATCTGAGAGAACACTGTTATAGTCATAAGGAAATGGCTTCACCTTTGCTAGAGAGTACTTCTCTTCCCACCTAATACAATGTTTCTTGTTCTAAACCATAAAAGAGTAACAAGTAATGAGCTCACATACTAAGTAAAAAAACCCCATGGGATTAAACTTAAGGCAATTAGTATTCAAGATCAGTATTTCTGCAAAACTAATAAGCTTCCCATGCCAATCTCACCTTCAGAAGACCATCATTAAGCTGCAAAAATCAGTCCCATTCATGACATGTTTGAAAACATGCTGAAAAGTTACTTTTTTCAATACTGAACTAGAACCCAACCCAGTTTTGTAAAGCAGCTTGTCTAAATAAGTACAGATAACATTAGTCACCCAGATATAAAAATGAAATTATTTGCAAAATCACGGGGCAAAGTATTTCCTACAACAGATTCTGAAACTCTGGAGAGATGCCTTTTAGTACTCATGAGATGCAAACAGCAACCTGGAAGGGAGTTGGTCTTTATTTTTAAAAATGCCTTTTACATCCCAAAAGTAGAAGAACCTTTAATTTTGCAAAACTATATAATCATGATGTAGGAAGATGTATACAAGGATGTAGCTTCTCTTCTCTCAGCAGCTCCCAGATCATCACCCCTTCATTTCACCAATTTGGATGCTGTGGATTATGCTGCAAACTGGATCACAGAATTTACATGGATTTAATCTCACCAGTCTCTTCTCTTTCTTAGTATTTTTAATCCACAATAGTTCAGTGATCTAAAGCTACATAAGACCTAAGGATAATTCTGCCAGGAAAAGTGTAAGGGGGGGAAAAAGTAGTCTCTGATCTCAACTGCTTCTCCTCTGCTCCAGCTAATACCATTTCATTAAGGGACCAACAAGAAAACAAAACAAAACAAAACAAAAACCACAAAAACCAAACAATAGAGCAGAACATACAGTTCTGGAGACTGGGTCAGCACTGTCAGAGATGCAAGCAGGGACTTGTGGCTATTCCAGGCATAGCAAATGCATCTGTACAGAGATTAATGACTGGAGTAAGTATATAAACAACATATGGAGCAACTTTACTTCTTTTGAAGAACCTATGTATTTCTTTCACTAACTCTGTCTTCTCTAGCCAAAGCCTATCAGTGACATCTCATCATGAAGAGATGCCTTTTCACTAATGCTGGATCACAAGGATCAATTCAGCAACTTTATAGTTAAACATAAGAATACCACTACAAATCTACAAGACCCTTGACAGAGAGAAAAATCTGTCAAACACAGTTTCAATATACTTTCCCAATACCAATCAAATAAGTATTCTAGACAGAGATATTTCACCTTAATAATCAATGGAATTATTTAAAAGAAATCCACAGACACCAAAAAAGCACTGGGGTTTTTTCATAACTGATTGAAATAATAGTTGGGCAAAACTGTCTTAGTATCATCTGTAAGTTCCAAGAAGAATGAAATTCCACCCAAAAAACTCCGTTATGATTTCTATGCTGTTAAGGCAGCACTTTTCACAATATGCAGTAATTCACTCAACTTTTAAAGTTGCACTTAACTCAGCAGGCAATTTTATTACATATATTGACGAAATTTAACTGCAAAGGTAATGTCGGAGTAAGAATTTGAGACAGGACTATTTTATCATCAATGCTTGATAGATATTCATTTGCACTTCTAACACTATTCAGTGATATAGTCTTCAAAAACCAATTTTACAAGCAGATGATGCAAATTTGTCAATTACAATTTCAGTAAGGTCAGTAATTAAGTTTTTCGGACACTTCTGAGAACATTTTTTCTTTTACGATGACCAACTGGATTCAGAAAATGAAGAATAATTTTGCATAGAGTAATCCTGGAAGAGTTAATAGTATTTCCTCAAAGAACCTGGGGAGTTTTTCATAAGTCATTGATACACAACAGTAGAATGGCAGAAGTAGAAACTATTTGCTCAACAACAGTTTTAGTCTGGGGGAGCAATTTTACCAGGAGTCTATAACCAAATTCAGACATTAAGACTATGATCACACAGAATGAATGAATTACCTTTTCTATGCTAATGATGGCTGCTCTTAAAGCAGAAAAGTATAACAAATGACGGAATTCACATCAAGATGAAGCCTACCCATGTATCCCTGGAAAAAACCAAGCTCTATTAGGAGCTTTTCTTTGGGGAGCAAACTGTTCCTTCCTACTGGAAAAACTAAGGAGGCAACAACTGAAATAACTATGAGAAGTCATTTTATTGCACACCTCAACTCTAAGGAAGCACAGTTCTACCTTTTTTTTTTTCTTTAATCCTGTATCAAGGACAAAAAGACGCACCAGGAATACTACAGGTCCTACAAACAGAGCAAATTGTTCAGTCTTTGGGAAAAGGGAAGGACAATATGAGACAATCACAGCACTGGCAGCAGCAAAGAACCCCATGCCAGTGGCAGGCAGTGGACTTTAACTCCCACTATCACACGAACATAAGTTTCTGCCAGTCCCCCTCCAACTGCTCCCAAAGCTTTCCGAAGGGTAAAGTTGTCAGGGAGGATGAATGATGCCAAAGAATCTCTCTCCAGCCCCTTTCTGTTTGTATGTTTTGGATAGCATATTCTTCCACTCCATAACTGCATTTGAGAGAAATTATCGGGTTCTACAATTTCTCCAAGAATTTTTAAGATGAAAGTGCATAACTGACACAAGTGATACAACTTATCAGAGTCACAAAACCGAAGAATGACGTCACTTGCTCCTGTTTCTTTCTAATCCTGATCTGTTAGAAATCAGCTGTTCTGCTGTAATAAGCAGTAGGAAACGGTAAGGGGGTTTTTATACAAAAACAACTTGGCTGTCTAAACACTTATGTGGACAGAGTGCTGACACCCTCACACTGTACAAGACTATTTCAGCAGATATCAACTATAATAATTAGAACAATACAATGTTAACATTCCAATATGAGATGATGATTCAGGTAATTTTCCACAGAAGATGAGAACAATCCATATTCAGTTTACCATTTGCTCTATGCAACATCAGTGCATTCTTATCAGCAACAACTTGAGTTCTTGAACATTAAAATATTTACTCAAGTAAATACATCATAACTGTGTATAATAATTTCCTCGCCAGACTCACTCTAATATTTCTGTATAAAATCTTCCACCTTACACACTGCGTTCCTGAAAAGAAAGACCAGAGGCAATGAAGATTCAATCAATCACCTTTTTGATTACATTAATTTAAATTATTCTAATGAATAATTCATTTAACTTATTCTGACTAGATATTCAGTAACAGGTAAAAATTGTGTTCTTTGACTGTAAAGTTTTAAAACTATTTTTTGTATCATCTCTGGAATTCCTACCCCAACCCCAGACCTCCCCTCTAAAAAATCCAACTAACTCATTATGATATAAGATGTCAAAAAATTATTTTCCTAATATTAACATCAGGCCAGTTTCAACTCCTCATGTGCATCATTTTCCTCCACACAATTCCTAACATATTAGCTGACAGAACAAGACATTTCAAGAGCTCTTCAAAAAAGGATTTATTCAAAAAAACAAGTTCAACAAACAGTATTATTCTATTTAACATCTTACGTGAAACAGTTCCTCTAAAGCTGGACTTAGCAAATAACTAAAATTCCTACACAGAACAAAATCGAGATGTGACTTTAGTTCATTAAAATGTCAGAAAATATCAGCCAATATATCTGCATCAAGTTGCACAAAAATATTCTGCAGATACTTTTCTTAGTCTTCTTAAGATTTTCCTATGTAGATGATAATTAGCAACCTCTACCATTAATGACTTTTAGTTCTTTCTCACAGGGACTGGTATGTTTAATTGGATAGTTATTACTAATTTCTAGTATTACCCTCTTAAAAATAATATGCCATTTTCAATGAATACTTTTTTAAAGTGATGATAATACGCACAGATTAACAAGAAGAAACTTAAATCCCTTGCTAATCTGAAGAACAATTATAACAGGCAATTATAGTGCAAGTTTCTTTCCAGGCATTCCTTAACTTTGTAGACATTCCTGAAGGTGGAGAGTGTTCAACGCGTGTACTCACTCAAAATCTGTGACTTCCAATTATCAGAGATATGTTTTGAGTTCTTATGAGGATTTACTTAATACATCAACTTTGGTTTTGTAATTCACATTGTCTTAAACAAAATTAATGCTCCACTTATAACCCATATAGAAATAGGCTAAACGGCACCACTTAGAGGCCTGCTGTCATTTCAATGTATTATTAAACCTTAGCAATAAAACTGATCTGGACTGTCCCTTTTCATATGGCTTATTTATCTGAGATTGCCTGATTCAGCTGTAAATCAACATGTTTTCCTCTAGCAAGTGCACAGAAAGGGTGTGAAACATCACAAAATGGTTTATTGTTGGGGGCGGAAACAGAAATGGGACATTTTTGGCTCTGGTAAGTGCTTGTAACAAGTTCTAGATTTAATCAGCAGGGTCCTCAGTATGAACAGATGTTAATGGGAAGCTGTGGAGAACATTATTTCAGTTTTATTTGAAGATTCCGTAATAAAACTATGATTTATCATAACAGAAAAGGAAGCATGTGATTATTTTGCAACCTTTGGCTTTATTTGTAATGCAAGAGTTTCGGATTTTTTCTCTATTAAGAAGGTGATCTAAATTACTTAATGGCTGAGATCTTCAGCACCATTCTTCTTAGTATTTGCCTGGCTTAGTCACTCAGATTTAACTCTGTCCCAGTTTGATAGCTTTTTATTTCCCCGTCCAGTGGCTGAAAAACATTTGAAGAAAAAAGGCAAGTTGTATGACCAGTAAAGATCTTCAGTTTAAAGCAAAAAGAATTAACTATTTCTAGCTAGAAAAGCCAGCTGATTGTATTAAAAACCTTAATGCTGAAGCAATACATAAAGAAGCATATGTCCATTCTCCTGCAAAATTCAGATAAAGAAACAACAAAATAGCTTTACAGCTAAAAAAATTCAGTAGTTTGGTGGAAATGAGGCAATATCCATATATTCTGATACTCAGAAGGCTGAAACATCCTTTTGAAAAATGACGCTTCTTAAAATCAATCATTACCTACAAAAGGTATCGCAGCCATCTCATACACTCCTTTAAACCAACAGGTGTTCCCTGTACCATGGCTTACCTTCCCAAAAAGGAACAGGCTGCGAGTTCAAAACAGTTTATGTCAATGCACTGCTCCTCTGTAAAAAATCTATTTTAAATTCAAACCTGAAGGCAGTTGTCTCAAGACACTATGCAAGGAAGGCAGATTAAAGATCACATAAAATTTGTCAGTGTCCCTTTTCCATTATTGTTTATACTCTTTCAAGAGACTAACAGCTGATAGAGTACACTACTTTCCTAACTGTGGTTTATCTCTTAGCAATACTTTTCTCAGTCACCACATGCTGAGTCAGAGAAGCAGTGGTAGATGGACACTTCATTGCATGTCGAATGAATTTAAAAATGAAGCCATTTTAGGGAAATACCTATCCGAAAATGAGAGCTGTAGGAGGGCAATAAATAAACTTCTGAGTGCCACTTACATTCTCGGTCTATAAAAGCAAAAAGCTTCTGTGACATGGATTTCTGTTCGGTAATAGGAACATCACCCAGAGATATGAAAAACCACTTACTAACTTAGGTGCAGAAAAACAGTCCATGTTCCACTATCCACCACACCCACACAAGAAGGATATCAGTGTATTAAATATGGACGTGTCTAGATGTTTATATAACTTACATGTATTCCTTAGATTATGATCTATACTTTTGTTCTTCAAGATGTTTTAGCAAGTAATTTTTCGGTTCCTCTATTTTAATAGGAAACTTCTCCGCAGAGAAAAGCTGATTTAAGACAATAAAATTGGAAAGTTTGCTGGTTTAGACATAGTGTTTTCAATAAACATCTAAATTTGTTCATCAATAAACATAAATTAATTTTTCTGCTCAAAGGTGTTTTATAAGCCAGTGTCTGGAGACAGTGGAGTGAGGGGGAAGAGATAAAAAAAGAGGTAATTTGTTCAAAATGGAGTGGGTGTAATTCTGTAGTCTCACAAAACATTCATCCACCACATGAATGGCAATGTAAAGGTATTAGCCATAAAAAACACTATACTTGTGCATAAAGGAGTGTACCTCTACTCTTCCAGTAAAAAAGAACTTATATTACACATACTGCTGTTTGTCCCCTTCTGAATACCTATAACCCAGTAAAAACATAAAAAGCCATAAAATACTAGTAAAAATTATAAAATACATGATAAAACACACAGACAGTGTCCACACAGGTGACTATTTTCTGCTCCACAAGATAAAAAAATCCAAAAGAAATAAAGCCTTCTGAAATGAACAGGTAAGTCATTGGCTTCTTAAGACAATTGGCATTAATGCAGGAGAAAAATAAGTATAGCTATATAAATTTTACAAGGTCATGTGACACTCACGTATACAGACACTCCTCCTTTCCCTCCCACCATCAATGATTTTCCCCATGCAGAAAAAATAATATCCCACTCTCCCACCTTCATGAAACCCAATGCAGACACCAGTCTTGCTTGGGAGGCTCCTCACAAACCAGCCTGCCCTCAGCAGGTCGTACGGCTAAACCGCTGAAGAGATTACAGCTTTGATGTTTCGGTGTTTGGGTTTTTGTGATAAAAACAAAACACCGTAACGAGCAGTCCAAACAAATGTTTCCATCTCGCACCAGGATCGAGGATTTGCGCGTTCTGCTCCGCGGCGGGAGCGCTCGGCGCGGCGGTGCCCGTGAGGGGACCCGCTGCCTGCGGCTCCACAGGGTGGAGACTCACCCAGGCTGACATTGTCTGCATGCCACACACTACATCCCTCGCGCATCCCCGGCTGGCTCCACAGCCTCTCCCGAGCCGTGCCTCTCTCGGGGAAAACGCGGGGGCTCACAAAGCTCCACCAGTCACCACCGGCACAGCGGAGCCTCTCTGGAAAAAACCACGCTGGGGCGTGCAGGGGCGCCGGGCACAGCGGCGGGACGGCAAATGAGCCCCTTCGCGCCGGTGCTGCCTCCCAGCCCCGGCGGTGCCGCGGCAGGAAACGCTGCCCACCGGCTCTGCCATCCTCGGCTCTGCCACCCTCGGCTCTGCCACCCTCGGCTCTGCCACCCTCGGCTCTGCCACCGCCCGCTCTCCCAACCCCGGCTCTGCCACCGCCCGCTCTCCTACACTGGAGCGACGCGAACGCGGCTCCGCCACTCACCTCGCCCCGGCTCCGGGGGAGCCCCCGGCAGGCAGGGGCGCCGCCCCGCAGAACAGAGGGGCGAGGCGGCGGGCTCGCTCCCGCTCGCTCCCGGCGGCGGCACCCGGCTCCGCTCCGCCCGCAGACCCCCGCGGCGGCGGCGACGGCGGCTGCTGCTGCTGCTGCTCCTCCCGCCGCCGCTAATGGTGGCCGCCGACACCGGTTCCCTCCGCCGCTCCCTTCCTTTCCCGCTCCTTGTTTCCGCCGAGCGCGGAGCCGCCTCCGCCCGGCGGCCGAGGCGCGTCCCTGCCCGGCAGCGGAGGGAGACACCGCCCCCCGCGCGCCGCGGCCGCCCCAGCGCCGCCGCCCGGGCCCCCCCGCCGCTCACTCCCGGCGCGGGCCGCGCCTCGCCCCGCCCCGCCGGGACCGCCGCCAGCGGGGGGAGAGCCGCGAGGGGCGCGCGGGACCGGCGGGCGCGCGAGGGGCGCAGGGCGCGGGGCCGATCCCAGCGGAGCCGATCCCTCCGTGCCGATCCCTCCGTGCCGATCCCTGTGGAGCCGATCCCTCCGTGCCGATCCCTCCGGGCCGATCCCAGCGGAGCCGATCCCTCCGTGCCGATCCCTCCGTGCCGATCCCTCCGTGCCGATCCCTCCGTGCCGATCCCTGCGTGGCCGATCCCAGCGGAGCCGATCCCCCGGTGCCGATCCCCGGGTCCGCCCGCACCGGGCGGCGGCCAGCGCGCTCTCGGCGGGCGGTTGCCGCGCCCCAGGCAGTTGCGGCTGCGGTTCCGTCCGCAGCTACAGGCGCCGGGGGACGCTCCCCATTCCGATCACCGAGGGTTTCCGTAGGCAGCCAATTACCAAATCCTGGGAATCCTACCGAAATCCTCGGTCGTGTGTCCCGCTGTCCCCGGACCAGACCCGGACCGCGCCGCCTCGTCCACGCTGCGCCCCGGCCGGGAGTTGGCCCCTGTTTCTCATCCTACCACAGCTTCAGGGCCGAGATCGCCATTCTTTAAAACGTTCACAAAATGGGCTAAAACGCATTGCTTGCTACTGCAAGTAATGCTATAGGAGAGGAGATTCGCTTAAATACTGTTCATTGCGTGGGCTGCTGGGGCTCCCGGCTCCAGCGCAGGAGAGGTGCCATCCACGCTGCCTCCCGCCGGGAACGTGCCTCTCCCCTGTGCTGGAACCGCTGCTGTGTCGTGACAGAACATAGGCATGTTTGCATCAGGTTTTATCTGTCAGCATCTGACAGGGAGAAAACTTCAGTCGGCTGAAGCACAGTGTTTTCCATAAATGAGAACAATTATGCAAAGTGATGCTAGTTGTTGTACTTCTGTAAATACTAATTTACTGACGAGGTTACAAGCTAGGTCACCAGCAACATGACGAGGAAGCTTTTAAAATAGGATTTTCATGTGTACATACAATTAAGTAATTTTAAAGACAAAGTTCACATGTATAATTCTAACATATTTAGCAAAAAGTCTTTGCTATATATATTCACCTTAGCACATAATCACTTCCAAATTCTGGGCAACATAATGAAATGTTGCCAATTAACAACTCCCCAGACAATCTGAGATCAAAGTTTCAGATGTGGAAGTATGTAAATTCTCAATGTGGACTAAAACACATGCATTCATCACTAAGAGACAACAGTAGCTTTATGGAGTTGCAAATAAAATATTATTAATCCAACCATTCCGAGTACTAGACTATTATTGATACATTGCTTCATAATTTGTGCAAGTGTTGCACAATTAATAAATGTCTAGACTCACATTATTTAATAAAAGCGATAAGTACTTCAATTTTCAGTGCTGTTCTGCACTTGCTGCATATCAGCAGTGAGAGTGAGCTGGCAGTGACTATGATGTTATCAGCAGGTTTAGGCCATGTCTCCAGGTTGTATTAATCCCACCATACTTTCCTACTGATCCTCCATGACTCTGAAGGGATTAGAATGACAACACCTCCTGAGAAGCAGACTCAAGATGGATGGAGAAAGCACAGTGAGTGTATGGGCAATACAAGGAGCAACTTGGGAGTGCCATGGCCAGATTCCTTCTGTAGCTCTGTGGAAGCTCCAGCTATGTCTAACCCAGCACAGAAGCACTGCCAAGTCACATTCTGCACCACTGCAGCTCAGGAACTGCACAGCCATGAAGTGTGCAAAGCTTCATACCCTCCACTACGAAATTCTATCAAAAGGAAGAAGACGCTGCAGCTGACTAAGGCAAACTCTGCTTTTGGCATCTGGAAGTGTTGTTCCTTTATATTGAACTTGCTAAACTGCCCCGAGTCTGAGCAGACAACAGTCAACACAGTCAATTTAATGTAGGGTAGAGGTCAGAGTCAGACCGTTTTAAGCTTGAGGACCAGATTGGATCTGCGTGCTTCCTACAGAACCAAGATCCAATTATACACATAAGTTACTAATGCAAAATCATCCCCCAGGCCAGGGAAATAGTACATACCTGCAGCAGACATTGTGTAAGGTTTTCAAAGTAGTACAGGGGATTTAGTCATACATCTGCCAATAAAATTAACAGCTAATAAATTAATAAAAATAATGAAGCCTTCTGAGTAAGTTAAAAGGTTTGTTTAAATGTATATCTGCATCCAAATAAGAAAGGATAAAAAGGATCATTGTTTTTAACCAAGGCAATAATTCCATGGCTGTTGACCCTACCTTCTCCCTAAATGCTGTCTCTCAATCTCCATTTTAAGTATAGCTAAGCACTGTTGGCAGCAGAGCTTAATTTTGAATACCTCAAATGTTTTATTTTTTGTGTTTAAATAATTCTGAATAAGAAAACATAAATAAACAAAGGTTACATAGGCTTTTGGATCATCAGACATTTGTGACAATTTCCAAAAAGGACACACCAGGCAAATATGTGCATATATAGGTACATCTCTCTATATATGCAGATATCCTATCATGGTTTGATGGAACCTTGAGTGCCTGCGACCCCTGCCAGCTCTAACAGAGCAGTCTGACTCTTTTCACCTGCTTCTTTATCAATTTTTTTGCCAACTACAGTGTTCAAGGTACAAAATCGTTACAAACCCTTTTCTGTTCATCAATAGCTTGCTCAGCCTATACTGTATCTATTGCTGCTCAGCTCACTGTAATGGCATTTCCAAATGGGAGTCCCGACAAAGTATTACAGTATTTCTTAGCAACAGGTATAGCACCCATAGCCATTAACATAAATAATTCAGCTCATCCAGCCTATAGGTTAAAAATGTCTTTTCTCAGATCTTATCTACTGTTCCTAAACAAGATTGTCTTGAAGGGGAATCTGACCTTGCAGCAACTGGTGTAATGACAACAGTAGCCCGTAATAGGAATGCAGACTTTGTCAGGAGCTCCTGGGGTTTCAAGCCAGCCAGCATGATCCATAATCCATTGCAGAAATGGCTCACATTCTCTGTTAAGGCCACTAAGTTTTCGCAGGGCTACTGTTCTTAGGGCAGACTGCTGCTATTTGTATGTGGGAACAAGTTCAGAGGAGCACCACAAATGGTGGAATGAAAACACCACTTTCTGAACTCATTTAATCAGTGTAAATCAGAAAAATCTTGATTAATTCCAGCTAAAGTACTCCTGAATTACAGTGGGATGACAGCTTTGAATTCAAAACACATACAGGCTGTGGATGAAACTATGCACACTCTCTTCTTCATGCACCTTGTCTTCATTCCACCTCTAAAAACTAGAGAAGCATTCATTGTCTTCCCATTTCTCAGGTGATGAGAGAATAAGCCACCCCCTAGAGCCAGAAAGGAAACCTTATTCATAGCCAAGGTCTGAATTCTGCTCTCATCAGTGCCAAATCAGTTCCTTGCTTGGGGGGAGATTTCATCACAAAATTATTACTGATACCCTTTCTGTGGAAGTGCCAGCATTACAGACTAGCAAGTATTCTACCTATAGCATCCATTACCATTATCACTCCTTTTAGTGAAGACTCAAACCATCCCATCACACATCTCAATAAATCAGCATGGCTAACCCATGCCAAAAAACCATTTCTTCTTGACCCTCAAAGCAATCAGCTTATGCTGCTGAAGCAGAAAGCTTGTTTGTCCCCTGCATTGTTGTAATCCAGTGCATACAGCTGCAAATGTTGTCTTTGCTCACAAAGCTTCTTAAATCCTTTTTTTAATTCTACTAAACTCTTTGCCTTGATGACTGCCCATGACAATTGGATTCCATAGACAGAAAATATACTGTGTGAAGTAGTATTGAAAATGTATTCTGGGAGGTTTTGCTCTATGAATTGGGGCACAGAGGCTGCAGTTAGCTGACTTCACTAGGCACTAGGTGAAGTTTCATCTTATGTGAAGCTCCCCTTGCCTCCATGATGGGTATTACCCTCCATTACTCTTTGTTCCGCACAGCTGGTTTTCTGGCTCCTTTTTAGGTCCTCTGAGGAAAATCCTGGCCCTCGTGAATGTATCTGAGCACCTGTGCAGCCATGCACATAAAAATAGGGAAGGAAGAGCACACACAAAGATTAGGATCTTCCAACATACAGGGCACCACAGGGACTCTCTGGACTCTCCTCCCAGGCTGAAGTCAGTAATTGATTTTAATGGGAGCAGGGCTGAGCTAATGCTGGCACTTTGGAAAATCCCACCCAAGGGATTCAGTGATATTGAAAGTGCTTGAGGCAGGTTAACTGCAGGCATTTCCACTAATGGGGAATGGCGCAGTTGTCTTTATTAATTTTCCTTCTCCAAAGTGCAATTAGCATGTATGTATTTTTATTTCTTTAGGAAAAAAATAACATAAATCGCTTCTATTTCTAGAGATTCTTACTGAAAGGCAAGTAAATTAGTGATTTTCTGCAGCACAGTTACAGGCCTTAAGATCTATCACACCCCCAAGATTTATTAATACTCTCTAGCTGCCCTTCTTTTTCCTGTATCTGACTTAACATGATTATGAGGGAAAATAATGCCACTGTGGGTCCCAATCACAGCAGTTGCACTGGCCATTCATAAAGCAAGGTTTTTGATCATCTTCTTGAAGACAGGAGAAACCAATACTTTTCATGTGATAGTAAGTTTAAAACCAAGAAAAAAAATCTCAGTGCTGAAGGTGAATTGAAAAATGGCCATTAACATAGGAAAAAAAAAAAGGTGACATGAACTGGAATGAGGTGCCAACAACAGCAAGGTAAACAAATGTAAACAAATGCTAATGTGGAGGACATCAGCTTCTGGAGAAGTCACTGCAGGGTAAGCATGGTCTAAAAAAGAGGCCAAAGCTATGGCAACAATTTTGCAAACATCTCTGCAAATAAATACAGCTTTTATCTCTGATTTCTTTGAGTGATGACTCTGCAAATTATGAGGTTACTCATTCACAAAAATTATGATGTTCTGGTACATAATTCATTTAAAATACAAAGTGATTCTTTTCCACACATTAATTCAAACAACACTAGAATTTTAAGTGTCACACAGCACTTCAAAAACATTAAAATATACCATTTGCTATAATGCAAATGCAGAGGTTTGGTTATGAACATCACAGGGAAATGACAAAAGTCTACCAGTTTTTCAGTCTTGAGAACCATTGCTTTACATAAAAAAATCAAGTCCACAATATATTTGACATACTGAGGGAGGTGAGTGGCAGAGTGGAGTTGGAAAAGAAGTTCAGTTTGATTCTACTTCCTCCTTCTACTTTGCTACTAAAATTTGTCCTGAAAAGTTCTTCTCTTCTTGCAATGACCTTCTTGATACGACCTCACTGAGTCTTTAGGTATAAAGGCTATGCTTGATACCAAACTGGAAGAGCCTCAAGATAACCCAGAGGCCAGCCTTAGGCATTGCTCTGGGTCAGGCTGGAAAGCATTTCTCAGAAGGTCTTTGGATTTCATGTTATTTATGTTAACATTACAGAGTGAGGCATAAAAGAAGCAACAAGTAGTCATTTACCTTTCAGATTGCTTTTAACCTATTTTTACTTCCTCTATGACAACATTTCTCATTTTACACTGAAAATGTTCTTTCATCTCACATCACTTCTGAAGTTTTTTGTTACTGAGTTAGAAAAAGAGAATTTTAATGTAAATATTGAAGGTGTTGAAAGGTCCTTCAAGACCTTGTATGCAGTTAATGCTCATTACAGAATAATTACCTGCTAGATCTGATTAATAATTCTTAAGGTGTAAGAGATTTTATCATGTGCAATAAAACAGAGTTATCAGTCACATTGCTGCCTGAGAGAGAACGGAATTTTGGATCTTCTGCTGCTGCACTCCGAAAATCCAAAATTTTATTCCCTTTTTTTTTACAGAGGGAAATTCAGTCAAACCCATTTATTCACTGGCCATAATTGCAGGGGAAAGCTTTGTGTGTATGTACTGCAGCAATGTCACACAGTTTCTGGAGCTGCATGGATAGACACATCTCTGGTACACTCAGTGCTGGCACTGAGTTTGTTTTTCCAGATACTGTTAACTGTTCTTTCCCAAGTATCTGCAGCCACGTCTTGTCCTCAGATCTCATTCTGGAAAGTGACTTGCTCAAGTGGACTCTTTTTTTCATTTCAGGAGCCAGCTGGCACTAATCAAGTTGCAAGACCAGCTAGAAAATACAGATTTCTCCAGAAGTTCTGTGTTATTTAACTGTACCTAATGTTTACAGAGAAGAACTATTTTTTTCTTGTCGTTTTTGGGCATATGTGAAATATTTGACATATATCTTGTAAATCATACATTAGGATTTCCTGGAATTTCTGTCTTGACTGCAAAGTGACATTGGCTGGACTTTTCATATTTTTAAAAAGAAGTAGTTTGAACTGGTGCAGTTGTTCTTTCAGTGAGAGACTGAAAATAGTTGTGGGAAGTTTCAGATTCTTTTTTTGAACAGCTGTAGATAACTGGACAGTAGATTTTCAAACAGTAATTTTCTGCATTTTTATCATTGTACTTTGAAACTTGTACAATTTATTTTAAAAATTCCATTCTGAAGTGAACAGTGAAAAATAAATATTTTGGCATGTTTGGTGTGGTCTGTATGATGTTACTGGACTTATCAGAAAGAGCTGTCATGATTTTTTGATTAATTTTAGTGAAGAGGTAGGAAAAAATTAAATGGCACTTCAAAATAACTGAAATTTTTTATTCAAGATTTGATAAGCAAAAATCCAAGCAATCCTCAATAGTAATTCTTTCAGAGAAAATTCCTTCTTGAATTTTAATGTGCACTTTTGAGGGAGATGATGTGAGAGCATCCATATAGGAAAATTCAACTGCCTTAGCTATCAGTGTTATTTCTCTTAGTCTTAAACATGTGCAGTGTTACATGCAGATAATGTATGTTTGCATGTAATTTGTTCTCAAGTACTCAGGGATTACCTTTAACTAAATGAAGAGTGGGATTAAGTGAACATATGGTGCTAAGAAAGCTGAAAATAAAATCCCCCTCCCTCTTACTCTACCACACTTATATTGCTCATTAGAGGATTATTTCTGAGTCTGTGTGGACAAGCTTTCTGAGGAAGGAACTGACAGGCATAAAGTTTCACAAGGTGGTACTGGTTATGAGGGAAATCCTGCAAAATTATACTGTCTTGGTGAAAGGTACTTCGTCTTCTGTTTGAATCTTCAAACTCATTTTTCATTTGTACTGTACCTGTAGAGAAAGGGAGGATCTAGTGGATTCTTTTGAGTCATTATCATATTGTCTCAGGTATGTTTTCTGTAAGTCATAGTACAGTTATAACTGGATGCTGCCTTCTTATTAAATGCCTTTTTATAAACGTGACTGGAAAAGCTCATAAGCCTACACCAAATTGACAGATTTTAAATCTGAAAAAATCTATACATTTATTTTTAAAAGTTATTTGTGAAATTAGATTTAAAACCCATGACTTTCCTGATTATTTACCTGACAACTAAGCTTAAAACAGATAGATACAAAAAAACTTGCAATACCTATTGTATATGCCAACCAGTAACAAACTGGATATCACAGTGTGAAAATAGCTTCAAAGGATAGAGCCCACTGTCCCCCAGCAACTCAATGCTTTTGCATTTAGCTACTGTAGACAGTTCATGTTTAGCAATCTCAGTGAGTTCTTCCAGTCACTTTTGAGCCACCTTAACAGCACTTCTCTTTCTCAAGCTGTACATATACTGGGTTATTCCATTGTCCTGCTTCTTCTTCCAGATCCTCCCAGAGGTCCACTTGTGTTAAGCAATTTGCCCAGCCCAGTACACACTCTTCACATAAGTTTCAAATCCTTTTAAAGCTCATCGCAGTCTAACCATTTCTTCCTCTTCTACTGACCAGTTGCCCTCGTATAACTACTAGCTATCTTCTCCTTTGTGGCCTCAAATAAGCTCCCTGGACAAATATATGAAGCCACTGCATGGTCCCTTACAAACCTCTTCCATATGCACTCCAATTTGACATCTGTAAAGTTGGTAACACCACCAAAGCAACCAGTAAAAACATAAATGTCTCAAAGTAGCAATCTGGCAATGCTTACAGTTCACAAAATCTATGTGTGCAACTGCCTGTTTTTATTTTTGTTATTCTCGTCCTTCCTTTCCTCTTTCCTCTACAGGATATTCTTCCACTTTTTGTATTGTGTCAAAACTCATGTCAGCTCTTTAGTAAAACATATGTTCCCTGTCACATATGTGCGAATAAGAAGCACTGAGAGCAGAGGCAGGACCTGGTTTACTACACCCATACTGCTGCCTGTGGTGCCAATTCTGACTCGGGCAGCGGGCAGCAAATCCCACAGGTCCAGCTGCTTCAGCTGCATGACAGACTGGCTGCCCTAACAGCTGATGTGCTCGCAGCACTCCCGGTGCCCTCCGACACAGTGGACAGCAGCTCTGGTTCAAGCGGCCAGCCTGCAGACCCTCAGCTACTGAGGTACCTGGACAGAGTGACAGTTCCCACACAGGGCTTTGTCAGCAGCTACAGACAAGTAGCCCCATCCATCTGCCTCCACCACAACAAAATTTTTGCACAGGAGCCTGAGTTCTGCAGCAGTACAAACAATAAATGGTAGAAAAGAAGTCTGTTCTTTCAGGGAATTATTCCTGGTGATTTGTAAATGCATGGGAGAACATTCAAAGTGATGGGCTGTGCTCCAGTCTGAGCCAGAAATGGGACTTTTAGCGTCAGGGGAGTGCCAGGCCCTTTGCAGCTGCAGGAGCCTGTGGCAGGGCTCACAGTGCACTGGATGTGGCAAGGCTCTTAATGCACTGACTGCTTCCTGAGAAACTCTCCTCTACCAAAGCCAAAAAATGGTGATGAGCAGGGTCTGTGCAGCTGCACCAGGCTAGGGATGACTGCAGCTGTGTCTCCTTTAAATAGTTTATGAGTGGTGCTCACTTTATTTTTTGTTTTACAATCAACCAGAAATCAGCCCCAGCAGCACCCCATATGGTCCTTGTCTTCTGTTTGCTTGGTCATGTTTATTGTACAGGTTTACTTAGGATCCAGCTATGACTGTGTCATGGGTTTGTTGTGTACATTGTCAAAGGCAGGAGACTGAGCCCAACACCTGTATTTAAAACACTACGGTTGTGTATGGAAAGTCAGAAAAATGGGCGTATGATCTGTTCTGAGCTATTCTTACACCATTGCAAACAATTTTAGCTAGCTAAATAGAAACCCTGCCACTAAATACAAGTGTCAAATTGCAACCAGATTCTCAGCATGCCAAGCCCACATCACTGTAGTTCTAGACTTCCCTGAGTAACCTGGTACTGTGCCGAGTTAAGCAGCTGACAGCAGGACTGCTGTTACCTACTCCCTGATCACCTGACTGCTCCTGTGCAGTTCCACCCTTCAGTATGTGACAGGGGACTCACAAGAACCCTGGGGCATATTGAGGGAAGAAGTATAACTTCTCTTCCACACAAGAATGTACCCAGAGCCTGAACTACTGCTGGTCAGAAAGTTGTGTGGAGAACAGTTTAGGTACTGAACGTATCGAAGCTCAGACCTATCCCCTGGAAACAAATGGCTGTCATCTTTCAAAATAGACAATTCTTTCTCTGCTTTCTCCTTAGGCCTCAAAAACTTCCCTAACCCCACCTGCTCCCTCCCTATCTTACCCTTGCTCTCTGAAAGGTATGGCTAATTAATTTCATGTTTCTGTTGACTTGTTTTTTGGACATCTTAATCTGCATCAACCACAGTTTGAAGGTTCAGACTATTTGTAACTTCCTATAAATGCTTCCCACTTTAAGATTTCAAAATCCAAATGGTTCCCTAAGTGGTAATATATTTGCTGCCTCCTTTGAACCTAAAGAATCCACAGATGGCAAGGAGATGTACGCAAGCAACACATGCTGCTAATTCTCTCTAAAAATCTAAGATTAAGTCCACTAAAAGCCTGTGCCATTATATGAGTATCAATCAGAGAAAGGAAATTTTGGCAGCGTTTACAGCTCTAACGTGTGAGTGTCCAAAGAGGAAAGTATTTTGGTCACTGTATTTAATGCTGAGCTAGTGTAAGCTATATGGGTTAAAGCAGATTTGTTTTGCTTTGTATTAGTTGTCCCTCCAGTAGGACTGTGTTTGAACAGTTGGTACATTCAATCTAGCACTGACCTGGCACAGTCTCCTGCTACATGCATTCCTGTTCCGTTCTGATCAAGCATCACGTAGGATGAACACAATAAATCTAGACTGGAGAGGAAAAGCAGTGCTCATTTTTAATTTTCTAATGTTATTTAGTTTGTGATACAGTCCAAATGTGGCTGGAACCCAGTGTTTGTATTCAGCTTTGCTACATATTTAAGTTTGCCTTTCCCACTGAAATGTGTCATCTGCATTAAAGAGAACAGTTTTGCAGCACAAATTCCCTTCTGTCTCAGTAGTAATTGTTGGATAAAAATGAGGTAACTCTCTGTAAGGAACTTTTTTCTAAATGTTTATGAAATTATTTTATTCTGCATTTTAAAAAAATAATATTTTAAATTTATGTGGTTTTGTTGTTTACTTCTTCAAAATCACCCTTAAATGAATACTTAACACAGCATGCAAGATAGGGCTAGAAGGAAGTAAGCCAAGGGTACTTAAGGATTCCACTTCATGGAAGTGAGTTTCTACTAAAGCTGAAGCAGAACTGCATGAAGCTAGAAAAGGTTTCAAACCTGGCTGCTTAGTGTTAAAAATCTATGAATCAATGACTAAATCCAATGGCCTGGTTTTCCAAAATGGTTGACAGGCACCCACATTTCTCACTGAAATCAATAGGTATTGCATGCTCTTAATATCCTGGAAAATCAGGCCATTTATATTTAGGAGTTTAAATATGACATTTGGAGCTTAAATTTCATCAACTAGGGTTAAATATTAACTGAGAGTATCTAAAGCCTGTTTTTAAGTAGGATGTCTGATCTAATGATAGAGGTTCCAATTAACTAAGATAAATGATTCCTATGCTGACCTCCCACTCCCTCCAAAAACATTGCCCGTACACTGAGATACTTTAGCTGCAGCCTAGACTGCTAGCAGAGAAACTTGGTTTGAGAACTCTACTTGGAAACCCTTCTGAAATAATGTTCTTCATGCATATTAGCTCTAACAGTCAGCATTTTCATTCAATTTAAATGCAATTGTTAACAAAATGAGGAGTTTGCTATCTGGTCTATTTGGTTTAAAACAAAACAAAAATACAGAAAAATTAGCTGTGCAGTTTCCATCCTGGGCAGAGGTACCATTATCCTCTGAGAAGGGATGTGTACCTGGAGCCCCAGTGCCCTGAAGACCTGTTGTCTGGACTTCCAAGTGGGGGAAGGCTGAGGGTGTGTGGGAAAGCACCTCTAGCAGCTGCTCACAGGTAGAACTGAACTGGCACAGTCATTTAATCACATTGCCCAAGCCCTTTTCCAGTAAATGCCTAGCCAATAGTAAACACAGGTAAAAGACTTTCCCTACCTCTAATCCATGATATAGAAATTTTATTTGCTTCTCACTGCTTGGCCTAGGAGGCTAAAGAGGTGAGCTAAACAGGGGTCAGGACAAAGTATGACAGTATTTCTTAGCAACAGGTATAGCCATTTACTACAGTGACTGGCTCCTCTTGAGAGAACAAAGGGAAAATATTGGTTCTTATTTATCACTTTTCTCTGAAAAAAGATCAAAGATCACTTCTCTTCAGTCCTTGAGATCCTTGTGTCTGCATTTGCACCAGGAAAAATCATTATGCCACAGGGTGGAACCTGGTTTCATTTTTTTGTTTGTCACATGGTGCATTAAAAGACAGTTCTAGTGGCCACAGCACTACTTTGCCAGTCACCACTTCTCTCACCATTAGGGAAGAATGATGGGTTATTACTTCAAACATTCATCGGAACTCACACACAGCTCTGCTCACAGTGGCCAGCCTATATGGATGCAGAAACCCAATTTTTGCTTAATACTTTGTCCTGTGTTTAATAAGGTACTGTAAGTACCAGCAAAATCACAGGCAAGTCTCTGCAGTGCTGTGTAGCCAGCTCAGGGCCTAGCAGCAGCAGGAGCACAGCCATGGGGATGTGGACATTGTCATCTGTAAATAGTTTAAAGTTAAAATTGCACTCACAGCTTTTCTAGAGTCTCAGTAATGCTCTTGCATCTGCACAGCTATATTTAGTATGAACTTCCAGCATGTAGCCCATTTATTTTGCATGGTAGAGAGAAAAAATCCCTTAGACAAATTCAAGTTCTTTCAAAGAACTCATCTCACTGAAGTCTTTATTTTGAAATGTCCTGGCAAGCATGAGATTCCTACACACAGCATTTGCTGTTTCCATGTATTTCTGCCCTAGCCCCAAGACGTGGTGGTCACAGCCCTCTTGCCCTGATTTGTCTGTTGGAAGGAAATGCAGGAAAATCCCTACAATGCATGGTCTATTTGTGTGGTTTGAAAAAGGATTTAAATAACAAGCACTGCAGAGAGATTGCAGGAGTCTGAACACTATTTTTGAAACACCATTTGGATAGTGCCCATGGTAAAGTTCTTCATGTTCTAGAGGCCAAGACTACGCCAGCTGTGTACAGAGGCTCTCCGAAGGCAGCTGTGTGTTCGATGATCACTGTGCTATCCAGAGGTGAGGAAAGCTGGGGTTCATGTATCCTGCAAAGCCCTGACTCCAACTCCAGCTTAGGAAAGGCTCTTGCTGATTTTAATGGACTTTGGACCAGATCTTACCTGTGAGCAGTAGTGAATGCCTGTGTGACCCAGATTCAAGAAGGAGGTCTGCTGGGTAAATTTTCCAGGTAAAGACTGAGTACTGGTGGGGACCATGATGACAATGCAGGCTCCCTAGAGCAACCTCTGAGCACTGTGCATGACTGAATCTGCCTCAAGCCATGACCTGCATCTCCAGAAATCTTTCTGACATTGAGTAATTTATCCTTTCAATACAATTGCAGGGAAAATTCTATGACTACATTATAGGAAAAGAAGAGGCAAGAGAAGCAGGGATGCATTTGTAGGTGCTGAAGAGCTGGAACTCTTCAGGAGTGTGAAAAAAAGCTGAGGGTATACCTTCTCTGTGAAAAAAAACCCAAACCAAACCAAAACCAGGCTTTTACTTACTTTTATCCACAAAGAGATTTTGTCTGAAAGCCAGAATTAAAACTCAAAAGTTCCTGGCTTAGACCAAAACCCCACTGGGGGATAGTGTTTCATTATAGAAGTTATTTATCTACCGAAACTATTTAAAGACAGGAAGTGTTATCTGTGGCTAAGATTAATCTTGTCAGTCACATAGCCTGTCTCCCAAATGAGAGATTAATGCAGAGTAGAGCTTCCTGACAGGCAAGAAGCATCACATGGATTTTGTTAATTTCTGTGGTAAGAAGCAAAGCCAAGTAAATTGCGCCATGAACTGCATGTTGGGACACTGTCAGCCAAAAATATCTCAGCTCAGACTGCTCATTGTGCCAGACTCGATAGACAGAAATGGGCAAAGAAACCTCTATCACACCCCAACATCCAAGCCTACTGTGCCAAAGAGGGAGAATGACCCAGATCCTGGACATTCAGCAGAGAGGAGGCAGCCTCCCCTTTTCCTGACGAACTTCAGTGCTCCCTCAAGAAAAAAGAGTGCAAGGAAAGCAGGGCACCACAGGGAGATAGAGCAACCAGTGGAATGGCAACATGGAATGGCAGCACCAAAGATGCTGGTGGAGGAGCAAAGAAAAACTGGAAGAAAATGTGGCAGCTTGAACTGGCGTTTTCTGCCTTGTGTCCTCAGTCAGCTCCAGGCACCTTGACCACACACACACAGCAGACACACACACAGGGCGCAGTGAGACCCGACCACAGAACATCCTCTCTGGGCTCTTGTCACGCTGCCAAGTTGCAAATATAGTGCACTGCCCTTTGTGCACATTCACAGGGGAGAGGAACTTGTGACAATGACCCAGGATAAGATTTTACTTGTTTAACTTCAAGGAAGGAGGTCATCACACACATCTTTTGTCTTCCCAGATGAGGCTGCCTTGTCTGCCCTGCTATTTGTATAGTCGTCTACAGAGCTGAAATATTTGCATTTTTTTCCTGGGCCGTGCAGCCAGTGCAGCACTGTTTGAGCTGGTAAAATGCCAGACTCTTACTCAGTTGTAAGACTGAGCTGGTGATCTAGTTGGCTTTGTTATGTTACTGTCGGCCACAGCAGCAAGATAGCAGACATCACCACTGAGATCATCAAAGAGAACACTCTTAAGAAAAAAAAGAATAAGCTGGGTCATAAATTACACCACAAATCTATTTCTAGCCAAAAATAATATCTACTATTATCAGAACATGTACGCTAGAAAAAGGTCAGGGCTTGACCTGCTCTTTTTGGATGATACGATATGCTGTTGTTGGTAATGATATGATTGAAGCCACATGGGATTTCCACAAAATTATGTGCTAATTATGCGTTAATGTGATCAGTTCATGTGTGCCTAATGACTGGCCTTCCAGTGTTGATGTACAGTTTATTCCCCAGCAGATCAACTACTTCAGAGATAAATACAGGAAGTTGTTATTTGAAGAAAAAGGAATGTGTGGCGTGACTCCCTTTTTTCCACCTTAAAAACGTGATGGGGTTGCTCATTTCAAATGAGAATTATTCCTATTTTGGTGGAGGAGAAGACGGTTTTTGAAATGTGAGACAATAGACCACTGTCTTGTGTGTTACAGCCTGAAAGTAATGGAACAGGATCAACCCAGTGCAAACATCCCCCATTTATCTTAGCAGGATATGTAAAGATTATTTTTAATCCCTTGAGTGCTTTGTACCTTTAGGATGATATTTCTGAGACCACGAAGCGCTGACTGTGACATTAAGTATTGATCGCTTACAATACAGCTCACACAGTGTTTTTGTGGTATACTACTGAATTAACACAGTTTGTATTTTTACTCTGCTCTTCTTTAAAGATCTCAAGTTTCAATGATCTGATGGGCGCCTTAGAGCTCTGACACACTTACTGTCCTCAGTTGTCCTTATATACTGTTGGAAGGGCTGGGCAGTGGCTAACATCCCTTCCAGTCCCTGATGACACGGGCTCAGACATTAGAGCTGCATCAGAGCAGGCAGTGAAACCACAGGGTACTCACACCGGACACTTTGAACGGCTGCACCATTCAAGTAGAACTGTTATTCTGTATTTGTGTTGTGCTTGGAGAGTGCACTCAGGATCTAAAGGCACTGTCTGGCAGCTCAGCTTTGCTTCATCCTAATGAAAATAAGGTGCACCATCTATACTACAGTAGACATGACAACCGAAACCATGCCTCAAGACACAGCTGGCCTTCTCTGTGTTATTTTTTCCCTCTGTGCTGCTTTAGTCTTTTCATCCTGCTCCTTATGGGCAGCAGGCTGTGTGTATGTGTTTCTCTGCAGATAGCACTGTTCCCTGCCTTTGAAGCACACTCATGTTGGAGTTTGCTCTTTTCTTTATTCCTTCCCATGTAACTAGAGTGGTGGATGCTTGATAGATAAGGACTAGGAAATGGCTGAATGCATATGTCCATGGAACATAATCAAACAAATGAAAGCTGGGACGAAACCTTGAAATTTCTCTGCAAACATTTTTATGCATGCAAGTGGCTTAGTTGACTTCAGAGGGGCTGCATAAAGGCTGTCTGTATGGAAGAGACAGCAAGATGGACACTTAGTTTATTGATATGATAATGTAGCTAGCTTGAGGCTGCTCGGAGATTGTGATAAAGGATGTCTTGGAAAGATAGCAAGTTCATAAAGTGTTTCATTTTAAACCATGTAGAGAATTATTAACAGAGCAGCTGTAGCTTTTTTTTATCATTTCATAATGCACGTGATGTGGCATTTTGAAATTAAAACCCTCTTTGTGGCTGTCTTTTTGTCATGTACATCATGGCCAAGAGCCCACCTTTTCCAGAGCATTCTCTGACTGAGTCTGCACAAAAACTCAGACACCTCTGAAGGGTAAGGACCTTTAAAGTACAAAACTGTTTTCCAAGAAGAAAGTTAGGTGAGTTTGCCAGATTGAACTAACCAGCTCTAAGGAAGAAACGATCTGTGTTTTTGCATCCCTGCAGCGGAAGAACTGAGACATTCCCAGGCGTGGCCCTGGCTAAGTCCAGTGCCCATGTATTTCTGGAATGAATGCCAGCTGCCTCCACATCTTCTCACTCACACATTGAACGCTGTACAGTCAAAGCCACGAGGACTTGCGGAGAGCTCCGCAAATGATCTCAGAGGAAAGTAATCTAGAATCCTTTGCTCCTAAAAAAAGAGACCCCTGAAGCTGGATTCACATTACTAGAGGACAAAGTGCCTTTTGACTGAAATGCCTTTGAACCTGAAAATTCTTTATGCTTTCACTCCTGCAGGAGCTCCTGGGCATTTCACGTCAGTCATTAATTCTTCCAAACACCGTCACTGTAAATTTAGAACTCATCCTGATTGCTTTAAAAGGATGGGGACATGGAAACACAGAGCTGTAATGTAACATCTAGGTCACAGAAAGGGTAAAGAACTCCTGCACTAGGTTCAGCCACAAAACCCACCATCTTCCACCAGAGACATGAAATAGGTTCCAGACCATTCTGAGATCTTGGGAAAACCACTGAATCATTTCTTGGTTTAGTTTCCACGTCTCTGAATAAGGAAATCTTTTGCAGGGAGAGGCTTAGCTTAGAGATTCATGGAAAGCTCTTTTTACTCTGAAGGAAAATATGACAAGTATATGACAATGTTGTCATATACACAAAAAAAGCAGCACTAAGCCCAGCTCCCCTGTAACAGCCTTCTAAACAATCAGCACCTTCCAGTGCATATGCTATAATCAATGACATCTCCACACATATGGTCCTTTTTTAGGCTTAGCCACCAAACATGACCTTGTAAAAACATCACATTCCTATGAAAAACAAGCCTGGACACTGATAAACACTACTGGAAAATTGCATTTGATCAGGAAGACCAAGAAGCATGAGACTGTTAATCTCTTACCCCTTCAAAGATCTTGTCCACTTGGAAATGAAGCCTCGTTTTTAAAAGGCAGGAAAGCACCTTTTCACTGGATTAACTGCTGGCTACCTAATGTCTTCTGTTCATATGCCAAAGCCTGTGCAGGATTGTGCCCTCTCTTCTCCCTCTCAAAATACTGCTGGAGATAAAGCAAGCAACTGCTCCCTGCGAGCTTCTACTGCCCTCAGGCCATCCTGTCTGAGCCACCTGTGAAACCAGTCATTTTACCTTCTCTTATACTTCCTGCAGCAGAAGGCAGGTTCATACAGGCTCCCCTGGTCTGCCCCTGCATATCTCTCTCTCCCCCTTCAACTGCAGTAATACCTTTGCCTGCTGTTTTTGTTTGGGTGGGCTACAAGTCAGCACATCCCCTGCCCAGGACTGCAGGGTAGGGGTCCAGGCACCACCACCACATCGGTCCCTATCCTAGTGCTTGCCCATGTAGTTCAAGGACACCGTCTGTCCCGTCCCTCACCTCTCCCAGGCTCATTCCAATCCCCACCCACCCGCACCCTAATCTAGTACCTGGCATTTAGATTTGACTGACTTTCGAAGTATAAATGGGTCGGGTTATTTAGCACAGGCTGATAGGTTGCGATTGCAGTTCTTCTCATGCTGAGTCACCCTGGCAGCAGATGTCATCTGCTTCTCGTTCGAGGGAGAGGCACACAGTAAATTAAAAATGCAATGTGCACTGCTAAAATCTTATACAGCTGTATTCAGCAGGGATGAGTGGGAGTAACAAGACAGTAAAATTACAGCGGGTTCTACTATGAAGGCAGAAATTCAAGGGGAAAAGCTTTTGTATAAGCACTTAGTTCAGTTACTCACATGTGCTTCAGTGAACTGGCTAAATATAGAACACCCAAACTATTGGAAAAGCAAAGGAAATGGAGACCCAGGAAAAATAAGCCACTGATGGTGATGCAGGAAATACTTCTGAATTAAACCATTCCGCTGCAGCCTTTGTAATGTTCTCAGAAGACCAGAGTTGTAAAAAATGAGTCATTCCTGGGCTTGAGTGTAACATTGGCTTGACATTGTTGACAAGGGATCGCAAGGGATCTTTGTGGCAGTAGGGTAAACTGTGTTTGTTTTTACAGACATGTATAAAAATACACATCACTAGAAAATCAAAGCAACAACCACAACAGACCAAAGACTTTCCATAGGAGACAGAGAGCCTAATTCTCTGAGAGCCAGTGACCCCAGCTGCTCTCAGAGCTGAGAACGTCACTCGCTGTCAAGACCTGACCCAGAAGAAAGGAAATTAGGGCTGCATTTCACTATTTTGGCACAACAGATTTAAACAGCTGCAACTGGGGTTAACAAACTGCAAGTCAGCTTCCAGAGGTACAGATCACATCAGCCCTCTCTCAGAATCAGGCACATTGTTTCCCTGAAAATCTATCAAAATCATTGCAAAAACAAGCCCCTTTGTATGTGGCTCAAGCTGCTGAAGTGGAAGAGACACCCTGAGTAAGCATAGGTCAAATGGGGTTAAGCTTTCTTTCTTCAAAGAGTTATCTGGAAAGGATTATGAATTCAGCAGCACCACTGGCCATCATATGTGCTCAGACATCTCAGCTGCACTCGTGGTATCTCCCAGAAAAAAGATTGTTTTTTGTTCCTCTAACTGTATTTGTTCTTATGTGTTTATAGCACGTACTGATAGTTGACATTGGAAAAAACCCACACTTCTAGACTTGTATTTATTGAAAAGAGGGAAGTTTTTACTGAAACGTTTGCCTCTTCTCTTCACAGAAAAGAAATCAATAGTTTTCTACCAGATTGAAATTTCTCTAAGTGCAGCCTGGTTGACTAGCTGGGTTTGTGGTTACAACCCTGTTTCACTCTTCCTGTGTCACACTGCAAGTTCTCAAAGTGATTTTTAACCTTAAAGCAATCTTGGTTTTAACTGTAAATCTCCTGCCTTGACCCTTCACCTTTAAATCACCCTCAGCCTGGTATCTCACTCCACTTCGCATCAACAGGATTTCAGGAGAGGGCAGTTGAGTAATGTTTTGTCTTTTATGTCCTTTAAGACAAAAATTTTAAACGTTTTTATAAGATTAAAGAAAAAGATTTGTAGGGATAAGTAGGGGATTTGGAATACCTAGTTCCAGTGAACAAGATTTGAGGCAGTAATTTCCCAGAAGGTGGTTTGAAAATGTCCTCCATGTGACACAGAACCCCCCCAAATCTGGGAGACTCACACGGATGAGGTTTGTACAGCTTTGTACAGCTTCACCTTCCCCAGTCCACTTCTATGCTGACACAGCCCTTGCAGGACCCAAGCTCTTAGGGCTTCCACATGCTGTTGGAGGTAAATTTCACACAGTGGAACTGGAAAGCACTTCAGATCATACCATGAGATTTGGATTATTTTAATTTTGTGGGGTTTTTTTCTACTGAGATCTATTAATTAGGACATTTGACTAGACCAGAGGAAAAAAAAAATCTTAGGAAAATAGACTCATCTTAGTTGGGCAAAAGAGCAAATTAGCTCATGGATGACTTCTTCTTTTCCAATGATATTTGGTCTTTGAAGGCTTGGGAGTCTGTTTCATATTTACCAAAAATTAAGCCACTTGTTACTGAAATCAAAGTACTTGGAAGTAATTTAAGAAGGTGTGCAACAGTTTTCTTCAAATAATCATGGATTGCAGGGTTCTGCCTGTGAAATTTCTCTGGAGAGACCAGCACAGCCTGCAAACTTGCCCTAAATTTCCAGCATTTTATTCTGCCAAGGGCAGGATACAGGATTGGCCCCAATGCCCTCCTGCCATAGGACTATAGTTGCTGTCAGCTTCACGGCACTGGAATACAGAGTCCCTTGCTCCAAACTGATCCTAAATCAAACGTTGTACAGCAGACAGGAGGTATTCACATCCAGCATTTTAATTTGAGGCCCATCCTAAGACTTTTCTTTAAAATACAATGCTTGAAGTTAGTAATGAACAGCACATGTTAAAAATGACAGTGGGGGTTTGCAATACCCTCCCTCCCAGTGAGATGTACTGCACACCATAGAGCAGGTGAGCCCCATGACATTCTCTGTGTCATCAGGCAAGAAGTGGCCAGGAAACAAAACCTTGAGCTCTATTTGGTCCTGGTGTAAGCATTAACATCCTCATTTTCTCTGATTATTTATTTTGCACCCCAGAGTACAAGCCTAATCACAACTCCTATCCTCACTCCTTATATAACAACTTTCTCTTCTCCCCCTCTCCTTCTGTAGGCTTTATTTTAACAACATAAAAAAAATAGAAAGAGAGTGCAAATATTCTTCTAAAAATGGAAGTTGCCTGAGCTCTGCTACCTGTTAAGGGATATGGGTCAGTGAGAGACAGCAATTTGAGCGATCAGGGCAAGTAAAGACGATCTTAGGACATGTAAGTTCTCTCTGATGGCACAAAGTCTGTCTTTTGGCATAGTAAAATCAACATAAAATGTGTTTGGCACAGAACTTGTTGCAATTTTCCCTCCTCTTTCTTGCCATTTGGACTCAGTGTCTCTACACAGCTGACTGTTTTTAAGTAGCCAATGGGTGATTTTCCACATTTTTTCAGGTCTGGTAGTTATATATTGAAGCTATTTTCCTTGGATGGGTTTCATGAATATGGACTCTTGACTACCTTCTTGATCTGGTCTCCTGCCAGTGTGAATATTTTTGTCAAGGGAGCTCACTCCTGTAGTGGTTCAGGCATTGCAGGTGGGTGCTGGGAGGTGTCTAATTGTCTTTTGTTAACACTTCTTTCACGCTGGAGGTGTCAAAGAAAAGAAATTCAGGTTACTCTGAAAACAGCCTGCACTGTCAGTAGCAAATGTGAGACAAATGCAAACTCGAATGTCTGCTTTCTTGTGAAAGGGCTTAGTAAGTGCATAGAAATTCAGTCAGTGAGGAGCTGAGAAAGCCCCTGGTGTCAGCAAACTAGGAAAGTTTATGCAATGTGGCTCAATCACTCTTGGTCTCTCATGTTAGAGATACAGAGCTTACAGTTTTGCAAGAATCCTAGGAGATTATGTGGTTCTCAGGAAATTAAAACATCCAGTAAATTAGCCCTAACTACTGCTTTCAGAGACTGCTTTCTTCTCCTCCCTCTTCTCTCCATCTTACAAAACCAACATGGACAAATTTATGATTTCTAGTTAGAGGGCCTTTTTTAAGTTTAGAGCCATAGGAAGCCATTTAAACCTTCAACACAAGAAAAACTGGCTGACACAGTCATCATGGGTTTATAGGGCAGCACCTGAGCTAGCACACAAAGTAACCAGCATTTCAGCTCATTCAAAAATCTACACTCTGTGTACTACATTCTGGAGGGAGTCAAATCCTGTTTGCCTTTTGGGAGTTGTCACACTGAAGCCAATTGGATTACTCATTTGTTTGAGGCAAGCAGGATTTAACCCTCCAAGAAACAAAATGGATTTGCTAAATGAAAGGGATTAGTTTTTTTCTATGTAATACTGTGATAACAAAACACCCCTAAACAAACAAACAAAGAAAAAAGACAAAAGTCAACTCCTCCCTCTCTTTTTTTGGTGCAACACTAAGCAAGAAGCAGAGCAGGACTCTTCCGTGCCCTACCCATCTTAATTTTAGTTGCCAGCTTCTTTGCCTTGCTATGTTTAAATCAGCATGCCAATGCCAAAGGATGCTTTTCAGTATGCAGGTCATAGCAGGATAAATTGTTTTTGAAGGGTGGAGTTGCTTTCTTGCTTTGGTGTTTGAGACAGTTAATACTGGGTGGTCTCAGGTCCAGAGTAATTTGCAGTGTATTTAGAGTTGGGCATAGTTTCTGATTTGGCAGTGCTAGAGACTGGTGAGCCAGCTGCAGGTATTTGGCATCCTTGGGATACACTGATATTGGAAAATAGGCTGCCTATAGTGGTTGCTTTCTTGAAAATGAAATGAAGCTTACATTCAAGGTATCAGTCCGAGTGAGCACTGCATCTGGATTCATTCAGCACAGAAGGAAACTCTCTGGGAAAAAGTAAATAGACAACAGGTCCTGTTGTACTGGAAGAAATTTCATTCCCTGAATCGGCACTCATGAGAGAGGAATGGTGCTGTCCCATGAATGGACAGCTTTTACATGGCTGGAGAAACTGCAGCCACACTGCATGACAACTCTCACCTTTTGCCATCCTCCCCAGACACTCAAGACTAAAGTCACTGACTCCTAGATTCCCATGGTCTTCCTAGAAGATGCACATGCTTCCAGGTGCATCCTGGTTCATCCACTCATGAGCTCTGCTGCAGTGCCGGCAGCCCCTGATTTGAGATGCTGGATGCTGATGGGTAGCAGGAGACAGACCCAGTCCTTCCCCTCTCTGCTTTTACAGAAGCAGGGAGTGGCAGCCCCTCCAAGGCAAACCTCGTGGACAGGGTGATACCATACAGGACCACATTCAGGCTGGCAGTAACCACCAGATTCAGACAGTTTGCCTCTTATTCTCTGCATTTATACCCTTATGTGGCTCAGTAATTCCTTTTTTTACCAGAGCTATGCTCTATCATGAAATTGCTTCTCTTAGCACTTACAGTCTATTCTAGAATCTTGAAACCCTGTGTGTAAACCTGGAGCAGCTTCTGTATCACATATAATGGAAATTCTCTATGGGGTAAGAATAAGTCTTTACAACAATGTCAGATTTATGCTTCTCAAGACAAGTGGCAATACTCAACTGAGATGAGAGCCTGTAGAATTACAAGGACCTCTGGAAGATCCCACAGAGATACAGAAATCTTTCTGTCATTATATGTAATAGGAGTTATGAAGAGAGAGGAACATTCTGCAGCCTTTCAGTATGAATGTTTCTGAATTTGATCAGTATGAATCTGTTATTGATTGTCATGTTATCTCTGAATTAGTTTTTATTACTTTCCCAATTCAGAGAGACCCAACAGAGGACTGGCTTCACAGAGGGCAGTCACTTCAGTCAATGCTAAAAAGTTTTCAATATTATAACAGTTCATACCAAGGCCAAGATTCAACACAGGCAGAGGCAGCATGTATAGGGAAGAGGTTTACATGCACATTAGTTCTCTACATAAATCTGTCTCCCTCCTGAAAAACAGCTGTGAGCTCCACAGACTCAGGATAGCTGTAAGACACAGAGGGTGGAAGATTTATTATTCCTTTTAAAACTTTAGCAATGATGCTATTCATCTGCCAAATAACAGACCACTTGGTGTCAAGGATTTCATGTTCAACCAGACTGCTATTTGAAGTAGCCTGAAAAGTTTGCAATCTGCTATGCAAATAAGAGAAGGAGAGAAAAGTTTGCTCAGCAGCAGCTGTAGCCCAAGAAGAGCAAAATAAACCCCATTCCATTCTGGGAAGGAGCTGCCCTCTGAGTCCAGCTGCTACAGTCTGCACAGCAGATGAAGAAGCTCTGTTTTCCCCTCCCGAAGGCTTCTGTTTTATCCATGCTGGTACCAAGGAGAAGCAGAAGGCATTAACTAAGCAGCAAGCGAGGTCAAAGATGGGTGTTCTCAATCAGCTGAATGATCAAACTGTGCTGCAAGCTAAATTCAGGTTAGTGTAATAGATCCCTCAGACTACACTACTTTTTCATGTTGCTGCTCAGGCAACCAAAGCCTAAGGCCTCAGTTGCTGAGGAACAGGCAATGCAGGATTGCTCTGCTGTACTAATTATTTTTCCCCAGCTGCTGCAGAAAACATCTGCCCTGTGATGATAGTCCAGGTTGTCACATCATCAGATAAGGTACAGGAACAGCTTTCTTCCTATCTCTAAGATGAG
The DNA here is from genome assembly GCA_035041135.1 of Platyrinchus mystaceus. NCBI lineage: Eukaryota > Metazoa > Chordata > Aves > Passeriformes > Tyrannidae > Platyrinchus > Platyrinchus mystaceus. The sequence goes on from JAWWLV010000183.1 coordinate 25,651,994, forward strand.
AGAGAGGTAAAGAAGTTCAGTCACGAGAAAAGCTCCCATCTTGTAATGACAAGTGTTATAGTGTTGGCCTATGGATTTTCCACCATTAGTGAGAGGAGTCAGCAGGAAAGGCTTGTCCTTGCTTCAGAGGAACAAGGAAAGCACTGTGTGTGAGGGAATGCAGCAGCTGGTGGGAAGCAAGAACAGAGGCTCCATAAAACATGGGAGATGCTCTGCTCTGCTGGATGCTGTACCCAGCCCTCAGGCCGTCACAAGGGGAGAGAGCTGTGCCCACCCATAGCCAGCATCGAGGGTGCTCCTGGGACAGGCTCTTGCCCAGATAATTACTGACCCTCAGGCATTTGCCCCCATGGGGTTTCCTTTCCCTGCTCGGTTGCCCTGATGCACAGAGGCACCAGCCACTGTACAGGCAGAGCCCTCTTCAAGACTGGCTTCACTGACATTCTAAGCCAGACGTGGGTGATGATGCCTGGGGATTGCATTAAAACTGTTTACTTTTTCTTCTAATCTATTGGAAGACTTTGCCAAGGTATCTGCGAATGCAGCAGAAATGCCTGTTATTCTTGGACCTTACTGGTGTCCTTTACTCCTGTAAATTACAGGAAGGGTGAGCAACACAGACTGTGCATTATCTTCTGCAAGAGGCTTTTTATTCTTACAGTGCCAAGCTAGGAGAGAGCATGAAAAGAGCAAAGCAAGCAGTGACTATTATTTGAGTTGTTGTGCTCTTCAAGGCTTGGAAAGGGTTGCTCTGAGGCATTGTCAAATAACCCCTGCTTGCAGTGCTGCTGGGTGGCTATTCCCCAGTACAGGGCTGCCTGGCTGAATCCAGCCCTAAGCCTTTGAGAAGAGGGCTTCTGCAAAGAGTGACACGCGGCTTTTTTCTACACGGGAACATCAAGACAGGAGTAGCGTTAAAAAAATAGGTCAGAGTATTTCTATTTTAAGTACTTGTCAAGAAATGAAGGGGTGCATCTTGTTTTTTTCTGGTTTGCATTTCACATTTGTGAGGAGTGTGATGATGCCAGAGTCGAAGCGGCAGCCTCAACTCCAGGGCACCCGCGAGGGGGTGAGGCTGCCCAGGGCCACCCTGTGACACTGCCTGCAGCCTGGCTGCTCGTGGGCTCCTGTGCCCGGCGCTCCTGATCTCTGGGGTGCAACAGCGCGCTTAGGAAAATGTTTGAAATAGGTAACAAATGCTCTTACGGTCTTGGATTTGTGGATGCTAAATATGTGCCAGGCTGCTCTGGAATAAAGTATCAGATCAAATGCACTAATAGCAAAATCCTATTAACTATGCTTTTTCTCACCATACAAAGGCTAGTCATGGGGTCCTCAGTAACAGTGGTCTCATTCTGCAGAGCAGATCTTATTTTACATTCTTGGGGCCAGACGCTCAGTTGATGTAAGTAGCTATATCTGCAAGCTGTAGCCACCCTGATTTATACTAGCTACAATGCTGACTCTCTATTAATTGCACACATTACAATTCTTGGGAATTTCTCTTGCCACAGACTGCAGTAAAAAAGCATTTTATGGTGGTGAAAGGTCAGTAAACAGATTCGAGATGAAACAATCTCTTTGTGATTATGGTTATGCTTTAACAATTATTTTGTCCTTCCACAAACATAACATACGTGGTCTGTCTAGGAGTTTTGAGCAAAAATGCTTGTGTACAATGACTGCAGATAGAACAACAAAGTAAGTTGCTTCCATTTATAAACACAATTGTTATTCCTGAGTTTAAATCTATCTGCGTGCAATTCATCCTCCTAGGAGTTGCTGATGATTACTTGCCTATTTCCTTCACTCATGGCTTATAAGACCATCCCCAGGGCAATGCCTGTTAATTTCTAATTTAGCCTTGTTTAACTAGCCCAGTTATTCAGCAACCCTTAGACAGACAGAACTAGATTTCTTGACTTGCTTTTCCTCAAGTCAGCTGCAGTTGGGCTGAAGGTGAAGAGCCTGCAATCATTTAAGTGCAGTATCAATTTACAGGCCTGCGCCTGCATCCTCCCTGGAGCTGGGTGGTTTGGCAGGGAAGACCAGTCCCTGGTGGCAGGGCAGGGGCTAACAGCTGCTCCAGCTTGTATGGAACAGCCCATCTTCCTGGCCTGAACTGCTCTAGTTTTTCATAGAGCACTGTCCCTGTTCCAACTTCCTCTGCTGTTCCTGTGAGAAACCAACAGTCTGGGGACCAAAGACTTGAGTCTCCCCGCAGTGGCAGGACAAACACCATTGGCCCACCTGGCCTGGGTGATTTGTCCTGAGGACAGACAGTGTGGATCCCCCTCCAGACTGTTTGCTGTGAGGAGCTGCACAGCAGCCTATGGCAGTATCAGGCAGTCCAGGAGGAGACTGGCAGTACACCTGCGCTGCTGTGAGCATCAGGATACTCCGTGCCTCCATTTTATCCTCTTTGCCTGCTAGGAAGGTCCCTTCCATTTATGCCCCTATTTATGCTGTCCCAGGGACATACGTGGGAGAGGCTCAGACACAGACTCTGTGAATGCCAGATACAATCCCATCGAAACCTTCATCTGCCCAACCAAGTAAACATTATGATGCTATTAATATCCTGTGTTCCTTCCACCCTTCGTGCCCACTCTGTTTAAGCATCAGTACCTTTTTACACAGCTCAGAGCCTGTTCCAGACCTATGGAAGCCATGCATGCAGGTGCCTGTCAGGCAGTGTGCTAAGTGATGATCTCAGGCTTTGGAGCAGGGGCTGTCATTTTACCTGACTGGAGACTGTTTTCCTTTCTCTGACCTTACCAGTGAGCACATTCAGTAATCAGCAAAATTTCCTATATCACCTCCAAGGGGATGGCAGAAGCTGACCCTCTGTAAGGCACACACACACACATTTTCATTAGTCTTCATATAGAGAGCTAAAATCATCAGCAGACATTACTCCTTAAGATTTCCTCCCTGAATGGTATGTAATGAAAAGCAACTTCGTAAACCAGAAGAAAAATAATTAGATCCCTTCAGTTTTTGCATCTAAATTGATGCAGACACTATAAACAAGTATTAGTCTAAGAACTCCACAGGCACCTGCAATTTCAGAGACACTGCAAATTTTACAAATCACAGAATCTATTCTAGATTTTCATCAGATGTATTAGCACTGATTTCGTACTAAATCTCAATCTAGTTGTATAACAGAATAAATTTAATATTCTCTTCCCCTGTTCTGGATTTTAGCCCTTCCATCCTGCTGTAAGGAGGTATGATTTATTTGTCCTTGTAAGAACCCATAATTAAAGTACAGATCGATTACACAATGTCTGACATAGCTACAGACTCTATGCATTGCAATTCAGTTTTGAACCTAGGGAGTATGACACAGCTGAGACTGCATATGGTTTGGAGCTATATGGGAGGAATTTATGGGAGATAGTTGGAAGCAGAAATCAGATTAAAGGAGAGAATTATCATTTTTTTGCTTGCCTAAATATGAACATAAATAAGGCTGTACATAGATTTTCCGCATTAGTTGAGGAAAAGGATTATGAACACTTCCTCTAAGCAATGGCATTGTTAAATGTTCATTTGACATGTGAGAAGCTTTATTCTGTAATTTAAAAAACTGACCTGTATTATTCAAAATGCCACATGTACAGAAAATAATTAGAGCATAATTGAATATGGATCATTAATTGACATATGAATAGTTCTGATTTCCTTCTTTGGATGAAGATTAAAAAAAATACCAAAAATGTAATTAATTTAGTAGCAGGACTAACCCATCAACAAAGCAGACATAGTATTTATCCAGTCAAATACATTTTGGAATATGGAAATGTATTTTGCAATACAGAAATGTATTTTAGCCTCAGACTTCCATGAATTCCTTACATAGGATGGGGGGAAAATGGCTGTAAAATACTGGCCACCCTGATGGTCTTTTTATTAAGCGAGGAAGTAATTTGAATCTGGTTTTCATTCAGATCTGGATTTACCTGTGTCATAAGAAACGACAGAAAGCCTTTGCTGGGAGTTATTAAAAAAAAATGTAGGGGCTGAATTCAGTCCTTTTCCTGTTCAGGACTTGCTGAGACTTTATTAGCCAGCATTGTTCACATCTGCTTACAGAGAGCACACTGAGGAGCATGTGATCCAGCTGTTGCTATGGTATCTAGTGGGATTTTAAGAGAGTAACAGAAGAAACAGTGGCAAGAACCCCTCCAGCTGACACCTGAGTTAAAGGGACATTGCCAAAAATTATGAGTGTAACATATTTAACCTTTATTTGTCAGGGTTGGGTTTTTTTTGAAGGAATTGATTATTTAGCACTCCAGTGAGAATTAAGAGCACCTGGAGCCTCCGGGGGCAAAGGATAACAATACCAATAATACCGTAATGTGATTTCTTTTTAAATGCCTCCTTACTTTAGCAGAATGACACCTGCTTTGAACTGAGCTCTGAAAACACACAGTAAGCCCAGCTTATCATTAGTGCAAGAGCATAGATACCTAGTTCATTACAGAAATCAATGTGTAGGTGAGGGTACAACAGCTAGCACCTTGAACCAACCTTTCCTTGTCTCCTTCTCATTCCTGCCAGACTATAGACAGTATAAAGACATCCCAACATTGTTGCCCAGATACTTTCCAAAGCAATACTGCTTACCTTGATGCCCTGCTGTTGCACTACACATACAGCCTATCAGAAAAACAGACATACAGAATGAGGCACACACAAGAAACTGTTTTGGGGACTGCTTTTCCATCTTCTTCTTCAGACAGAGGTTTTCCAAGAGCTGTCCAATAAGCAGTGAAATTCCAAGGAGCGTTTGTTTGGCTGAGTGAGACAGCCAGCAATTTGGAGCCTGCAAAGCCTCAGGAGAGTGGGCTTTCCCCTCATTTCTGCTGGTACTTCCCTTCAGTGGGTTGGTCAGAAATACTGGGATTACTGTTCTGGCTGTTGAATGCCTGTGGTCACCCAGCTCAGCCAGTGCTAATCGGTTTTGTAAAAACAGTGCACTACACATGGAGCATCCCTTGCTCTGGGCCTGGAAGACATCCGTGGATAAGAGAACACCTATTTGAGATGATATTATATTTAGCCATAAAGTGACTTCCCTTGCTCCCAGGGAAGTTTTCAGTTTCTGCCTTCCCATCCTTGAAGTCTCAGGGCTATTTTCTATGCCTGGGCATTAACTTACAGTCACCCAACACACTCTGAGGTGGAGGGACTCAGGCAAAAGCCCCAGAGAGGACAGAGCAATGAGCACTCAGGAAGCTCAGTGTGCTAAGGTGCTCTACCCACTTGCCTAGGGGGGAGACTATCAGTGTCCTCACTGAATGTCCTCCCCCTCTGCTGTGGTGTGGCTGTAGCTGACTGTAGTAGCAGCCAAGAGAGTTCCCACAGAACTTGCCTCAGCACGATGCCTGGGCTGGTTCTTGGGAACCAGAGTACTGAGGGGTGTCAGTGTCCCAGCTGGGAAGAGCAGAGGTTTGGGATTTCACATAGTTGTGCATGAAGGTTCCAGTGAGGCTGATTGTGTCCTGATGCTTCCTCCATTTCTAGCATCAACCTAGATGATGATAACCTCTGAGAGCCACCACCACGGACCCTGTATAGCTGCAGAACTACTCTGTGTTGCAAACACAAGGACCAGACATGATGTTAATGAAAGAACAATGCACACTGTGTTGAAGGAATATGACCGAGGAATCTGCTTTCCTGACTTGAACACAGATAGTTTGCTCTGCCAAAGCTAGGAGAGGGCTTAAAAACATATTTCTTCTCCCTAGTTCCTTTTGAATTTTATACACTTCATGAATTAATCAGGAGAATACTTGGTATAGTAGGTGGAGATATGAGAGGCTGTTTATGTTCAGCAAGAACACAAAATGCTTTGTAAAACTAATCTATAAAACAAAGACTTGCATGAATTGTATGCAGTTTAATAGCTCACTTGTACAACTTGATGATAAAATATGCATAATCCAATATTATATGGCTTTTTCTTCCCTGATAGAATATGAATAATTGAAGATTTTTTTTCAACCACAAACCTTTTGCCATGACCCAGTTAAATATTATCACCTTAGAAAGTATTACCCTGCAAACCAAGCTAGGAGACGTTTCACTCTGCATGAGTAGTCCTGCTAAGCATGTGACAGAACAGTAGCTCTGGGATAAGGACTCGGATAAGAAGAAGTGGTCTCATATGCTTCCAAGATATTTCTTTTAATTGGCCTTTGAAAGTCCATCTGCTAATTCCACAGCAGAGGAAGGCTGTAACTTTTAGTTACATGGAAAGAGGCACTTCATGGAAACACTCCTCAGTTCAGGAGTGCCAATAAGTCAGCTTATCAAAATGCTGATAAAGAAGCAACAGAAAAGAAGTTCGGGAACTTCTGCTTAAGGGCTGCTCAGCGTGCTGGTGAATGGAGTGAGCAGCAGGTAGAAGACTGCAGTTTGTGAAGCTGCTGCATCGGTGGTGTTTCATATTGATTCCAAATCAATAATATTCATGTCTGTAACTTTCCTTGTTTTGATTAACTTTGGTCATGTAGGACTAAATCATGGCCTTTCTTCAGAAAAGGAAATCTTACCAGAGACACCACTGGATGTGAAATTTGTCCCTGATATCCAGTCTTATCTTTCTTTTTTATACAGAAGCTACTTAGTTCTTCTGTCTACTGGCATTACAAGAGACTATTACCAGTTCATTTTTTCCTTTTGTCTATGCATTTTTGCAGCTTTACTTTGGTTTCCTTTTCCTAAAACTTTCAACAAGCAGAAGTGCTTTTCAAAAATAAAAGCTATTTAAGCCACAAGAATTTTCTCTGCCTTCTACTTCTGTACATCCTGTGGACTTCTCCTTATCTTCCCACATCCTCTATACCTTTGATTTGCTTTTCTGTGCTTCTACTGCTCAGCCTGTGTACTAGTGTGATCTCACCTCTGCTACAGTTCTTAGTCATTTCCTTCTGCCCCTTGCAATCCCATTTCCCTTCATTCCCTAGCTGCCAGTTCTCTATTTCCCTGCATATGCAGTAGACTCCTGATGCCATTTCCACATATACAGTGGGAGTTTACAAATATATACATATATATTCAGTGAGCTCTTGACTGGCTGTTCAGTGCAGAAATTTCAGTAGCTCTTCATTCCAAAGGGCATGTGGAATAGGAACCTATTGACATGGGAGAATATGAAGGTTCAGATTGGCATGAGCAAACCAGTCAAAGGTGGCATCGCACATGCCCTGTATGTCCCCAAATATACTCTTGTCTGCTTTAAATTCCTACTCATTTGGAGACTAAGAATATTACTCTCAAGAAACAATTTGCTTGGAAAATACAATTTCTTTTCTTGGTGGTTTAGTGAACATCGTTCAGTTAGCCCAAATTATTTCCTTAGTTACATTTTTATTAAGATGCCCAATGTCTTAAGTATGAGGTATGCTCCCAAGAATTAAAGATTAACAGCCCCAGGGTTTCCCTGGAGATTTCAGAACATGAAAAGGCAAATTGCTGGTGTACAGAAGGCAAACTCCTGTTATGGCAATGTGTTCACAGCTGTTACAAAGGGAGGCAAAGCTTTGCAAAGTGAGGTCAATAAACCAGGCAGTAAATCAAGTTTATGGAAGTCATGACCGGTGGGTCTACATTAAAATGTTATCTGGGAAATGTATGTCAGCCATAGATGAAATAACTTTTGTCTCAGGAAGGTGGGTAGGAGCAGATTGATTTAATATGTTGAGAAGCAAGGGAGAAACACTGAATATTGATACTTTAGAAACTGCCAATGGACTAGGTGACAGTGAGAATCAGAGGCAAAACAATGTGTAATGGCAACATGTTCATATGTGACATAAATGGAAATTAAGTTTTGCAAAGATGTTAGTTCTTCTGGAGAACTAACTTTTTTTGTGTGTGTGTTTTATACCTTGTAGAGCTTATAGTGTGTTTTGTTTGCCAAATGTATCTATATATTGCTCAGTGAGAAGCAATATTTTTTTTGTCAATACAGAAGGCAGGTGATACTAAGAAATTATTCTGAGCATGATGACAGAGAAGTTAAATTTGTTGGATCTTTGTGCAAACTTTTACATATGTTTTTCAGAATTAGCTCCAGGGAACATATACTTCTCTTTGGAACTTAAATTTCAATCAGTATAATTACATTAACTAATGGTTAAATAGATAATTTATAAAGCTAGTAAGTTCAATTATTCTCTTCATAAATAGCCTAAACTGGCCTGAAATCTGGCAAATTAGTCCAGTGAATTACTTGAAAAGTAAGTGGGCAGCTGGCTGGTTCATCAGAAGCAAATGATCCTTCCCAGTATTTGCTAACTTCCCTGGAAAGCTGTAACTGTGGCTGTTTCGCCATGAGATACTCTGAATACAAAGAACAAAGTGTTAAATGGCTATGTTCCAAGCACACGTGGTAGTGGCTTTGTTATGACCTAACTACATATTACATGAAGCAGTGTTTTTAAGGAGCAGTAATGACTTTTATTAGACCAATATAATTGGAAGATCAGGCAAGTTTTCCTCCAGTCTAGAATAAAAGCAGCTGCCCTCAAAGCAAAACACAGGTTGAGAAGAATCACTGTGATTTTAATTTCCAAATCCCTGTAAGATTTTTTGTTTGAAACTCCCTTAAGATTTGCAGCCCCCAAGTAGAGAATTAACTCAAGCTGCAGATTTGAGTGTCTGCCTGATTTTTCTCCGTGCAACATTTTTGCTGCCTGGCAGCTGTTTTAATCTGCAGGCATTAACAGTACATGTGATATGCTGTTTTATAAAGCCCACTTATTGTGCAGCACTTAAGGTATAAAATATATGCAACTGACAAAGCAGTGTTGTGGTTCCAACCCCGAAGAACTCAGGTATTTCTGAAACTTCTGTACAGCCCATGGCTATGAGTGAACTGGCTTTGTTCATTGGGTTTGAGTTCAGGCTTGTTCCCCAAGCTGCATGCTATGGAAAGCTATAGACATCTACAGAAACAAGACCAAACTGGAAGAAGCACAATTAGAAAGGGAAAAGGAGGGATGTGCCAATGAGCTTTGTAACCTGCTTCTTCCCCGGAGGGGCCTTGAAATGCACTACCATGGAGAGTTCACTGCTCTGTAAATACAGAAATTTCAAAGATGTTATATGTTGCCCTCGGTTACTGGAAACTCCTTCTAACGTAAAGGAGTCATCCATCCTAAAAGCATTAACACTGGCAGATCCAGTCCAAGGTCTTTGATCAAATAGTGACAGCCCAAAATATTACTCTGAGTGGCGCCAGTTCTATCCCGTGCTTCAAGGGAACAGCAAAGAACCATTATTTGAATTGCACATTTGGTCCTCAGGCTGCATTAAGCCCTTAGAAAAGGCACTCAAACTTCATATCTCTTAAAGTAGTGGAGATACAAAGAGAAACATGAAGGACAGGGAAAAGACAAGAGCTCTAGCAAACGAGAAAAGACATATTAGACTTTGTTTCTCCTGAGAACGCTGTCTGCCAGGTTATAAATGCTGCTGTTCAAACACAAATCTGCTCATTTAGAGTTCAGGCTCTATGAGAGCACTTAGCTAACAGATGTTTCTGAATGTAAAAGGACACTATTATCTGTAGGACTTGCATGCTCCAATGGTATCAAGCCATTAAAATCAAATTATAGAATCAGGGAGAACAAAACCTCATGTAGTAACAACTGTTGGATCTAGAAGTGAGGAAGGAGCCATTTATAATCATCCTTCTTGCCCTAAGTGCTGTATCATATTACACCAATGTTTTCCATAGATGCTTCAAGCACAACAAGGAAACAACAAAAACAAAAGAGAAAGGAGGCGGTGGAACCTAAAAGGATGTGTTCAGCTGCTCTTTTAGTCAGTATTGTATACATGAGCTCACTTGTCTTCCTTGTCTCTCTGGAGTCAAAAACTAAAGCAGATTCAGCCAGAAGGTGGCCTAATTAGATTGCTTTTATATTCAAGGTAGCACCACCTGCAGTCATTAATACTATAAATTATAGTAGTTTTCTCATGACTGAGCACTAGTGTTTGATGAATAAGAGGGGACAGAGCTGAGTGGCTTTAGAAATCAAGATAGAAGGACTCAGAAGAGCAAGGGAGACTTCTGGGGCTCCATCTCAGTGAGTTTTATGAAACAACATTATGTATTAAGAATAAGAGGGTGTCTTAGACAACAGAAAACATCCACATGCATAGTGTTTCTGCTTTCTGGACTCAGAAAGTTTTAGGCTCTAAATGTACCTTCATTTTCAAAGCAGAGGGGGAAAAAAAGGGTAAGATTTCTTAGATAGATGATACTTTTAATATCAAACAACATTGCTATATGGATATCTTATCAAAATGGCTGGGCCACATGTTGTTCCTGGCTCCTAATTTCTCTGAGGAAGTTCCAGTACGATACAGCAGCAGGTCAGCAACAGAGTATTTGCCCATTATTGCTGCTCTTCAAAGGTGTAAAAGCACTAAGATGTTACACAGCAAACCCCTCCTCAGGGACTGGGGATATGGCGTGGCCAACTTTAAGCCCCCTTGTGTGGTCTGATTTAAAAATGCCCTGGCATTTAACAGCATATGAAAATAAGGCCTTGTTTTGATGCATCTCCAGGTGCACCCAGAAGTCAGGTCATTGTTCACAAGAGCTTTATTCACAAAGAACTTATGCAAAGTGCAACTGTCAGAAGTCTGACATCTGGCAGATGTGCAGGTGAGCCACTCCGCGCATGAAGCAGTTATAAACTAGAAAATTGAGGTGGATACAGGACAGCATCAGAAAGAAAGGGACAAATGTGCCTAAGAACGGAGTGGAAAAAATCTAGCCAAATTACTTTAAGTGGTATCTCATTATTAGAATGTCAACACAGCTAGAAATCAGAGAACTGAAATTCCATACACAGGATATTATTTGCATAACTGAAGTTTCCAAATGATGGAAGTATGGGATCTTTTTTGAGATTCACAAGACCTGTGTGACCCTGCCACACCTTCCATGATGTGGCAGGTCCATCATACCAGACAGGAACAGACTTCTGGTTTTTTGCAGTGTGGGAGCAGTTGGTTTGGATGCCTGGGGAAAAGAAACCTATTATATAATGCTTGGGAAGCACTTCCAATAGGAAGCTAACTTTCTTTCACAGAACAATAATGATTGTGGAGACAATACTGAAGGCCAGACTGCAGCCTGTCCGTATCAGGACACAGTGGAGAGATAAGAACAAGAACAGAATTTTTTGAGACAAAAATTAGGCATTTTTAACATTACTGGGCTTCCAATACAGTAAATGATGTGGTCATTTTAAAAATTCCTTTTAAAGAAAATGGTGTGAATTAGCTCTTTTGGTATTTTGCTTTTTATTCAATTTCCCATTGTGTCTCCACTGCTAAATGTAACATAGTTTGAAATAAATAATAGTCAGTTCCACTGTGTTCACCAAAGGTATTACAAAGCACAGAAGGGTTGTCATGGAGACAGAAATTCCTAAGTGAAGCAATTGAATCCCTGAAATATTTAAGCAACACTTACTCCGCAGGACAAACATGAAGTAGAATATTTGCCACGAGAAGCTAGTTTGGAATTTCTCATGTTGCAATAGAAAAAGGAAATAAATCTAGATCCATCTTGGAAAATAAAACCAAATGGCTACTAAATATGTTTAAATGAGAAAAAGATTGTGTACATCCACTTTCATGTCTACACAAAGACATGTAACTCAACACAGAAAAAATAAATAAGCATAGCTACATCTTGACTTTCACCTGCTTCCTATCTAAAAAGCTGCAACATGTCTCTTCTGATGAGGAAAGCAAGTTTTTTCTGGGTGGTTCAAATCATCAAGAAGAATTAACTGTATTTTCATTTTGCCTGCCATTTCTTTTTGAGTGACTGTTTAACCCACTGAGTCAATGCAGTGAGTGTGATACACAAAGGCCTTCTGGGAGGACACTAAAGAGGTACCTCAGACTTACAGAAATCTAATTCCTACCTAGTGTTTCTTTAAGACCAAACCTTTCCTGACCTGAAATAATGCAAGGGGCAGCTGCCCAGTCAACAGATTGCCTTTTCCATCCCACTTAATTAAGCTAGTTTTGACCTGGTAATCACATTTACAAGCAGAAGGGTTGTGTTTGTTGGGACAAAAATTGGATAGCCAAACTCAAAGTGTATGCACTAAACCATCTGTGTCCAGCACTGCTGGGAGGTATTAGGAAATGAATTTTTACCGGTTTCCAGTCTTTCCCGCTATTCCTAGCCCTTAGTGTTCCTTTCTGACAGGTTTCTTTGTCTCTTCTCTTTGTATCATCTAGTCATTTCCTCTCTTCACTTTGCACTAAGCAGCAAGGGGACGATAATAAGGAGTAAGTGGAAAGGAGCAAAATACTGGCTGAAAAGAAGAAAGAAGAGAAATCTGAACAGATGTCTCAAGCAAAACTCTCATGGACCTACACTGGGATATCTGCCCAAGTAAGGGAGCATGGGGAGGGCAGGAAACTGCCTAGAGAGATTTTTAAAATATTGCAGAGCTTGTAGTTAATTCAGATCAAGTGTTCCTAGGGACAGTTTGTGGCAATGAGGAGAATGTACTGAAGGTGTAGGAGGAGAGCATAGTTTTTGCAATATCACTGCTTTCCCAGGCTCTTCCAAGTCTGTCATTTGGAGAGCTGTATGTTTTAACTCTCAGGGGAACACTGGCTGGAAAATGAAAATGTTTGGTATGAGACAATTTATGGAAGGCCAAATACCATAAATTCACCCATTTGGCCTTTTAATAAATTATCGACTGATCAATGCAACTTCCTAAAGTTACTGATAAAGGAGCCCTGTGTCCCCTGAAAACATTAATGGTTAGAGGGTTGCAGCTCTGACAGCTTTTATCCACAGCATGCATAATGTGAGTGCCTCAACATCTCCTCTTGCTCATTGACAGAGAAAAGGAGAGAATGGGTAGTAGGCAAAGGTTCTTCACCTGATAATTGGCCTCCCCCATATAAACCATTGATAGCTGATACTTGGCACTCAGTGCATGGGAATATAGGACCCTGAACTTGTCACACTCTGGCACCCTCCAGTAAATTTGTGTCCTCTCTTAATCCTGGCTTTCTCTTTCCCCTCCCTCCTGTTTCCTCTCCCTTTTGCAGCAAGCTCCAACTTCCTCTTCTTGTTTTCATGGCTCTCAATGTTTCAAACCTTGCTCCTCTGTTTTTCTTTTCTCATTCCTGATGAAGGCTCCTCCAGGTCTTTTAAAACAACTGTCAAGACTTTTTTAGCATCAGCATTTACACCTACAGGTAGGACCTTGCTCCTACTCTCTTCTTCACATGCCAAACTTCTACCTCTTCTTTATGCTTCTTCTGCTTGAAATGCAATCTTTGACAAAGATTTACAGCAATGATGTCCCTCCCCCCCACCCCCCGCAAATACACTGAGAGACTCAGTAGTCATTCTGTCTTTTAACAGAAGAATCCTACAGATTTGAAAGTCAGTGGTTATGTCACACAGCTCAGGGAACCGGCTGCCTTTTTAAAGCACTGACTGTTGTATGAAATGCAAGGATCTGAGTCCCGAGCCATGCACAATGGGGCTTTCAGGGGAACAAGTGAGCAACTATATAGTGACTTCACGAGTGCATCACTGGTATGAGTCCTCTGGGCTAGTCAAGGGGTCCAGAGCAATCAGGGTGCTTTGTGTTTTGGGTGCAAAGGCCTTCCTCTCCCATGCACTCCCGATGCTATTTTTGCATCCTGGGGGCTACACAAAAGCCCAGCAGGATCACCCTGCTCACCATCAGCCTTTACTCCATAAGGTCAGCCCGAGCAGTCGCTGTGAGGGGGACACAGCTCTGCCTTTGGGACATGCAGCACGCACAAGCCACCACACTCAGAATCAGGGCCTGGATTTCACAACTCATGAGGATTTGCAGTCCTTTCCCAGCCTTAAAACTGATGGAGCCTTTGGGCAGGGTCACACTTTGACTGAGCTGCCCTTGGCACAACAACACTAACTAAACAGTTATAGCAATAGTAAAAACTGGTGGTTAGTTTATCAGACCTAGACAACACATGCAGCTCCCACAAAGCACTCTCTTCTCCTCTACACATGCAAACATTCTAAATTTTGTATTATGCTGTTTCAGTAATGGAACATTCAGTAATCACTCATTAACTGAAACACTCATGTCCAACAGCAGCATAGTATCTCATCTCTGTACCTTCAGAAAGCCTCTAGAGATGATTAAAAAGCCCTAAGCCCACAGAAATGCTGGAGTCTGGGAATCCCTTTGTTTTAAATGAAACTAAAGACCAATCATTTCCCTGAAATGCTCTGCTTGTTCCAAATGTTTGTTTAAATCAAATACAAATATGCTCCATTCTTTCTGCAGCGTTGTTTGCCTGCTCAGAGACAGAGAAAACAACGTTGCAACTAAGTGCATGCACATCTCCCTGTAAAACAAACCCCATACCCAGGTTGTGATCAGCTGGGTATCCCTGGGGATGAGGAAGTATTTTAACAATGCTGCAGCTTGTTGGAAGAGAAAGAAGGGAAATGGAGAAAGCATGGAGGCACAGGAAAAAGAGATTTTTCATTTTAAGGATGACATTTACAAATACCATCCCCTTTGGGTGAGGTTACATTTAAGCCAGACAGCTCAAACAATATTAAATCTGAGATGAGGTTCTATTTCTGAAGTGCTTTTCTTCTGAGGAACCTGAAACGCTTTCAGAGAAACATGAATTAAACCTCACAGCAGCAGCATGTATGAAGCAATGATTATTGCCCATTTAGTTGAGGGGGAATAAAAATGGGTATAAAGATGGGTATAAAAATGGAAAGGGGTCATGTGAGTGGTTCAAGGGTGTACAGGAAGCCTGTAGCATATCACAGAAATAGAATCCAGACCTCTTGACTCCTAAACTTGTACTTTAACCACCAAGTCATCATTCTTTCCTTAAATATTCAAGAAGTTGAAATCCACACAGTATCAACAAGTCAGAGATCTGACTGATGCTTGCCTTAGATTTTGCAAGTATATATCTAAAATAGTATATGCATAGACAGGAAAAGATAACTAATTACCTGAGGCAATACATAGTAAGTGTAGTATAAATGGCAAATTTGTTTTCTTCCTTGGTGTGCTGCTGGAGTAGAATTCCATGAGTTCATTTTTGTTCCCAGCTGGGAAAGGATTTCAGGAAATGGAGTTGGGAGGGGACAGTTAGTGAATGTTTGTTGACCTGGACCTTTCTTAGGTCAATAAATCAGATATTTACAAGACAAATAAATATGTGTGTTTTGCGTTCTGATAAAGATGATGCTACAAGGAGAATGCAGGAGCAAAGGATGAGCTTTTTAAATCTGCAGTAAAAACTTCTGCAAGGTTTATAAAAGGTATTACATTATAACAAGAGAAATAATAAATAAGCCTGGAAAGACTCTTGCTTATTATTGTGTTTGAATGGAGACACGGCAGCAAAGATCACCTACTTCCGAAGTGTAATTTTTCAGTATTAAACAGGAAAGGCTACTAAAAGACTTCTAAAATGAAAAGTTGCTTGTGTTTTCAGTGGTGAATATGTAAAATCTGCCTTCTGGGTTCAATTCACTATCTTAAAACATCATACAAAGAAGGCAATTTTAGACAAGTCTAACCTTTTATGACTAAGGGAAAAAAATCCAGTTATGTTTTCCAGTGTTCGATCACTGATCACTGAGCAGATTTGTGTGACACTGGCTATTTACTCTTGGTCTGAAACAAGGCCCTTCACAGAGGCTGGTATGTGCTCTCTACTGAGATACCTTTGAATTGCAAGACAGCTGCACCTCCAGTACTGTTAATTTGGTTGGAAGGCACTAGTCGCAAAAGCAAGGAGAGGCAGAAAACATTTGCCTCCCCTAAATGGTTATTCTTGGGTGAGGACAAGTAACAGTAAATTAAAATGAAGAGGAAAAGGAGAGACCACTTGCGCTTTTTTCAGTTTTGTTTTGTTTTCTAGCTCTGCTTTTTAAGGTCTATTAGTCCAAGTGCATGTGTGTTCTGGGTCCTGATTTCCAGCCTCACTGTTTTACAGTGTTACTTTAAAAAACACATAAGACATTCTTTTCAGTTGTTCAGCTCCCTTAGTGAGCAGCCTATTGCACTCAGCAATTGAAATATCAAATTAAACAGGACACCAATACTCCAAAAGCAATGCTCCAGCTCAGAGGTATGCAGAAGAGAAACTAATTTCTTCATACGGGGGTAAAGACCTGCTTTTCGTCTCATTCCAAAGGAAAGGAGAGCTGAGGCCAGGATGGCACAGCAGTCCAATCCAAGCATATCATCTGGATGCTGGCCTTCTTCCCCACACTGAAGCAATTCCTGGCTTTATCTATACAACAAGATAGGGATGAACAAACATGAAGGGAAGAGAATTAGCACAAGATCAAGCTACCAGAACAACCACATCCATTACGTATCTCCCCAGAGCAGGATTGCCACCCTTCATTAAGCCACGGTCATTACTTGTTATTATTACAAAGTTTATATTGCTTCATTGGGGTTTTCCAGTTTCACAAGAACACAGTGTCTAGGGATTTGCTGTGGGATGGGTTAGATTCATTTTCAAATCAGAAGTAATCTGTGCTAGGCAGACAGGCAGTTGAGGATATTTTATATTAAAGAGAAAATGCACACTCAAATACATTCAGGTAGCAGCAAATAAAATAAAAACTTGACTCCTGAAACTGAACACCGACTTCTGAGATTCTGTCAGGTTCCAAAGCCCCATCCTACACTGCGTGGTTTGAGGGCTGTACTCTAGTTGTGATTATTCTGTGGGATGCAGGTTAGAAAATAGTGCCTTTTTGCTGCTCAGAATCATTCATACCTTCAAGCTTGATGCTCATTACAGTCCTGAGAGAGGGTGAACCTCCAAGCTAGGATCCCTTGTAGGGTAATGGTAACAAGAATTACTGGATTTACTAATGAGATGTTACAGGAAACTAATAGTGGTAATTTGTACAGAGAAGTCATCTGTCCAGATAAAATAAACATGGGGTTGAATCCTTGTACAAAACTCATTGCAAACCTGAAACAAGCTGTATGTCATAAGTTATCTGTTTTTAATTATGAGAAATACAGTACAAGGCAGGTTTTCTAAGCAGTGTGTATCTGTCTCTGTCTTACAGATAAAATTCACTTCAAAATGCACTATAGTGAAACAAACCTGAACTGACAATAAGCAATACACTAAAGACATACGAAGAATGGTACACGTTCACAGCATTAAAGGATATGTTCTTTGCTGTTGTGGTGCTGTGACTCAAACCACTGAGGTGTTAGAAGGTGTCCCTGCACCATGAGACTGGTGATGCGACTGTAGTGCGACACAGCAGTAAACTCAACTCAGAGGTAGCACCGAACAGTGAGAAAAGGTCACACTGTATCTAAACCAAAACTGGTAGAAAACAGTACCTTGCAGATTTCTGCTGCACTGTGACAAGCATTCATTCCTCTGGTAAAGTTATTGCTGTTGTTTGGTGCAGTATCAAAAAGACAGGAAGAACAGGGATAATTTCCTGTGGGATTTTAATTTTTCACCTTAGTAGCACAATCCCATTCTTTTAAAAGACATTTGATTCATTAACTTTGTAGATAAAAGCCAGTGAATTATATTTTATTTATGCCTTGCAGATTTAGGAATCATTTCCATCACTGAGAAAAATCTTCCTCGGCATCGCCATAGGGCAATATTGTTTCCATATAGCTTCCAGAAGCTGCAGAATCACCAAAATTACATCTGCTACCTATGATTATCTTGACACGTCCTATTACTTGTATTGCAATTATGTCTCAGTGACCTGGCACAGATTGTGTTCCTCTGGACTGGCCAGTTCTTGACACACAAACATCCTTGCCCGAAGGGCTGTGAGAAATGGAAGAAGAGAGAGTGAGGACCACTGAGACTTTCAGGCCCAGCTCCTTAGACCGTTCCTTACCATGAAATGACACAGCAGTGTTTTCCTCTGTTACCATGGCATCCTGAAAACAACTCAAGCACACTAGCTAGATATTAAGTGGGCAAACCTCTAGGAGTTTGGCAGTTTGAATAAACATCTGCAAGGATCTGGCTGGACTTGGGGACAGGCTGTCCTTTGCAAAAGAAACCACAGAATCTGGTAGAGATGCATCCCTTTTCTAAGGCCTCTGCGAAGTCTAGAGGAAAGGGTATGAGGCAAATAAAATAAACATCCTCAAAGGGAGAGAGAGACAGGGGAGTGGCTGGAAAAAAGTGTTCTATGGTGCACAGTCTGGTATGGTGCAGAAAGTAGAAGGGAATTAGAAAACAGAGGTAAATGGAGGAGACCAGAGAGAGAGGTGTTCTCTATGCACCAAGAAGAGGATGCAGATTATCCTGCAGGTGACAACTGCAGTGCTTTGTATGTCATGTGACCACACAATCATGGGCAACTTCCTGAAGAACCTCTCAGAAGGTTTCCAGGGCCATGGTCTTGGAAAATGACAGGTTCTTCAGAAAGATAGTACCAGCTGCAAGAGAAGCAGGGACCACAGAGCTGTAAACTGAAGATACTCTATCTGTAGTCTGGGCAAAATTTAGGAATTCATTTAGGAAACCACTGGGGGCATAAAAAAGCAGAGTGAACCCTGCTAGGTCACTAAATCATAAATAGGTGAGTTGTCTGGCTTTGCTAAGGCTCTTCTTGCTTCTATTCCTAAAGCTTCCTATCACAGGTTATGTGAGACTTTAAGACAGCCTCTTGGGTTGGGATGGGCATTTTTTGTTGTGAATAAGCATTACACATAATAAGACATATATTGCTTCAAGTAATGCCTCCCTTTCGGGGAAAAAAGTTCTGTACATAAGGGACATCCTGTGATCCCACAGTGACTGTGAGGCTGTTGGCCAACCTTTTCTGCTGGGTGACTTGGCTGAGTGTGGTAGTGTCAGATGCCTTGCATGTGTGTGCTGCCATTCTTGTGTTATTATGTACACATCCCAGTCTCAGCTGAGCCTGCAAGCAGGAATAATACAAAAATATCACAACAACAGCTGTTTTGTTGGATTTTATGGAACTGAAGCCCAGGAGTACAGGAAATCATCAAATAAAGCTTTTTCCCATAAGAGAAACTTCCAGACGCATGAGCCATGAGTGTTTGTGAACAAACAATGTTTGGCTAGAGAGCTTGCCCTTTTGATGTCTGCCATTTGCCATTTGATTTATAATAATATGTAATAATTTTCCAAATACCACAGTAATTCATGAGAACATTAATGCATGATTTGCTGGTAAAAGTGTGAATAATTTCATTGAAGGGCCACCATCAACCTGACCACATATTTTAGCAGGGTTTCCTTCCCTGGATAGATTGTTCTTGAATAAAAAATTCCAAAACAGTCCTTACTATAAATTTAATGGGTTCAACAAGGTAGTGAACAATTGGCATGATGCTCAAAACTACATGGGATATGTGAAATGTAATATGTTAATTTTACCTGTCAGTCAAGGATCCTCCTTTCATGTGAAGTCTTCCAAAGAAAACCAGGTCATTTTGCCATGGGTGACAGGATGCTGTGTACAAATACTCTCCCTAAATTTATGATCTTGCAGTAAGGTGAACAGACCTCACCTACAAAAGATTCACAAGCCTTTACAAGTGCTGTATCTGCTCACTGTGATGTGTTATACACTTTCCAATGGCTAAAGAAAAAGGGGTATGAGGGGATCATGATTCAAAACAGGACTTGTACAACAGGACTTGTACAAACCACTCCAGTTAACCACCATTAAAAGCCTCCAGCATTAGAGATGGAAACCTGTGGTCAGTCTGCTGCTCTGCCCAGGTACTCTTGCCTTTAGAGGGTTCTTTCTAATACTGCAGTCTGACTTGCTGCAGTGCAATCCCATCAGTACTTGCCTTGACTATGGCAGACCTGAAGGACACGTGATTTCCTTCCTCTTTGCAGCAACCTTTTGTGTATTCAATGACTGGTACTCTCTCCTCAGTCTCCTCTTCTCTGAGTCAACACACCCCCTTCAATCCTTTCCAGACTTCTGACTGATCTTGCTGCACTCCTCTCATCTCCTTCCAGCTGAGGACAGCTTTCTGGCTACACAGTGCCCCAAACACCACTTGCTGCTCTAGCTAAAGGCACTACTGATGCAGATCCTCACAAACCTTTTCTTTTCCACTGCAAAGCTGTTGTCTCACCTGCTGTTCCTCACTGTGTACTTGTGCTGCAGACTGTTCCTGCATGGCTGGTGAAGCTTGTACTTTACTGATTCAGTATGTGACCAGTTCTACACTTTGCTCAGTTTCTACCATTCAAGTCCTATCCCCTAACA
This sequence comes from Platyrinchus mystaceus, assembly GCA_035041135.1. Lineage (NCBI taxonomy): Eukaryota > Metazoa > Chordata > Aves > Passeriformes > Tyrannidae > Platyrinchus > Platyrinchus mystaceus. The sequence goes on from JAWWLV010000183.1 coordinate 25,672,326, forward strand.
TGCCTGCAGTCTCTCCCACTCAGGGCTGTGTGGAGGTTTGAAAAGCAGACTCTATTCATCATCCAAGTTATTAATGAAAGTAATGAGCAGTGCTGGGCCAGACCAGACTCCCGGGGAACTCAAATCAAGGAGCTCAGTTTATCCTTCTATTTTGACAGCAAATTGTCTGTAACTACTCAGCCTTGTTGCCAACCAGTTTGAGACTCACTTTTCATCTCACCATATTTCTCTTTCTTGCTTACATAAACTCTGCCAAAAGCCTATGAAAATCAAGATATATGGCATTTACTGCTTCTTCCTGTCAGCGTGGTAAGAATTACCTCATCAAATGATGAAATTAGATGGTTTGACACAGCTTGTTCTTCAGAGAGCCATGATTTTTTCCTCTCAGTACTTATGAATAATGGCTTGACTAATTTTTCCAGTATTTTTTTAGGAACTGAAATAAGCTGAGCTCTATAATGCTCTGACTCTTCTTTAAAAAGAAAGAAAAAGAACTATTATGTTTGCCCTCTTCTTTGATACCTCACCTTCCTTGAGAGAACCATAAATGGTTCTGAAATTGTATCGGGTAATTCTCCAAGTATTCTGGGCCACAATTCTTCAAGACCAGTTAATTTGAATATAGTTGGCTTCTTTATGCCCTTTCCAGTCCCTTCTCCCCTTATCCTAGATGCAGATCATACTGCTTTGACATGGTGTCTGTTGTGCTGGTTGCCTGCCTGCAGCTGGTTCCTGAAGCCCCTGGGTCAAAAACAGCACATGGCTTTCTCAGTAACATATCTCCTTTCTGTTCAGTAATGAGCCATTTCCCTGGGATTTCTTTTACTCTGAGTTTACCTGCAGAAGTGTT
>JAWWLV010000183.1:25673278-25741036 GCA_035041135.1 Platyrinchus mystaceus
AAAGAACTATTATGTTTGCCCTCTTCTTTGATACCTCACCTTCCTTGAGAGAACCATAAATGGTTCTGAAATTGTATTGGGTAATTCTCCAAGTATTCTGGGCCACAATTCCTCAAGACCAGTTAATTTGAATATAGTTGGCTTCTTTATGCCCTTTCCAGCCCCTTCTCCCCTTATCCTAGATGCAGATCATACTGCTTTGCCATGGTGTCTGTTGTCTTGGTTACCTGCCTGCAGCTGGTTCCTGAAGCCCCTGGGTCAAAAACAGCACATGGCTTTCTCAGGAACATATCTCCTTTCTGTTCAGTAATGAGCCATTTCCCTGGGATTTCTTTTACTCTGAGTTTACCTGCAGAAGTGTTTCTTACTAGTTTTTGTGAAAGTTGTTCATGTTACTTCATTTTGCTCTTGCTTTTGTGTTTCAATCCTATATGCCAGTGCCATGTTTGTATACTCATCATCGGCAATTCTCTACTTTCTTAGTACTGTCTTCTCTTTCTTAGCAGCCTCTCCCTTACATCTGCCCAGAGCAGGATCTTCCCAACCAAATCTCTGCACATTTTAAAAGATGTGTTCTTGAGGTCTATACTCTTTAATTTTTTGTCTCCCTTCTCTTTCAATTTCCAACAGAAGGCCATGGAAGCTGGAAGCACTTAGCTCCTCTGAAAATAATACTTTGACTGTGTTTTCATTCTGATCACAACACTAGCATTTTAACTGTACAGCAAGAACAGCTCTAGGCCTCCTGTTTTCTTCAGCATGTAGAGATATCAGACAGCACTACCGTGCAGATGACTCTCAAATGTTCTTATCTGTGCATGGTATCTGACACAAGGTGCAGAGAGTGCTTTGTGGAAATTTTCAAAAACTGGCAGTATCTACAGCTGCTAAAGTCTCTTGTGCTTCTAGTTCCCACCACAGAAAACAGCCTCATGTCATCAGGGTTTCCACAAATGCTACAGGGACAGCTGACTGTCACCCTCAAACACATTTGGTCATGCAGGGGGGACATACAACTGTCTCCATGGGTTTTTAGCTATACCCATTAAAGTGTATTCACCCAATTATAAATCACCAGAGCCATCTGCCCACAAGGTAGCACAACTGTATCTTCCTGAAAATTGTATTCAATTTAAACACATCTGCTACCTAATAGCAAAGATGGCTTTGAAAATTTAGATGACAAACCAGAGAAGACTTGTACAGGTGCTCTGTGGTGAGAAGACACATTCAGAAGGCTTTAGGCCTTATGGTTTCAAGAGCCAAACAGCACAGTTTTCAAGTTCTGAACTGTTTGGATCAGAAATGGATCTCCAGCCTTTCAGCTGGTTCCTCTATCAACAACACATGAGATGATATGTCGGAGAGTCTTCAAAATTCAGCCCATATGTGTCTTACTTGAACAATGAAATGCTGACGGAACAACCAAAACTGAATAACAGATCAACAAGCTAATCTACATCCTTCCAGCACACTTCCTAAAATGTGATGTAACCACATAAGAATACCACAGCCTACAGCTTCTATCTCTCACACAAAACCTGAGTACCTGCAAACAGTAGGGAGGGGAGATAAAGTTAAAATTTGCATCTTTAACTGAAAAACACGTACATCTCTTGTCTTGTTTTCATGTTCCATCAGGATTAGGTAGTTATTACAAGGAGAAAAAAAAAACAACAAAAAAGCATAAAATCCTTAGAATATTTCTTGCCAGGATGTAATATAGCAGAAACCAAAATGTCAAAGTATGGGAAGACAGTCTTCTGACATGGTCGCCAGTCCAGGCTTACCAGTTTAACAGAATTCAATAGGTCAAATAATAAGTGAGTATGAAGTCTTGGCTCAATTAAATCTATGGCAAAAATCCCTTTGATTTTTCTGGGGCCAGGATTTCAGTCTGGTCGAACTGTGTCCAGAAGCTGACCTTTTTTAAAAAGCAGCAAATGTCATGCAGTGTTTTCTACGTTAATATATTCATATTCAGACAAACTGGAATGTTTTTAGGCAAGGAAATATACAAGGGTGACTTTGCTGTCAGGCCAAAATGGGCTATTGTTCCAGTACATACATTGTAGGTGAAAGCCTGGACAAAGAAATACACCGCAGTGCAGGCAGGTAGTGGCCACGGAGGGTGCACGATAGAGCTATGGATTTTGGTGTGAGAGCCTACAACTCCCTAAATCCATAATAATTATATTATTCTCAGCAAGATGCAACAAACACAAATGCTACTCAGCAACAGAAGAGGTCTCCCCATTGTGCAGGTTAGCAGAGGCCCATGCTGTTTGCAAGAGCTGAGTGGAGTGCTCTGGAACTCCAGCACCCCAGCAGCCGGGCCCCACGTGAGCTGCTCTCTCCCAGCTGCTCAGCCCTGGTCACTGCACTTCTTCAGCGGGGAGGACAATAACAACCAGGCATTCCTAGCACGGCTGCCACCTGGATCTTGGCTGTGGGGTTGTTCCTTCTGCATTGCAGTCTACACTGCTGTCAAACTTACAGCAATACTTCACCTCTTCAGCTGATTATAGCTGAACAATACACTTCACCTTAGACTGCCTGTTCAAGCCCGACCTGTGTACGGTGTGTGCTCTTCACACTTCCTGCCAGTGTTTATAGCTGGGCTGCAGTGAGACTGCAAGAGCTCCTGTGCTGTCTCTGGCTCTCCACACTTTCGTAGGCTTCTGCCTGCCCAGAACCGAGGTTGGCTCTAGTGCTCTGATATCAGCTTAAGTTCAATGCATTATTTTCAGCTAAAGAACAAATGAAAACCAGTGTAACCTATCCACCTATCCCCAGGGATGAAAGGAAGAGCCAAGAGCAAATGTTGAAATATCAAAGTGATGATGTCAGTTAAACCTCTTTACAAAACAGTCAAGTGGAAAGACTGAAAAGGAAGGTTGCTCTTTTACTCCAATAAAGGTCAATTTAGAAGCTAAACACTCCTTCTCCTTCCCATCACTGCAGTGTTACTAGAGATTGGGCTTCTTTCAGTAGTTTCCCTGACACAATCCAAGATATTTACCTTCTTTATAAAGGTTTACTGCCCTCACACTGTTAATCCCCTCTAGGCATTCAGAAAAAAAGCAATATATTTTTACTAGCTTTATTAATGCAGTGCAATTTTCCCAGACCTGAAGCTGGATGAATTGTTTATGGTAATAAGAGATTAATTTAATTTAGTCCATTTTTTCCTATTTGTGGCTTGACCATCACATCATCCTGATTCCTATGTTTTTAGGATTAATTGTAATCATTCACCAAACAGATTACACAAATACATTTCAACTGATGAGCTGTTTGAAGCCCAATGTCTCTGAAAATACTCAAATTATTTTTCACCTCAAAGGGTATGTGGCTGGTTGTCTAATTCACATGCCATCGTTTCTGACAGAGGAACTAAAATATTTAAAATAGGAGAATAATGATGGAAGCATATCAGCTACTGAACAGATAATAATGATTAATACTAATCTGTATTAAAAATTGTTTACAAAATGTTTAGGACTCACAAATAAACTGTTAAACTAACAGCTTAAATAAACGTGACCCCTGGGAACCAGGAGTGAGATGCAATCATGAGAATAGTCATGAATTGCTTTCCTCTAGTTCCAAAAGCTCTGCTACTTTCTAATTTGTCTATTATCCCGCAGGGCTGCTCTGTAAAAACCTCCAAGGATATTATATACAATACAAAACCCACATGCAACTAATCATGGAAATTTGAGTAATACTAACTAAGGAAAATCTGGCTGTTATATAGAATAATTTGTTTTGTAAAAAACATTTACAAAATTACTTCCAGTTATGAAGTGAGGACTGAATTAATGTTTTTGGTTTTTTTATATATGCCACATGGACACTTTGGAAGCTTGTGAGAATATTTCTTAAAAAAAACCCATGTGCAAGTAAAATGTAGAATTAGGGTTAATAGAATCATCATCAATAATCTGCTGAAGCCATAGAAAAATGACACCAGAAAACTTCATCTTTCTGAAGCATAAAACTAAAAGCTCAGAAATTTAATAATGAACTCTAATTTTATCATAAAACCTTAATAGAGTTGGCTACAAAAATGTACTTCAATTTTTGTAAACTCTCAGTGTCCTGAAATCAGCAAAACCAGAGGTTTTACATTGTTTTTAATAACCTCCAAAGCTTAGTGAGATATTAAAATTTGATTGGATTTTAATATCATCTGAAAGATTATCCAACAGCTGCAATAAGCAATATGTAGCAGGACCCCTTCAGGGTCAAACTCTGTGTATAGGAAAAGATGAGATTATTCTGGTTTTATTAGAAAGGAATACATATGCACATGAAGCAGTAGCCATATGAAACCCAGCTTTCTAATCCTTCTAGTTGCCTACAGGCTCAGATAGAACTTTTCCGGGTAGTTCTGGAACATGGTATTTGGTTGTTGGTCAGTTTGGGGATGGTCTCTGATTTAAGGTTTAGCTTTCAAGAGCAGCACACCCAACGTGCAGTTGTCCTGTCTGCCACGAGCACTCCAGCAATGGCCACGCCTGGCAGCCCTGGAACACGCCTCCCTCCAGCCAGAGGACAGCAAATGCCTGTTGGCACAAACAGGCTGTGTGCGACTCTTGCTCCCGGGGTGAGGGATGAGCCTGTGCCCTGGCGCGCCCCTGCCTCGGCTGAGGGACTAATACTTGGCCCCAAGTCACAAGATACATTAGGAGAGACACCTAAACATTCAGCACCCAGGAGGCTCCCTAATGGACTCTGTGTCTTGCACCACTAGACAGAGTGGACACATCTGAAATAAAGGATGGAAATTTTTTCTGCCTCTTGTGTGGATGTGATTTCTAATAAACCATCATATGATTTTTTTTTCTCACCCTCCTCCTCCTCTTTAAACCAACAACTATTTCTATCCTCTGAATCCAACAAGGTCTTTGTAAACAACAAAATGATTATTTCCAAATTCCTGTTTAAGGAATAGTTTAAGGGAATGTTGAATAAAATCAGGATTTATTTTCTAAGAAAAAAAAATCCATTATAAAATTAATAAGCACTTACCAGAATTCACGTGCATGTCCAGTGAGTAAGCCGATGCTTCCTATTGTGATTTGAAAAGGGCTTCCTCGTGCTTTAGGCACCTTTCACAGTTAAAAACCAGGAATTTTGCTCCTTAGTTCATATGTAGAAATATTTAAGACTCTTTCTAATGTATTTTTGGTGCTTTCCTATGCAGCCCTGCACAAATATTTCCAGTGTGCTATGACTCAGTACTTTTTTGAAGTAGCAGAAATACAATGAAAAGTCTGTTTCTCATAGTATTTTGGCAGAAAACAACTCTGGGTTGGTGTTGGCAACACCACATTCTAAGAATAGGGCACTTCTCAGGCAGAGAGCTGTTGAATTTGGACATAAGCTAGGTTTGCCTAGGCGTAAAGAAGCCACTGTCTTCAGGAAAAGGAGTAATTTGGAAACACTTATCCTACCAGTTAGAGAGAGCTAGTGTCTACCAAAATAATTATTTCCTGTGAGAACTACTCAGAATGAAGTCATCTCAAAGAATACATTCCATTGTACGAGCGAGGTCGCTGGGCAGCCCTCTGACACTTCCTCAAAGGAGCGCCCTGTTCTAGTTTCAATTGTTCATAAACATGAGTAATGCTTCCTTCCAAGTTTGTGCAAATGGGAAGAAATGCAAACGCGTGGTGCTTCACCATCCATGTACCATGCTGACAGCACTACTACCATCATTATGAAATGCAGGGTGAGACAAAAAGTAGTATAACAATGAGGAAGGGAAAGAGTTAAAGGTTTTAAAATGCGCTTGAACACGACAGCTCTAAAACCTAATATACTGAGCTGAGCCTGGGCTGCCCCAGTTCTGATGCAGCCAATGGAGGTGGAAGTGTTTTCTCTAGTTAAGGCTTTACCCACAAATACAAGTTATACTGGTTGTTCTCTACTAATGAAGGCAATGCAGGTAATTCCCTGAAAACCCCAGCTACAGCATTCCCTTACTGGAGGTAACATTTGCCAAGTGACTTAAGTGTCTACAACACCAGTTTGATTTCATTCTTATATCACCCCAGGGCTCAGTATGGTTTCTGATCATCCATACTATACATGTTCTGCTTTTGGCAGCAGTAATTTTGGTCAATTATTTCCCTCCAAAAGGAAATGCTGGCACCACTGGCAGGGAAGCCAGCTCCAGGCAGATCATGTTGGATGTGTACCTCCCAGGCTTGGACTCCTGCTTTACAGGACTTCCATTGAGCACAGCCCCAGAGAGCCTTCCTCTCTCAGCAGCCCTCTACAGACCTTCAGGCCTTGCAGGACCTCCCGTGACACTCCACAGTCCTAACAGACAGAAATCTTCTTCCTGATATTTAGGGATCTATGTAGCTTCTCTGGACAAGCTGTAGACAGCCAGGTCTGGAAGCTGCCTTTTTGCACAAAGCTGAATTTTGCATTTGTCTACTTAAGATTTCTAGGCCTTAAGTTCTTTGAAAGATGCTTTCTCTTATTTAAAATTGCTTGTAATATTCCTGCAGTGCTTATTCATATCTTTTTTTCTTCAGCATGACAAAGGAGAGGGAAATAAATTATTTCCCTCTGAAAAAATGAGGCATTTTGAACTCCCTCCTATGCAGGACAATGCTGCTATGTTGCCACATCTTCAATGGTAATATGCAGGAGTCTCCCCCTTCTTTACCAAAGAGAAAAGAGGAGCAGGCAGTGCAGTAAACAGAAATCATTCGTCTTTTAACCGTAATCTGAAAACTCTTCTATCACAGAACATTTAGCATATACACACTCACCTGTGGGCTTTAGTTCAGGTGTTCCTACCGAAACACGTGGCCTCTACTGAAGCAGCAGCTATGTGTCAGATTACAGGCAAGTGTGACAGGTGAAGTTAATCATTGAGCTTTGAGCCATTCTCCCTCCACCCATTAATCCACCTCCTTTGAGACTTGTTCTAACAGTCCAAACTGGGAATAGGTACAGCCAGAAGAAACGGTTACAACTTTGAAACTTGGATGAGATTTTTTTAACTTGAAAAGAGCCAGGAATGTACATATGTGTGAACTTCTGCCCCTTTCCCAACAAACACTAATGAACAGCTTCCAGCTATTGGCATTAAAAATAATCAGTCTGTCAAGGAAATGTTTCTTTCCCCAAATAGGGAAGGCTTCTCTCAAGCTCTCTCTCAAATTTATATGTGTTTGATGGTAGCGCTTAGTCCTACATTAGTGACACATTTATGGGCTGCTATCTTGAGGCCTGGAAACAAAAATGTAACATCTTTCCAATAGAGAAAGCTCTCTTTCCACTGTGACACGACTTATTAAATTCTGACCCTGGAAGGTTCCTATGTACCAGACATCAGTTGTAACATTTTAAATTACAGAAAACCAATTTAAAATTCCCTCTGAAGGAGTATATTGATTTTCCCTTCTAAGTGTGATGGTGGTACTTGTAGTATGAGGACACCACACCTGGATTCACAGAAAGAAGAATGTGAAAAGACACAACATGGCGAAAAGTCACCAGTGTGCAAGGAAAATGACACTATAGAGTGGAGGCCATCACAAAACCAACCAGACCACGGAAGGTAAAGAGCTTACCAGGGCTACTTGTAGAGGTTCTTAATTCTGCCTCTAACCTAAGGTATGTCCTCAGGCATGTCTCTTCACCTTTCTGTGATTGCATTCCCCATCTGTAAAGTAAAGATAACAACATGTATCTTTATGAAGTGCTTCAGATGACAAATGCAATGTAACTCCTTAGGGTCAACTTACTGAACGCAGTAGGAGGTAAATAACACAGGTCATTCATTGTCCTCCTAGTTAAAAATAGCATATCCATTTGTTACACCCTTTCTGTCAGCCCACTTCTGCACCTCTACAGCAGCTAGTTAAAGCACACTTTCCTTGTAAGAAAGATGTGAAAGCATCAGCCTTTCATCTGTACCAAGTATGCATAGCACTATTCAAAACAAATCATTACTTGCAGCAGCAATGGAAGAATAAAGATGTTTCAAGAATTGCTGTTGTAGGAAGGAGAACATTTACTTCAGCAGTTGACAACACACCAGAATGCAGAACAAGCAAAACGCCTACCGAGACTTCTCGTTCAGGGCCTGTGTCATGATTCTTTATGGCAGGGAAAAAAGGAAGATTCTCTCAGACAACTGTTAAATTTAACCTTAGTCTGTAGTTGCAGGATAGTTCAGGGACTTAAAAGTTAATTGTCTATAGTAGTTACAGGGAATTTTGGTGACCTACAGTTCTCCCATTAGAGTCCTCAGAAATAAGTGAATGATAATATATTGATGCAATTGGTCTTCTAGTATGTATATACACTTTTATTTGCTTGATAACAGGAGGATGTGCTGGGAACAATTATGGCACTACACAACTTCCAGTGATTTAAGGAAGACTTCATTTATTATATAATTAACTTCTGAACTATTCACTTGTTTAATCGTAACAAATCTGGAAAGTCTGTCTTGACGAACAGCTGAGCACTTGGCTCAGGATGTGCAGGTCATTGCTTCCTCATTCTTTAACACGAAGGCAAACTGGCAGCCTTCTGGGGATTTCTTGAGATTCTTTTAAAGATATCCAGAAAATCCTCTATAAACCATTCTAGATCATGTCAGATTTCTCTAAAACTCCAGTCATAGCTCCTGTCAGTGCTTATTTTCCCAATGGTAAGCATGAAAAGCTCTGATCAAATGCCCAGACTATTGTTTTATTTACATACTGCGATGAGTAAAAAGCCCAAGCCCATAGTCTGGATTCTTGTGCACCCTGAAAACCCATTTACAAACTTTATTTTTCTTGGACTGCAATTTCAGCCATTTTGTGATGAGATGGAAACATCCTTTTCCCCAAACATGGCCAAATTGCAGTTTTAGCTCTTGCAGTGCTCTCACATCTCTGGCTCCACTGAAATTATAATGTTAGTCGGGATTTCCATTGCTGTGACAGCAAGCAGATCCTGTCTGCCAGCATACAGTCAGGCTCAATAGACTGAAATCTTAATGCAAAATGGGGTAAGAATAGAAGTCAATAGTGCCTGAATTAATGTTCCGGCAGAATACCCTTGGGTAATGCTCAGGGTATGGAAAGAGGCATTTAGAGAGGTAGGAGAATAATGAAAATTTAAGAGTGAGGACATACTGAGGGGAATTTTCTCATGCTTTTTATCTTAGATAAACCTTTATGTGGTTTGTCCTAAGTGCAAGATGGCTTGTTGAAAGCTATAATGTCTTCGTCCCATACCCTCATGATATCTTTGGTAAAAGAAAAGATCATACATGTGAGCTGACAGAGTCAAGTGTCTAAGTAATTGGAAATTAACTGTTTAAATGAGAGAAAGAGCTGCAGTTTGAAGAAGGAATGGAGCCATACCCTCAGGAACAAAATGAAAATTTGCACCCTTTTAAAATGCTAGAAAATCAAGAAGTGCAGATGACCCAAGAGCTACTTGGGGAAAAAAAAAAAAAAAGGCAAAACTGAAATCACTATTGAAAAAAAAGGCTCTGAAAAGGGCAATACTGATACCTCTATTCACAGAGAGCAATGATACATCCATTATTCCACCAGACCAGTCCCTGTTTTCAATCAATGTCTTGGTCATTGATTGGATGGACGACCATCCAATCAGTGGTGATGGGAGAGGCACATGAGGAGTAATAAGGGAGGGAAGGGAATAAATGGGTCCTCACCCAGGGAGTGCACACTGTTTCTCATGGTGTTTTTTCATTGGTATTCTTAGGGCAGAATCTCTTCCTACACAACTGTTTCCATAATGAGGTTTCCATGTGAATGGTGCCCCTTTGCCAACATATGCTAGTGATATAAATAATTATATCTCTGCAATATAATCTGCTAATTCTGTGATGAGGGTAAAATGTACTCCTTGTGCACTTCTAGTTTATATCCCAAACACAGAAAGGATCTGACAACCAGAATGCAGACTGTGTAAGCTGAGTTACTTGAACCAGAAGATGTGACAACACTGGGTTTTCATGTCTGACAAAGGACACTTCAGCAAAAAGATATTGAATTTTGTAACTTTGTTGAGGGATTCTCACTTCAAGTTAAGCTGAGACTATCTCATTGATAACTGCAGCTACACTCATGTGACTCAAAAAATGTGTTAGGACATTTACATAGAAGCCACAATAGTGGGCTAAGAAAGAGAGGCTCCGACTTTTTTCTCTTATTTATTTTTTAAGTACGAGGAAATTCCGAAACTTTCAGTACTGCAGACAACTTACACAGATTACAAAACAAAAGAATATTTTTAAAATTCCTAGACTGCTAATGGATATACCAGCTAAAGCTGCTTTTAAATTGTTTTAGTAATTTCTGATAAAACATGGCCTAAAGACCTCAGATACTAAGGGAAATGAAAGAACAGTACATGGCTCTTCATCCCTTTCTATAACAGCCCAATTTTCTTGAAAGTCTTCCTGCTATACAACTTCCCTTTTCTCTCAAATAAATCCCAGATAATGACAGGCATTGATACCATTAAATATTTCTATTTTGGTGGACCAAAATAAATAGTTAATAACCAGAGCTCCTCACAGTTATAAATTACATCAACTGGCTCTCACAACCCTGCTCTTGCACGGGAAGAGGTGACATTGAGCTTGCAAGGCAAAGAATGAGCATTTACCCAGTAAGTTGAAGAGAAAAACTTTACATAGTAAGACCTCTATGAAAGCACTGACTGAGAAGTGTGTTTGCTGCATGCTGCCCCTACTTAGATGTTAATTGGATTACAGTTGAACTCATTCATAACATTTTTCAAAATGTGAAAGTATACCAGATCACTGTTGCTTGCTCTATTTGCTCTGCACTCTGACAGCAAACAGATGCAGAAAAATGAATGTGAGCAAACTACTGCCAAAATATGTCAGCGTTCCCAGGGGCTGGGAAGGCAGGCAGAAGCAAGCCTGAAGGCCAGGAGAGGAAGATTTCTGCTCCTAGGAGTGAGGAAAGATGGAGCTTCCTGAGCACACAACTTCCTGAGGGGTCAGGTCTGGCCACTGGTGTTTGCTTCTACCATGGTGATGGAACCAGATGGAAACAGTCTGTATGTCCTCTTGGTAAAGAAAGAGCACTGCATTCCCAGGGAAGTCCATTCCTCCCTGACAGGAGCAGCCTTGCAGAGCCACAAACACAAGCACGTCTCGCAATACAGGGCTGACAGTCCCTATTTTGAAAGGCAGACTTCCATCACCTTTTAAGCACTACTGAGCTCTGCAGAGGCAACTTCCAAAGACTAAAATCATCAAACAAATTAACTTCCTGTTCAAGCATTGCTATTACAGTGGTTTCACTTGGCAGTGTATCATGTGCTGCAGAGGGAGGAGGAGAGAAGTTGTGTGAGCAATTGGGGGTGCTGGCCCCACAGGCAAGGAAGGCTGGTGGCGTGGGGCCCTGGAGACGTGGCAGTGCCTGCAGGGGGTGGGGACAAGGCATCGGGCCCACCATTAGCACCATGCTCCTGGGGATCCTCGTGGTGCTCTGCTTCATCCCCACTGCTGATGTAACAGGTAACAAAAACCCCCCACATTTCAATCCTTTCCACTATTTTTCCTCCCTTTGATCATCAAGGGGTAGAAGGTCTAATATAGCTTTGAATTAATTTCGTGCAAATTGCTCTGTGTTTGGATGAAAGGGGAGAGACAGCATGCTGCTAAGATTGCACATGGATCAACTTGATATAATCAAGAGACCCATTCTTCTCCTGCTACAAGTATCCCTCTGAGATAAGACCCAAGAGCTTTCTTTTAATTTGACTTCTCTTTAGATTCAATTGGAAATTGCATGCCTGGGTAGAGGGGGGGGGTATTTTGCCTCCCCCCCGGGCTTTACAAGTTTTGCTTGCAAGTGCCTTCTCTTGGGGGGCAGCGGGTCTGAGCAGACCTGGTGCCAGTGCCTCTCTTGGGGCAGCTTCTCCACCACCTCCAGGTCTCCTGTGTGAAACTTCAGGTCCCCTCATGGCCTGGCTTGGTGTGATGGGCTCAGAGCTGAGCCCACCAACATCCTCACAGGACTAGCGAATAAAAGGGTCAAATCCAGAGTTGCTTACTGAGCTCAAAGATGGGTGGATGGAATTGCCAAGTTTCTGATTTTTGCATTGGAAAGTGTTTTATTGATACTTACTAGATATCTAGTTTCTTTCTGAAGAACTTCAGGGAAAATAGAAGTCTATTTGTGATTTTGAAATCCCGGGTCATAGCGAATCTTTCTTACTCTTCAGTTGTTGTGGCTGATGGTATTTATCTCTGTGTTGTCTTGCTGATACACACTGTTTGTATGTTCGGAGCTAACGTCGCTCCAACAAGTACATTAAAATGCAAAGCAAGGCAAGGGATGCTGGCTTTTGCTAGGATAATCCTGAGACAGACAATTTTTCAAACCACTGGCTGAGAACTGTTGTCATTGAGTCTTCTCCAAATATCAGTGTTTTGTATTTTACAGGGAAGTAACAGATAGGAATAAAAATCTGTTTTCCTGTAAAAAACTTGTAACATATAGAACATCTTTAAAAAGTTGTTTTTTCTAGTATGAGAGGTGCAGTTGAATCTACTTTTCCCTTATTTCTGCCATATTTTTTCCATAGTTCTTTTCCTCAGTGAAGGCATTATAATTTGCATGACACCATGACCTACATTTCTTTCAGAGATCATAGTTCTTTCTTGTCCTTTCCCATGTTTATAATTCTGTGTTTGCAATATTATAATTATTTCCACAGCAGGCCCCTGGGTTGTCAGAGAAGACACTAATTCCAGGAAGGGAGAAGTATCAGCAGTGGGTTAACAGGTGTGAGCAGCTTTTAAACAACTCTTTTGAATTGCAGCAAAATAAAATACAGTGTTTGGTTATCAGACACAGGGGTTATGCCATGACACTGTAGACATTTATACGCTTGCTTTGCATGAAGAACTTGAGTTTCTCCAACAGCCTCACCAAGACTGCTCAACTTCTTAAAGGGAAACACATGAGATCATTTGCTTCTCAGGGCTCCCTTCTTTTGTCTCATCTATTTTTTCCACCTCTTCTCTTCATTTTTGTCAAGATGAGTGATCCTTAGTACTTGGAAAATATTAAGGCAGGTCAAAACTCTGCAGGACTTTCTCCAGCCACAAAGTGTATTATAGGCCTAAGGTCTTTTGGTTTGAGGAAAACAGCAGAATTTGTCGTGTTCTGCTGTTGTGAGACTGTCCCAGTGATTGCTGCAGGTTGAGTTTAAATCATAGAAAGGGGCTTAGAATATTAGTTTAGTCCTTTTTCTTTTGCAGAAACACTAAAGTTTACAAAGTTTGTCCTCCTCCTCTTTTTGTTGGCTAAATAATTACCTTGCCATGGTCTGTCACAGAGGTTGTTAGATCAAGTGTCTGGTATTTTATGAAATACGTAATATAAGCAGGTTCCCACTGCAATGTACCACAACTGACCTCATCTTCTTACTACCCACATAACCTTCTGGCTTATGGTCTCTGGGGGTTAAAATCAACCTCTAACCCACTGGTTACCAGAATGCAGAAGATGGGTGAGACAAGGTTACCTGAGATTAGGATGACAACAAGCTCTTGTTTAAAAAAAAATAAAATCTCACAAACTGCCAAGAAAAACGCCTGTGCTCACACTGGGTTTGATTAAAGCAAGAGTGTCAGCTGGGCTTTATGGAGCACTATGCTGCCTGCAGAACCCACAGCAGCAAGGTAGGAAAGTTGAGCAGAAAGCAAGTCTGTAATGGCCTGAAGGGGCAGATCCCTGCGGCTGCACATTAGACACACAGCTGGGTGGCCTCACACCAAAGTAAAAGAGAAAGACCCTTGTACCTAAGAAAGAAGAGTAAATGCAATTGCACAACAGACCCTCAGCAGCAAAAGTGGAATAGCTTTGTTTATCACATTCTGTTTGTGGGTTAAACAAACTCATTTCAGGTTTTTCCCTATCCCTCCCTGGGAATTAAGCGGGCCATTTCTTTCCTTACAGAAATCCCAACTTATCTCAGATTCCTTGCACTGGAAAATAGCTCCTTGAAGTCAACTGGCATGAAAAAGAAAGAAAGGAGAGTACTAAATATTTTTAGTAGAATATTTTTTTCCAATAGCTGATGATGATTCATGGAAAGTTCTGGGGGAAAAAAAAAAAAAAACAACACCTCAAAATAGTTATTTTCCGTACTTTGTTGACTCTATTTCACTTTCTTGGCAAAAAAGAAAGAAAGAAAAAAAAAAACCACTACAGTGAAGTTTTGCTTACATCAGGGGTCCATGATCAGAGAGTCAGTATTTTACAGATATTATATATGGATGGCATTTTCTTTCATTATGCAAAGCCCCCTCACATGTGATTATAAGAAATGTTTGATGTGACAAATAAGTTATCAAAAAGCTTAACATTCAGAGATCTTACACACCATTGCATATAAGTCCTAAGATCCTGAGAAGGTTTGAAGCCTGTGCACACTGACTTAAATGATATTACATTTTTAAACTTCGTGGCTTCTTGAAACTGTAAACAATAATTTTTCATAACTGCCATTTTCCTGGCTGGGTAAGGCCAAGATATAGATATTTATTGCTATACAATTTGACTGAATATAGCTCTAGAAGTGGCAATCATGACCCTATTTAGGGGAATGAAAACATCTACTAAATGTTTCAGAGTTTCACCATTTTAACAAACCCAAAGTGACACTTATAAGAAAAACTGGCTCTGTGAGGGCAAAAGCAGTCTTAGCCCATGTTTTCTCAGAATGGTCCTGATCCTACTAAGAATGTAGTCAAATCCTATTCAGATCACAAGTGAAGTGAGGGATGTTTGGTGTTACTCTGGTTTCCCCATGAAACTAATACACATTTCGGCATGATCGACTTTCTTCAATCCAAAAAAAATCCCAAGTGAGAGGAGGATGATGACAGCAGGGCTTGCCTAACACACTAGAGGGGTAAGCTTACTTTGCCCCTGTTGGCATTAAAACCCAACCAATTCATGTGGTGCTAATTAGTTCCTATAAATGAAACCAAAAATATCTCCCTCAACTTAGATTTGAGCTAGTAGAGGCATTTTGTGAAAATGGATTTGGTTGCTTAGCTTTAAATCACATAGGAGAATTCTTCATTAATGATCCACCAATGACTTTTTCCCACTGCTCAGCCAGCCTGCATCCCAGCATCAGCAGCATGTGGCTGGGTTATCACACCCAGCCTGCAAGCCAAAGCAAACAGCAAAGCAAATCCAAGAGGTCAAAATAAGTTGAAGGAACTTCTCCTTTTAGGCTAGTGTATCAAAAGAGACTGGTTGCCAATTAGCACAATATCATGGCAGAGACATAAACAGTCCAAAGCTGTAGTTAAATAGTAGAGCTCAAAGCATGAAGTGAGGTACTAAATGTCAGGAATCCAGATGAGCTGACAACAGCAAAAGGTGAGGGTAAGTCACAGGGGTCTGCAGGTGAGTCTAAATAACATCTGAATGTAGTCCCTCAGTGATAAGATTTTCAGTGTTCTTTGACTTCCCTCTGGCCATAGTGAAAATCCAATCAGGCTGAGCAATAAATACCCATTCGTTTTCTGTAAGTACGTGCAGTGAAAACAGGTGAGCACTTTTCTGAAGTGTAATGCTTCTGCAGGTATCTGTTCTGGGACACCTATTTTGGTTGTCAACTCTGAGACAGAAGAGGTCTCTTCTGAAGGTGTATTCAGTCCCTGTGACAATCAGGGTTGTAGTGGTGGGCAACTACTACAGCACAAATCAGAAAAACAACTCTGTCTCAAGTGAGATATGTAGAATTCTGCTGTGCTAAAGGTAAAGCAATTCTACCACAGACTTGCAAATTACCACTTAGGCCAAAGGTCAGTTTTCTGGCCAACAAAAGTATGATCAAATAGTTTGTCTAAAGAGGTGGAATCCAAATCTCACCCCTCTCTAGAATGCCTTATAAGCCTATGTGAGAGCTTTTGTCAGAAAATGCTGATTCGATGAAACTGAATGTTTTGCTGAAATGTCTTCATTTCGATGAAAATTCACCACAGGCACCGCCTCACTTAAAAACTTGACTTGTCTGTTCTTTCTTTGCCACTCGGTCCCAGGATTCCAAGATCCATGTCTCTTTCTGCTGGAAAGCCTAGAAATGCTCATCCTTCATCCAAAGTTTCACAGTGTTTGGGTTCCCTGCAAACATGGGATTTCAGAGCTGTGGGGAGCTGTCCTCCACCCCCCACGCTATGATGTGGAACAAAGAGACATGAGGAGGATGGACTACAATCTTTCTTTGCTAAAGCTGAGGCTCCTCACATCTTCCTGCTCTCATTAGAAGCAAGGCCAGTAAATGAGACTTTCAATGAGAAAATTAACAACTTCAGCAATTTCATGGGGTCTGCTGGTAACTGGAGAACCTGCTAGCCATGGGTTGTTTTTACTGCCCACACCCTATCACTAGTCCTGGCCATCTCACAAACCTTTGTGTTTACTTTACTCCCTGGACCACATTCATCCCAAAGGAGTATCCTGCTCAAGAGGCTGGGGTACTCCATATTCTTGTGCAGGAGTGAACACAGTAAATGTAGTCTTCTGGTCCTAAACATTGTTAAACACGGTGAAATGCTAATTTTCTGGGCATTCTGGCTTTGGCCTCCTTCCTACTTCATGTCCATTACCAGCCTTTTCCAAGTCTCACCACACGGATTAAGTAGAAAGAATACAGGGTTGCAGAACATGTTGAGGGCAAGGGGCACAATTGTCATTCTCACAGCCACAGCGATTCTCAGGGATTTACAAAAGACTATCCAGACCTCTTGCAAGCTGAGCTTGCATGAAGATTTACACAGTCATACACACACACAAAAGCTCTGGAACATTCCTAGCTTAAAAGCCAAAACTCCTCTCCTATTTCTTAGGGTTCATAATTTTGAAAAGTAGGGCCTCATTTGTATGGGATGACTTTTCTTGGAAGAAGTTTTCTTCCTGCATAGTCCTTGCAGTGCTTCATTGTTTGGCAGATGGTAGCACAGAGGTCTACATGTCAGAAAACATTTCCTGTTTATGTATCAGTCTGGTCAATTCAAATTGAATTATACTTTCATGTGACATGTTTTTTTTGCAGGCCATTCAAGTGCTAAGTGCCAATGCAGTGTCAAATTAGTCAGCTCCTGAGTCCTTAGAGAAATTAAGAATCTACTACGGCTGCCAGCTAGAGAAATTACTTATTTTACATTAAAGTGATAGCAGTTCATGCTTTTAGTGTTTATCGCCCAAGGTCCAAGCTCTTGAAATGGTTCTGCAAATCCACCTGCAAACTCTTCAGGAGTCTTTGAATTAAAAAGCAAATGTATAAATAATCTCTTATCTGACTGCTAAACTAAGCATTCAGTTCATAGTATTTTCACTCCATAATTTACCCTGGGAAACTGCTTACCATCTAAAAGTAAACCATAGACTTTTAGATGGCCTTATATACACACACATGCACACAGACACAGACCAGCCCTCTGAGCCTTGATGTTAAATCTTAATCACATGGGCCACTGTCTGTGCTAGCATTCTGACTGAAGAAAAACACTCTTGACCGCACAGTCTCCCCTAGTGACTATGTAATTATTTGTATAGAGGTGGGTTGCTGCAACAACAGCTCCTGTGAGAAAATGCTTCTGCAGATCGGTGGTTACGTACTCCCTAGTAGGGAGTGTCAGCAGGGGAGAGGAGGTATGGAGAAGAGTTGCACAGGAGGATGTGTGGTTCTGAAGCCTCATGCTGTATTTTATAAACAAGTGCTTTTCTCACTTTTCTCCCCTCCCTTCCAGAAAACAAGATTTTAGTGGCTCAGAGTCCTTTGCTCAAGGCTGATAACAAGAGTGCATCTCTAATTTGCAACTACACATACAATGGAACAGGGCAGGAATTTAGAGCTTCACTGCACAAAGGAACGGACAGTGCAACTGAAGTTTGCTTTATTTCATGGAACACAAATAACAGTAGCAGTATTTCAACTAAAGAATTCAATTGCCAGGGGGCTCATTATAAAGACAAAGTCATCTTCAATCTTTGGAACATGAGTGCCAGCCAAACTGACATCTACTTCTGCAAAATTGAGGTCATGTATCCACCCCCATACGTCTACAATGAGAAGAGCAATGGGACCGTCATTCATGTGCAAGGTAAGCTGGGAAATCTCTGTAGGCCAGTATCCTCCCAAGACACACTCCCTACGTAATGGCTTGCAGCAGTTTGTTTCCTTAAAAAGAAAAACCTATTTGAATTGCCTAGTAAAATTACATTCCTGCTCCTGATGTCCTGAAGAAGACATCTTAAAATGATAACTAATAAAAATGACACATTGGAACAAGGAGTAAATAAGCAGAGATTGATGTTTTTGTTTTCATGGACCTAAAGTTTCCTTTGCTCTTTCCTTAAAGAGACAGTCATCCAAACACAAGAGCCTCTGTCTGCAATTCCTTTGTGGATTATGCCAACAGTGACTGGAGTTCTTGCTTTCTACAGCATGCTAATAACTGCAGTTTTTATTAACTATTGGGTAAGAAACTCTGTTCTCCTTTGCTCTATATGCTCTTTGTCCCTTTGTCCCATTTCTCAGGCTATACTTGCCTTGTTCACCCCTAAGTCACTGATAGCCATTCAGTTCAGGCTGACAGTGTTTCTTCAGCCCAGCTATGTATACACACCCCACACCCATGCTACAACATGTACCCCCAAAGAGCTGAACACCAGATGCTCTCCAGGTGGGCAGTCGGGCCTCTGCCATTGAGCCCAAAAGCAAACAGTAATGCCACAGTGTTAGCAGTGCCCTGCACACCAGAAATACTGGGACATTGTGGCTATCCTCTGCCAGTTGTCCCTGTCAGGGAAGTATAGAACTACAAGCATTTCTGGCAAAACCCTTTGAGACTGTACTGAAAGGAGCTCACCCACAATAAAACAGCCCTCAGTTGGCCCAAGACCATCTGCACTGGTGTCTTATGCCTATCCATAAATTCCCTTGAGTAACCAGTATTTCTGGCAGCTTGAGCATAAGGGAATAGGAGCACCTGGATCTCAGTACCCTTGTCTGTACATTAATGCTAAGAAAGCTGAGACAGCCTTATGGCTCATTATTTTTCCTTTCTAATCTCTCTGGAGAGTTGGCTGGCCCAAGTCACATCCAGTTCTGCCTGCTGGAGTAAAGAGAGAGTGAGGCATGGTGCAGAGGCAGCAGCAGGACATCTTCCTTGACAAGCCTTAGGACTGTGATCTCTAGAGCCAACAGAGTACTCCATGTGAGAAAGACTTGAATGTAGAGAAAGAACTCTTTTCCTTGCACTCTGACTTTCCCCTCTATGTTGTTAAATAGCAATTTTCAAACATTATGAGGTAGCCTGTATAAAGGGTATAGAGTCCCTCACCAGTTAAATGTTGCATGTATACAGAAAGCCACTGTCACTGCTAGGTGAAGCTTGAGATCTATTAAGTGTTCCATAAAAATACACATTCTCAATCTATGGCTATTTCTAATGGAAAACAATCAAAGGCGGCATTGCCATAGGAAAATGCAAAGGCAGGTTAAGTGGTCCTTCTTTGTGCCCTATTGTAGAGGCTGATTCCAAGGAGAGCTGAGGGGATTACAGCGAACAGCTGCTGGTGTTACAGTGCTGTGCTACTGCGGCTGTGCCTGATGAGATATATAGCTTCAAATCCATCATTTACCATCTGAACCATTTTCTCTGTGCTGTATTCATTTGGTACCTAATGGCTACACACTTTGCTACTAATATGTCTGTCCTCAGCAAGAGTGACAAGGCTGCATTGCCATGTGTGTTGTTTGCTGCATCAGTTTTTACTTGCTGTTATTACTGCTGGTCGTATTCTTTGGATAATATGCACTCTGATTGTGGATGTATTTAGAGTGTTGCTGAATGTAAACACAGCTGCCTAGAAGACATTATGAATTGTGAAAAAAGGTCCTAAATGTCATAATCAAAAGACATTTTAAGCCTGATACGTGAGCTCCTGAAAGCAGCTAAAGATTTGTCTGTTTTCATACAGTTCTGCCTTCCCTGAAGGAAAATCATTTTCTCCAAAAGTAGCAGTCCTTGGTCCTGTAACAGGCCAACATTCACTCATGGTATCAAAAGGCCTTTCTCCAATGCAAAGTCATCTCTTAGGTGAGGTTATGTGTATTATGGAGATGAACACACACAGATAAAGCTTTTCTAATGCTGTACATGCATTGGCTGTATTACATGGCTTAAGCACTATGTCACTTACGTTCAACACTTTGCATATATATAACGTTAATATAAGAAGATTACCGTATTTCATATTAACTGCCCCACTCTGCAAGTACAACATAACTCAGCCATCAGATTTTCTAATGCAAACCTCCTCCAATTCCACTGTATCACACGTATACTGCAGCATATGCAACTATTTCTGTACATTAGAAGGGAATTTCAGTAACAAGGAGATTTCAAAAGAAGGTATGATCAGTATTAAGGAAAAAGCATGGAAGCACTTTACTTACCCCTGATCAGTAAAGCCATAAGCTATCTAAAAAACACCAGCATTGTGCACAGCCTGCAGCAGTCAGAGGCTGAAATGCTGCTGTAGCCACAAAGATCCTCTGTGATTTTAAGCAAATTATTTCACCTGTCTTCTGCTACTCTTATTTCTGAAAGAGCTGATGCTTCCCTTGTCTCACAGGGGCATTATAAGCAGGAATTCAATGGTGGAAATGAGATTTTTGAGGCCCAGATAGGGAGACATAAATGATTGACATCAGCTCTGATTCTTTTGCCCTTCGAAGGAAGGTTCAGAACAACATATGCATTGTGCTTTACTGCTGTAAATGGTAGGCAAACTATGGTACACATAGTCTGGGCTGATTTTTCCTGCTCTTATTCTGTTTGAGTTGAGCTAATTTCTTTTTTCCTTCTAATAAATGAGGACAGCCTTCACAGCTCAGACTGTATTATTTCTGCTGAATCATTCCACAGATGAGAAGTGATGGTTAGAGGCATCAGTTTGTATCCTTGGTTTGTAGCATTCCTTTACCTAGAGAACTACACTGTAAATCTCTCAGCAGATAAGATGGAGACTTACATTCAGGTTGGGCAAATTCCATAGATTCTTTTATGAGAACATGTATTCTAATTCTTTTGTAAATATATTTAAACCTGAAGCTGCCTTATAAATATGCCTTCTTTCCTGAACGAGGGCCTAGGGCCAGAACCGTCAGCAGTTAAAATGAGATTTTCACAGTTCTCTTCACCCTTCTCCCACAGCAAAAATCCAAAAAGATTATGTACCATCAGAGCGACTACATGAACATGACTCCCCGGCACCCACCGTACCAGAAGAACAAGGGTTACCCCTCCTATGCCCCAACACGAGACTACACCGCGTACCGGTACTGGCAGCCGTAGGACCCACCAGCTGAGCCACAGTAGCCCTGTGTGCTTCCAGGCAGTCACCTGATCTTGGACATGGAAGGACAGCCTCTCATTTTCTCATTATGTTCGTTGCTATTGATTATGGATGCCTACACCATAGCAAATATTGGCTAAACTTTGATATACTGAAAGAAAAAAACAAACCAACCAACAAACATAAAAAGGGGGGTGGGGGGAAGCAAAAAAAGAATTGTTCTCTATGATGGCTGAAAATGAGGCCCAACTTGTGTTGAGGGTTGTCAGTGGGCAAGATGATGGTATCAGACCTCAGAGCTGGTCTCTTCCTAACACTTGTGGTCTTGCTCAGCTGTTGGGAGAAGCAGAACTTCTGTTCTTTTCCAATAACTGCTGCCTGAGATGTAACCCTTAATCTCCTTTCCTGTGTGTCTAATCCTCAGAAACCCTTGTTGCTGTCAAACCCGGCAAAATGTAAAAAAAAAAATATTTTCTTCTCTACAAGACCAGAACACAATCTGAAGTTCAAAACACATGCTTGAAAGAAAGAGTCAGTCAGAAAGATCAGTCAGAAGGCATCCAAGCTATTAGGCTACAGCACAAATGATCCACCAGGGCAATTCAAGCCAGTACAAAACTAGTAAAACTTCCACATGTGAACTTTGAACTTTGTAAACGTTCATAAGACCATCTGCAGTCATGACCAAGCAACTTCACAGAGTGAGAAAGCAATCAACCTGAACACAAAATCAAGACAAGCAGGAGAGGAAGAAAGATCTGTCTTTGGCATGAAGAACCCCATTTCTGGTTTGTTTGCCTACAGCAAAAGAACACAAAGTCATACATGAAGCATTAGAAGACACAGAGGTCAGATTTTGAGAAGACTTTTACTTTCATTTTTGAATGTTTGATTTTATCCAAAAGGTGTTCTGCTGAGTGCTCCTGAAAATTTATGCACATCTTCTGGTGCCCAGGTTGTACCAGAGCTCCTTCAAAAATCTGGGTCCACTTATGAGAAACTAAAGATCACTTGAATTTTTTTTCCCATAAGCACCCAATTTTAGGGATGTGAGATGGTTCTTCATTCCCAGTATTGTGAATTGGACCTTCAAGTGCTCAGGGTCTGCTCTGTGCACTTTGCGTTATATGGAGGTTACATTTCTATCTAAAGATGTTCTTCAAGACTGCTGCATGCTGGAGTAGGAAAAAGTCTTCAGCAAAACCTGATTAATTCTTTCAATTTAGCATGTTTACAATGACAGGACATCCTAAATTGTAATTAGGTTGGCTTGGCATAAAATCCTTTTTCATACTGAGGAGACAACATTTATTTTATAGAGACTACTGAATAAACAATTAAAACAAATCCATATTCCAACATTGAAATAAAATTGGGATTGTACAACATTTGATTTCATCCAAATTGGGACAAGAAGATTCTTCCTCTCTTTGAGGGGACAGAATAAAAGTAGAGATGAGGAAGTACGGCAACAATCTGCTTTGATGTCTTAATCCAAGAAAAAAACTTTGGCTCTTCCAAAGTGGAAGTTTTATTTGAGTTTGCTGACTGGGCCCCAAACCTTTCACTCTGAGTCATATTACCATGAACCATGTTCCTGGAGGGTGCTGTGCCACCTCTGAGCAGTGGTGAGGTGCCTGCTGTCCCCCAGCCAAGGACATCTGGGGCCTCAGTTCTGGGTGCAGAGCCCCCAGTGGCAATGGGAAGGGAGGCCCAAGGATCCAAGAGGCAGTGCTGTGAGTTTGGCATGGGAATGCAGTCATGGACCCAGCAGGCCTTGAGAGCCTTGCTCTGGCTCAGTTCAGCAAACCAAAAAGCTTAAGATTGGGCTGAAGAAATTAAAAACAAAATATTATTTATTTCTTCTCCTTTCTCTTCATCACATGCACAAACACCCAAAGGCTGAAACTTTTTCACATACAGTTTTTACTCTCTTCCTGAAAAGCCCCTCACTGCACCTTTGTACTGCAGCTGAGGCAGCAAGGAACTTGTGCAGGGGGGCAGAGGGGAGGGAGCCAGGTGGACACATGGCAGTCCCTGCACAGTCCCAGCCTTGCTGGCACTGACTGGGGAGACGATAACGCCTTGTCACCTCCTTCCTCACTTGGAGGGAGATAAGAATGATCCTGTGCCGGGGCATCCAGCCACTCCTGCCGGAGAGCAGCAGGCTGAGCCCAGTCCTCTGTCAGGGTATGGCACTGTCTTGCCATGCCCCAGTGCTGTCACTGTGTGACACAACATTAACAAGCGCTCCAAGTACAATGTGCTGCGAAAAATCACAGTGCAAAATAAGGTGAGACGGCAGAAGTGTATCAAAAGCACAAAACAAGATAAATGTTCTTTGTGTAATCTGCAGATATATATTTTTAGCTGTAGATGTATCTATTTCATTATACCTATATTCCTTAGAGTATTATTATACACTTTGCAATCTCCTTTTAAAATTATTAAATAGATACGGTAAATTAATTCCTGAATAAATGTATTAGGCCTGAGGCTAGTCAGAGGAAAGTACTAGTTTCTAAAGCAAATGTTGGTATAATTTGCTTTCCTTCCCCTAACACTTTTGTACTTTCCATGTTTAAAACATACTGATGGCTCCCAGGACATGATACTGGAATGTAAGTCCTGGAGCATCTGGAACAAGTATTAGTTCATTTGACTGACCAAAAAGGGAGACACAGGGAAGTATCCTAAACATAAAATGAAAAAAATGAGGACAATCAGGACAGGAGAGGCCACAACTATGTGTTAAAATGGACATTGCTGTCATATTAAAGCTCTGTAGGGACATGAATTACAGACTGTTGGAGATGGGATACCAGTAAGTATCTTTTATCCACCACTGTAAGGGACTAAAATAAAATGTTTGCAGAGAAACAAGCCAGTTAAGGCTGGAGTCTGGCTCTTGGTATGTAGATTAGCATATTTGACGAACAGCAATTCTAATTTATTCCATCTGGTTTTAGGCAATGCAACATGCCAAGACAGCCCTGGCCCTTCCTGGCCCTGCCTTTGGGGTCTATATGATGTTTATGGGATGATGTAAAGAGAAACCTCCCTCTGCTGCTGCTCTGAACTTGGAAACTGGCCCTCATGGAGGGCAGCAGTAGATCAGTAAGGTTTCCTGTCTTACATACAGATTTTAATTCAAATGCAAATAAAATTCTGAAATGCTGAAGAGTGATTTAATTTTTCATCCTCCTTTCACCCACTTTTGGATCTCAGTGTCAAATGAACATCTGACCTGCAGTCATGATATCTGAACAGCAATCAACATATGTTGCAAGGGGTCAACCAAGGGTTGTGCAGCTCCAGCCCCTTGCATGCTGATTCCTGTTCTGCACATCTTCAGCACAGCACAAAACAGTCTGGCTCTTCTATGCTTCCAGGAACCAAGCCCCTAGAAGACAAATGCTGAGGAGGTAGCCTGTGTTATCTTTGCAGTGTCTTGACCCCCTTGGGGTTGTCAGGTTTACTAAAGCCAAAAGTCTTAGATGTTCTTTCTAGTTTGAATATCCTCCTCCCTTATCACATTTTTTTCAAAATGCATCTTATTTCTTCTGCGGCTATAAAGGTGAACCCTGCATCTCTGCCAAACAATATCCCATCTTCTTTCTTTGCTTTCTTGCTCGTCTTTTTCCTTTCATTTCTGTGCCAGCCTCAGCAGTTCAGGAACCCAGGCTGTTTGCTAATCTCCACCACCACTGTGCAGCCTTCCTCATGTGCCCCTGCCTGACTAGTTATTGGCTTCACAAAGACTGTCTTGTATGCCACATTCCTTCTCAGTTTGGGGTAAGGAGTTGCCATAGGAAATTAAAGCCATGTGGTGATTGGATAGGTACTCGTTTTCTGTTTGAAGGATTTGAGGTCTTTCATCCCTTTGATTTTTCCCATCATCTTCAGATTTCCAGTTGTGCCAAACAGCCACGTGGGAATCCCACACACCACGTGCTTCCAACAGTGCATTTAATTTCTGCACATTTCATTTCCTGTGCATAGCAGGCTTTTGACTATTGCCAAGTTCATTATGCCTGCAGACATGCCCTGACAGCAGAAGCAACTTTGGCTACTGATGGTATGTTTGACTAATAAAAACATGGTACAAAAAGCTTGAGTTTTGGGAGCACACAGGCGAAGGCTTCAGTGCTAAAGTTCAAACTTTTCCACTTTCAGCAAGGCTTTTGCTGTGTGACTGGAAAATGTGTTATTCAAGATGAATCACACACCAAGATATAATTTTGTTAGTCACTCATACTAACCAGAAAACAGGTAGGGTGATGAGTACAGCATCAGCTTTTTTAAGGTCCAGTAAAGACGAGGAAATGCTGAAAACAGCAATAGGCAGTAATTTGTAGCCCAAGTCAGTGTCTTTAAGTGGCTGTGAGAGGGAAGCTAGCTGCTTATCTTGATGCAAATGGATTGTTCTTCACAATTAGGTGCTTTTGTTAGAGCATCACATTACAGTATGTTACTATTGCAGCCTCAAGGGCATGCAGATAGTCTGATGTGGCCAATTTGGCTGACAAAGTATTAGGAGGCTGCCAATTTCATATAAACCCATTTGCTAAGAAAGTTGAATGGTCTCAAATTCATGGGGGTTTTTTTTTGTTTTTTTTTTGCCTTTTTTTTTTCCCACTGGATCTCCAGGATTAAGGCACTGCTTCTAACTTCACCCCCCTCTGCACCACCCTCCCACCCCCGGCCCTTTTTAAAAATAAAAATTAATTGTAACTTTATTTTCAGGTCCCATAAACTTACTAGGAGCTCTTCAGTTTTGGGGAGCTGACCATTCAGCTGACCATTGAAATTACAAGGAATTTTAAAATGCCACAATTTTCCTAGCCATTACATCATTATGTGGCCACATCATTCCTTTTCCTTACTGCTTTTTATTCCTTCAGAGGAACTATTCTGGATTAAGCTGAAATGTTCTCATGGGTTGGAACAACTCTAGTTTTTCAGACAGGAAAGGTTACTACCTAACCGGGAAAATCAAAGATGCAAACAAAAAATTAGTAACAATACAGCTCCGTGGAAAGTAACATAGTGGTTTCAATCTGGAAGGAGGATTGAATGGCCTTTTTACAATATCCTTTTGCTCTAAAATAAAGAAGCTTAAGAAATTACATACTGAAGTACCTTAGAAGACAAGAGATCGGGTTGCAAAATTAAGAAATCAAAGGCAGGAAATGCCAGAAGGAAGCTTTCCTATCCAGCCTCCCTTCTGCCCCCTTGTGTGACCAGAGTGGCTCTTTAATTACCGTTGCATTTTCCCCCTTCAATCCGAGCACACGCCGAGCGGTGCCGGCCCCGCTCTCCGGCCGCTCTGCAGGAAGGCTCCGGGCACGGCCGCTCAGCTGGCCACGCTGCAGCTACAGATTCCGAGTGACAGCTCGGGCCCCTCGTGTGGAGAGCTGCAGCAGGACACAACCAGCAATCAGGCTGGCTTAGATAACAGCTAAATTAATGCCCGATAGCCTCGTCAGTGCCCCATTAAATTAGATCGCTCTGTCGTGAGTCAGAACGAACTAATTTTCCTGCTATGCTCACTGCCTGTGACAGCCCTTGGGCTACTTTAATCTTCAAACACCAGTGGTCAAGAGCTGATTTATTTTTCTCATGAAAAGAATGAAGTAGGTTGCTCGCATTTCTTCCTGAGCTTCTCAACTTCCCCAGACAAATCAAAACTGGCCACAGAAAGGAAATTGTTTCTGTCTTTGCATAGCTCATCCGCTCCTGATATGCAAGGACAGAGGCCGAAATCCAGAGTGGAATGTCACCTTTGGGAGCATTATCCCTTAAATCTCAGAATGTTGAAGTAATGCCAGTGTTTTTTCTTAACAACAACAAAAAACTATAAGACTATGAAGATACAGAATTGGACAGCAGGGGAATAAACTCTCTCTCTGCTGCAGACACACACTGTTGACCTTTCAAGTCCAGCTCTGTGATGGAGCAATCCACAAGTAAGGATGGGAGAAGCAAAAGGGGTTAAATGAGAAACTACTCTGAAACCACTTCAGTGAAGCTCTGGAACAGTCCCTCAGGGAATGGAAATGAACAAACCAGCTGCAGGATTCACTACACAGCCCAGACTTCTGCCTCTCCCTAGCCAACTACTAGAACAACTATCAAAAACATTCTAGCCCTTCTTGCCTCAGGAAGTACTTCCTACTGCTTAGGCTGCTCTGCACCATTGAGAAATAAACTTTATTGATGGTGAAAGTCAGGTTAGGTCCTGTGTGTGGACTTGGGTGCACTGTCAACTCCCAAGAAACCCTTGGGATAAAGCACAAATTATATTCAAAGGGCAGTGGACAAACAAATCGGTAGGAAAGGAAGGATGACGGATTTGCTGACTGCAGGAAAAGTGGAGTTAAGCAACTCCAGAGCTTTTCTCCAGCAGCTAGAGAAATGCATTGGTTTGAACTGCAGCTCTGATGAATTTCCTTCAATAAAAGCAGCTTTTGGAAGGATGAAGGTTCTGTGGTTATTTCATGAGATTTAAGTCCAAATAACCATATTTACACAAAAAAAAGATTTAAAAATACCCTTATTTCTTCCTTTTCTCCTTTCTGTACTATAGGATTACTTACAAATCATATATCTAGCCTGCAGTAAAAGGTTTTTACAATCAGCATTCCTTTGCTGTTACTCTTTTTTTTTTTTTTTTAGTTTTGAATTTTTATTAAGGTGTTTATGTTGTAGTTTTGAAATCTGATTTCAAACTGCCGAGGCAGAGAGGCAAAAGAGGGGCCGGAGTATAGGCAGAGAATGCGTGTCCTGCAGCTCAGCACTGCACGGCAGTACCCACGCACTGTGAAACACAGCAGGTACAAAGGGAACTTCAAAGAGTCCACAGGTTACATGAGCAACCTGGTGAAAAAATGTCAGTTAGAAACGAGCAGCAGAAACCAGCT
The DNA here is from genome assembly GCA_035041135.1 of Platyrinchus mystaceus. NCBI lineage: Eukaryota > Metazoa > Chordata > Aves > Passeriformes > Tyrannidae > Platyrinchus > Platyrinchus mystaceus. The sequence continues at coordinate 25,701,633 of JAWWLV010000183.1, forward strand.
CTGTTTTCCTACTGCTGTGGCTTTGCTTGGCGATGATGACATACAAAGATTAAGCCTAACTGTATGAGCTCCAGTTGTTTATCTCCTTTTTTATCATCGCCAGTAAGTGAAGGAGACGTGTGGGTGTCACCTGCAAAAAAAAAGAAAGAAGTTGCAAATTTGTGAGAAAAACATCTGCAGATCAGAAAAGGCAAATGGTCTTGTTTAATTCATGCATATCCAGTTTCCTTCCTGTCACTAATCTGCAGCACTGAATTTAGTCTCCTGGATTTCCTCAGCTTTATTATGCTGAGAGAGAATGCAAGAGAGAGGGAGACAGAGAGACTTGAGCAATATTAAGTGCCCGGAATGAACTGCAATCACTGAGGTCATTTGTAAATCACTAAGATAGCCTGGCTCCCAGGGCATGGAGTTTGATTTGCCTCCCCCCTCCTCCCATCTGCTGAACTATGGAGATTTGCAACAAGAAAAGCTATCTGCTGTGCAATCAATTTACAGAATAACATTTTGTTTGGGCTGCTATGGAGGGAAGCTGGAAGACAGAAACTGGAAGTCCTGGGTCACCAACCATGACACAAGTGTTAGTGTCTATGTAGATGTAGAAAAAGTGGTTCTTCTGTCCTTGCATGATTGTGTCTGTGACAGAATGAATTTCTGCACACAGTTAAACATTGCTTGCTGCATACATTGCATAGAAATCATTATTTAAAAAAAAAATATTTAAAGCCAAGGCATCTCGTACATTGGAACTGCTGAGGGGTACTGTATGTATGGACATGCAAACAATTGTAAAAACACAGATGTCAACTTCGGTTGTTTCTCCCCATCATTATGTAAACATGTAAAAATAAAATAAAAACCCAGTGAGCATGTCTTGGATTGCACATCAAGCACACTGTGCTCATTGCGTCTAAGGTATCTTTAGATTAATGATGTTTGACATGGCTGTGTGCTGACTTGTCTGGGTCTACTTACCAGCCACTGAAAAATAAGAAATATCAGAAAAAATTTAAATTCAGACTGTCTGTATTTAAAAGTAAGACTTTCCTACACCTCCAAATTTGCTGTAATTTGCTGTAGCCCCAGACCTGAGATATATTCATAAGACTTTTATCCCTAAGCCCACAGAGTACACTGATGACCATCCCTTTTTGACTGCAGATCAGAGAGTGAATTTCCTGTGGCTCTGCTTTAGCTGTTCTAATCATTAAGAGCACTTGTTGCACTCTTCTCTTGCCCCAGCTACAGCCCAGGAAAACCAAAGACCTGACTAACCCCTCTTGCCCAGGTGCAGAATATGGCATTCACCTTTCCCACTAAACAGATCTCTTTACAAAAATTAAACTCACTTGTTCTTGATAGCTGCCATAATGAATGCTTGGTGAATAAAGATTAATTCCTTGTTCTTGCAAACAACAAGTTCTTGTGTCCAATTACTGAGGGGAGGAATCCATGTGATATACCACTAGCTGTGTGAGGAACTTGCACATCTGTGCAACTTGCTGTGGGAGTGTCTTCTGCCCTCATGTAAATGCTGGGCTGCAATTTGGGTCAACAAACTAATGTTTAGCACTTTTGACTATCGAAGAGAACAAGAAAAATATCAGAACCAAAAATCTGTGAAATCGGAGGGACTGATCAATCCACTGCTGCCTCTTGTTGAACAGCATGAGCACTGGCAGCTGAGTAGCACTCTCAGATCAGTTGAGTTCACACTGTACTCTCTCCAAGTTTAGCATCTCATATACACGTATAGATTGCAAAGAGACAGCAAAAACCTAAAGGATCCCGGACAGGGAAAAATACAGAGAAACAAAAGATTTTACTTGCTAAAGGCAAACTGTTTTTGTGCTGGGAACAGGAAACCAAGAGACAGTGCGAAGGATGTTGCGGGTGTTGGAAAAGCCACCACTGTAGTTACTGTGCATACCTGGGTGACTCATCATCATTGTGATGCTGCCTTGCACTCAAATGTCCCTCTTCCCCCAGCTGAAGCCAGCTGGCTCACCCTGCCTGGCCTCTCCGTATTTCTTCTATGCTAGGGTATCATCTGGAAAGCACTTGGGCTGGCACAGTGATGTGCTAGACCAAGGGCTCTCAAACTTTTTAGGCGGCGGGCCGTTTTCACTTCCCACAGACTGCTCGCGGGCCGGATTGTATGCGAGAGGCGCCCCCTGGAGGCAGGCGGAGAACGAGGCGCGGATTAAGTCATGGCGGTGGGGAAGGCGGGCGCGGGCCGGGCTCGGGAGCTTCGGGGGCCGGTTCTGGCCCCCGGGCCGTAGTTTGAGGATGCCTGTGCTAGACATTGTACTTGTGAGATATACAGAATATACATGTGACACACACAGGAGTGATGTGCCAGTCCCTGCTTGAGGAGATGGAAAATGAAAAAAGGAAGTGAAAGGGGAAACAGAGGGAAGGTGCTCATACACAAGTACGAAGCTCAGCAGTTGTGAGGGCAGAAAGCACAACCAGGACACTCTTCACATCACTAGTAAACTCTACCGACTGCACACACCAAGTGTGCATGTGTATCTTGTGGGGGACTCTGCTCCACAGGAACTAGAGGAGTTAGTGGCTGATCACTTGTAATCTGTGGGATCGCTTTTTTTTTTGTAATGAGTTTTCCTGAGGTCACAGAGTTGCCCAAGATGTCCCTTAACACTTATGGACAGAGGATGACAACCTTTGGTTACCAGAAGACAGGGCTGGGGAACATTTAGGTCCTATTGGCTGCTGTGGGAGTAAAGGAGTAAAGTGGCATGGTGGTATGGCAGTACACTGTAGTAATGGAGTATGGCAAACTGAAGACAGCAGAAAGTCAAAGATCTGTGTCAGAATTTGTCTATGCCACCAAGCTAGAGCCTTGTGAAGATTATCTGATCCATTACTCTTCAGGAAAGATCAGGAGTATACCTCATTACAGAGCAAGACAGCAAGTGAAGGTGAGGAGTCTGACCTGGAAGCAGGAGGTTCAGACTGACTCACATTTTCTATTCTTCAGAAGATTGCCAGGGTATTGACAAGACATCCACAGCATACAATCTCTCTGCAAACTGTGGAACTTGCTTTGCACACCAAGGATAACTTAGTCTGCAATTTATTCCTGCGCAGATTGCAAGCATATTCATGTACAACAAGAATAAAGACTGAAGTCTATTCCTGCATCTATTTCTACAGAAGCCCTCAAGTTCTGGGTAGCTGCTGTTCCTACAGCTCATCAGTTTGGTGGCCAAGATCAGCTGGGCTGAGAGGTCATCAGAAAGACTTGGCAGAAGCAGAGTAATGTAGAGATTACATTAGACTCTGACCCAGAGAAGCAGATAGATAAGCTTTGCTGTCAGCACTGCCTCTGAGCTTTCATTGGCACTTCCTATGCATATTCCTTCCCAAGGCTGCAAGCTCTTTGGGCTAATTTTACTAGTGACTACATTTTTGTACAGTACCTGGGACTCCAAGTCTTGGTCAAGGTCTTCATACTGTCGTACAAATGACAGTGATGACTTTACAAGGTGTTATATCAGATCCTCATCCCTTCTACAGCAAATGTCGTCGCTAAAAGCCATGGAGAAGAAAGTATTATAAAAGCAAACCTGCAAAGTTGCAGGGGCTGGGACAGAAACACAAAAATGGTGTTTTTTTTTTCTTCCTTCCACACATTTCACTTCCTTTCTGGCACCTCTCTTACGTACCATTTGGAACACATCTGGCCATCAGAGCTGTGGTCTTTCCGGAGCTTATTTTTCACTTTATCGCTTTTTTATGTCACTACACATCAACATGAAAGGGAAGCCAAGAAAACAATATCATCAGAAAGTTCTTTAAGTGTTCTCTCTCATTTCACAACCCAGAAACCACAGGTGATCCCCTCACGCTGAATTCAAGCACAGCACTGCTCTGAAGCAGTTCCACGGAGGGAGAGAGTTGCTGATGCTCGACTCACAACAAATTTGCAACACCACAGTACTAGGAGCATACAAGGAGGAAGGACAGAGTGCATTTCAAGCACACGTACATAAGCCAGAAGATAAATGAATGTTTTTCACAGGGTAGAAGGAAGCTCTATACCCACCTCACATCCCCTTTGCCCCTTCTCTCCTACCCCCTCTTCCCCATTAGAACATGTTGAAAATGCTTTATCCCACACAGAACATGTGTATGTGGTTGAGAGGGGACAAACGTTTACACATATATTCAGTTCCATGAGAATATCATGTTTCTTTTACAGTTATGCCAGCACGGGTTTCTATTTCCCCAGCTCTGCTCAGTGTAAGGTCTCCTTGCAGAAACAGTCCAGGCTGTTCAGTGACTGCTGCTTGCCCTGTTCTCTGGTTGGCAAAGTGTGGCCCTTTCTAAAGGAAAACAGAAAAAGCCTGAAGAAACTTACTATGTGAATGTATCAGTTGGTCCTCCTGCAAACTATATCATAGTAACTCTCTTGCCTCATCCTGGGGGATGCAGAAGTCATGAGGCTTTTTGCGTCAGAACATAAACACAGACCTATGTTCCATCTGGCAATGGTGTCCTGTTTCCAGCAAAATAGCTGTGCCAGTGGAAGATATTAAGCCTTCACGATAGCCTAGCTTGCCCTAGAAGAAATGTGTTTCTATCATTAGCTAGCAATCATCTCATGGCCTTTAACAGCAGCTTTGAGAAACAATCTTTATGATTCCCATTTTATGCAAGTGCAATCATTGTGATCACAGATATGCATTTATATTACAGTAATAATCAAAGACTTATTTTTTTCCATGCTATACACAAGCTGAAAAGTGATATTCCATGCCCTGAAGAGTTTAGATGGTAAAGGCAAAACTTATGAGAGTTGATTGCCTGGGAAATAGAATACAAGAAAATGTAAGGAATTGTAATGTGATTGGCATGTGTGGCTGTTTGCTTTTAAACTGAGTGTATAAGGAATGAAAAGAGAGGAATATATATTGTTACTGCCTTTCAGGCTTAGCTGGCTTTGTTTTTATTCAAGCACCAGTTCTCATGCTTGGGAAGAGGAACGCAATCTACATCTCTGTGCTACACAACACTGACCTGTCAGCAGTGACTGTTTGGGATTTACACTGGTGCAAGAGCGTGAAATTTGGAACTGGAGCCACCTTTTTTTTCATAACCACCCATATAACCTGCCTGCCACAGCCAGCAATCTGCAGAGCAGTGTCTCCAGTTTCTGGCTAATTGGTTGAATCATCTCTCTCTTTTTGTGCTCCGAGGCCTTCATTAACTTCCTCTCTGCCCTCATGTACCATTCCTGGAGAGTTTTTGTAGGATGCTGTCAGATACACGTCAGGGAGAGATTTCTTTGCACTGAAAGGATGAGCTGATCCCATTTTCCTTTCCTGACAAACTATGGTGCTTTCTCCTGCCAGCATGTGATTCTGGCAGAACTGGGCTCTGTATTTTATGTCTCACCCTGACCTTGGCTGCAGCATTGTATCCACTTCATTCATTAATTGCTACAGTCCTCTTTACTGCAAGCTGTAGAAGCGGAGTAATAAACCTAATGGTATTATGTAGTGTAGACTCCAGCTCATGCTGTTATTCATTCTCTCAGAGCAGACACTGCTCAGGAGAAGAGATTGCTGCTTAATTAACCTCCTTCTGCATCAAGGAAGCTTTGGCAATTGGGTCGTGTTAATTTAGATTTCAACACCAATGACTTCGACTTCAAAAGAACTGTCCCTTCCTTGGATCAAAACAAATTTGTCATCTACAGCCCATTGGCCTCCAGGTTCCAGCTGCACTTGCAAATATTAACCGACAGGATAGGAAAATTGGTTACAGTGATGCTGAATGAAAGCACAAGCACTGTTGCCCTCTTTGCAGTGTCAGCATGTGCTGGTATTTCTTTAGCAAATACTGAATCTCACTGATTACATCAACCATAGGAAGAGGCAAGTCTACAGTATAGCAGGAACCTCGTACCCTAGGGAAATAGTATGGCAACATGTAAGTTGGTTTGAAGAACTAATACAAGACACACAGAGGCTGTCTAATGGTTCTTTTGCTCTCTACTGAAGCAGAGCCCTCTTGATGTGACTTGGCGAATCCTGCGCACTGAGAGCACAGCCACGTGAGGACGCATTCCTTCAAAACCTCAGAAGGAATTCAGCCATCCACTCACTGGGCAACAGCCTGGATCGGGAGAAGGTGAAGTCTCACTGTGAAGAGTGAGACAAAGAACAGCTGCACATTCAGAACAACCTTCTGTTGTTACTAGGAAAAGAAGGACAAACAGAAGCTCCTCTTCAAGGAATCAGATACTCTGAAGGAACAAAATCACAAATCGATATGAGGTCTCTATTCCCCATGGACAAGTACCTGAAAGTAGTTTAAATAAATCAGGAACTCCTGAGCCACCAGATGTACAGAAGCCATTTAAGGCACAACAAGGCCAAACTATGCATGTCACCTAAGTAATCCATTAAGTTCTTAGGACATGGATTCTTTCAAAAGCCTTTGAGTTCTCCTTATGCTTGGAATGAGTCAAAATGTCAGATTCTTATCTTTTCCTTGGTGAATAACGCAAACAATTTTGGAAAAACTTTGCAGATGCTCTTACTGAAAAAGTATTTCAAGAGACAGCTTGAAGCTTGAATCTAAATGAAGGCCCTGATTGTCAACCTTTTATTTCTTTCATATGACAAGAAGGATGGAGGGAAAGTGGAAATTGCTCCATTATCTCAAAACTAAAATGGCAACCCTTACCTATGTAAATTCTTCCTTTTCTATTGAGATTTTTCGGGTTCTGAAGGGTTAAATCACTGGTATGGAGCAACTCCAGTGCTGCAGAAAAAACCCCCATGAGAACTTTTTAGTGTTGAATATATCTCTACAGTGTAATGTGTCTGCAAAACCATATTGAATTATCTGATTTGAAAGTGAGAAAAAAAAAAGGCAGCCTGCAGTGAGAAAACGAGATCCTCTGCAGAATCCATCTGCCAGCAAAGCAATTAGAAAGATGGACTAAGAACAGCAGTGATTGTCATTTGTGTATGACACTCAGTGGGCTATGATTCCCTCAGATAATACTCACGCATTGCAGCACCTGAAGACCATGTGATGATCACTATGTAGTTCACTACATTTTCAGTACTTAGCACTAATTTAATCCTGAACTAACCTATTTAGCAGGTGTGAGAGTGAATTGTCTCTTCACACAGAGAATGGGGCAGAAAGACTTGCTTGATTGGCTTTTATTTCCTGTAAATGTGTTTCTCAGAAGGTTTGTGGATATGTATCTCCCTCCTCTGGTGCAGAATAAAGTAACACCCTGGTGGAGGATTTGAGAGATTTGATGTGGAAAAAAAAAATAAATTGGGAAAGAGTCCTCAGTAAAGAAGCTCAAACACTTAATAACTCACGGGAGATAATGTATTTACTCTGTTTCTCAATTTCATTATACTATAGTCATATAACATAATAGCATGGGAACTTTGCATTCATGAATAGTTTGTCCTAAAAATAGTTCTGCCCTGATTTGATGTCAGATCTCCATGAAGGTCAAAGAAAATGCACACTGTCCCCCCGCCCACCCACCTCCAATAATCAAGGCTGTCAAACTGGTAACAATGGATGAGGAGAAGGCTGAGGTACTCAACAACTTTTATTGTCTCAGTATTCACTGGAAACTCCTTTTCCTACACCTCTCAAGCAGGTGGACTGCAGCGAGAAATGGTGTCCCTCAGAGGTTTGTGCTGGGACCTGTACTGTTACGTATCTTCACTGGTTACACAGACAGTGGAATTGAGTGCACCCCCGGCAAGTTTGCAGAAGACACCAAGCTGAGCGGTGCAGTTGGCACACCTGAGGGATGGGATGCCACCCAGGGAGACCTGGACAAGCTTGGGAAGTGGGTCCATAGGAATTTCATGAGGTTTAATAAGACCAAGTACAAGGTGCTGCACCTGGGTCAGGGCAACCTCCAGTATCAACATATGCTGGGGGATGAACAGATGGAGAGCAGCCCTGGGGAGAGGGACTTGGGGTGCCGCTGGATGAGAGGCTGGACACAAGCTGGCAAAGTAAGCTCACAGCCCAGAAAGCCAAATGTGTCCTGGGCTGCATCAAAAGCAGCCTGGGCAGCAGGTCAAGGCAGGGGATTCTGTCTCTCTACTTTGTTCACATGAGACCCCTCCTGGAGTACTGCGTCCTCAGCACAGGAAAGACATGGACCTGTTGGAGAGGGTCCAGAGGAGGGCCACAAAAATGATCAGAAGGATGAACACTTCTCCTTATGAGGAAAGGCTGAGAAAGTTGTGGTTGTTCAGCCTGAAGAAGAGGAGGCTCCAGGGAAACCTTATTGCACCCTCTCAGTACTTAAAGGGGGCCTATAAGAAAGCTGGGGACAGATTTTTTAGCCGGGCCTGATGCAATAGGACAAGGGACAATGGTTTTAAACTAAATAGATTTAGACTAGATGTAAGGGAGAAGTTTTTCACAATGAGGGTGGTGAAACACTGGAACAAGCTGTCCAGAGGATGCCTCATCCCTGGAAACATCCAGGGTCAGGCTGGAGAGGGCTCTGGTCAACCTGTTGTTGTTGAAGACGTCCCTGCTCGTTGCAGGAGGGTTGGGTTTGAGACCCTGAGAGGTACCTCCCAACCCAAACTACTTTATGATTCTGTGATCTTCTCTGAACTCGGTTCTCTCACTCATACCAGGCTGACTCTGTTTCTTACCTGGATTATGCAAAGACCCATTTCCCTGTTTTCCTAGTCGTTTATTCACAAAAATGGCATGACTGCAAGTTGGAAGACCACATGGTTAAAATAACCTGTACTGCAATCATTTTGATCATTTTATGTAGATTCATACTTGACACTACAGTGATTCCATTCATGGCCAATGACAGAGCCTAAAGAAACAGAGTTCATCTCACCTAACGTCTGACATCAGTAAACAGATGATGGAAGGGGCTCTGGAGAACTACCTTAGGTGCAGACACCTGCAATAGTCTAGCAGCCTGCCTTAGGCAGTTCCCAGAAAAAAAACTTGCCACCTCTTGTGCTCTGCTCTACCTTCTACTCCTAAGAGAGTAATATCATTGGCCTATAGTCCACAACATCAGCTGGAAAGGAAAAGTGATCTGGGCAGGCAGTAGCAAGATATCACCCCTGGCATCCCTCTGTCGAAGCTCAGGTGTTCCCTCACAGGTGGGTAGAAAACTGCCTGCTGTTCCTCCAAGCAAGACTGCTCAAGCTGGTGCAGAAAAATTCAGATTAGAAGAAAAATCCTTCATGTGCAGACTTTTTTATTCTTTGACACAGTTAAGGGAATTTAAGAAGAAAAACTCTGTAGGCTTTTGTGCTTGCTAGAAGGAAAAGAATTAAAAGGCTTTATAGTGTCCAGAGCTTCACAGAAGCAGACAGCTGCCAAGGAGCTACTTAGCTCAAGTGACCTCACAAAATTCTGTGTGTCTCCGTACCATGACTGCTCAGCAAACCATGTCAGTGCTACAGTAACTCTTACATGGGGATTTGGGGGATGGGAGTACACTGCTCATCCAAGCCCAGCCACCCTCTAAGAGCTACTACAAGGCCTGAGGTGCTGCCTGAAGTAATCATGTCTCACAATGAGAAAGGCACGAGCTACAGCTTTATTTGCTCTTTCAATTCTTACTCGGTTGCATAGAAATTCAGCTTTTCCCCTTGAACACATGGGCAGCCTTTGAGCTAGAAGGAGATAAATAAATAAAAGAGAAGGAAATAAATGAATCAAGAATTAAAAGGAGCATCTAATATTTAAAGAGGAAATACAGAATATGATACCGAAATTTAATGCTCTCCTATGCCTTTATTACTTTCAGAATAAAATTGCAACAATCAGAATATTAAATAGATCACTGTGTGTGCCCAACACTTGGAAATTCAATTGCTTCACTAACTCTAAGCGATACAAGTGTGCAAGGCAGAGTGATTTTAAATGACTGAAATGATATTAAAAAATTCTGTAAACCATTTCCCTGCCTTTAAACTTATAGCATTCATACAGCACATCACTGCTGTCCCTGGACTGAAAAAAAAAAAAAAAAAAAAAAAATGGTTAATTGTTGCACAGGAGCCTCTGAGTCATGGATATTAAATAAGAAAAGCCCATATGTGGTTGAGATCATATTTTACTTCTCTGAGATCTCCAGCAAGTGGGTTCAGCACTGCTCCTGTTTGCTGTAGGTCTACTTGTGGGTGTGCTGATGAAAAAGCACTGGGCTTCAGCAGCATCCACAATTTCCAGAACGCTGCATTCACGCTGTCATCTCCTGTTCCCGTGCTGTGGTCTCACTCAGTGACAGCAGGCTGAGACATGCGCTACCCTGAAGCTCGCATTCGCCAAGCCCCGCGCATTCCTCCTCCGCCGCACACAGGCGCACCCTCCTCCCCGCCGGTCACTCCCTGTGCGCGGACACAGCGTTCACGGACCGCGGCCCGTTTCGGGCGGCAGCACAGGAGGAACAGCGGGGGTCAGAAGGTGCGGGGTGCGGGGGTCGGAAGGTGCGGGGTGGGGGGTGCGGGGGTCCCGCCGGCGGCCACGGCACTGCCCCCCTTGCCGAGCGCCCCCCCGCGGCCGCTCCCGCCGCTCCGCGCTCCGGGCCCGCTGGAGAAAGGCACGGGCTGCCCTTCTGCACCAAGTGCCTGCAAACCGCCGGCAGCCACCTTCCCCCGCTCAGCCGAGGGCGGCGTTCTGGCTCTCTTCACATTCACACTGGTCCACAGCCCTTCTGCCACAAGCACTTGGGAACGGGAGGGCAGACAGGAAAGGAGGCAGTCCCTGGCATCTCAAGAAGCAGTGTTTCTCTACCTGCTGATCCATCCGGACCAAAATTATTCTTCTGCCTTTAAGGGCCCACAGGGAGCTAACTATCAGCACCCCACAGATTTTGGGATGTGCTTCACCTCGGCTTTGCATACATCTGATTGCACTGCTGCAAGCAGAGGAGAGGCTACGTTAGGTAACTGGTGGGAAAGCTGTGTGTTCCTTCTGAGAAACCACCTACTCTGATGGGCTGCTGCATACCAGGGGCTGCAGTCCTCTGTTCAACATGAGCAGTTTGTGAGCTGAGCCGAGGAAAATTGTGTGTGGGAAAAGGAGCTTGGAGGATCTCTTCTGCTGAGATCCCATTCAGCCTCTCCCCAGGGTCCAGAGGAATTTGACGCATTTCCGAAAGTAACAAATGTTCTTGAAAGTGGTGACACTCAGTGCTGAGTACCAGAGGTCTCCCAGGACAGGCTTGGACAATTCCCACATGAGAGGATGTGAGAAGGGGAGAAAGAGGTCAGGGGTCTGCTTGCTGATTCTTTCAGCAAATGAAAAGCCAAATGAGGGAACTGGAGGCTCCCAGAAGGCTCACCACAGCTCTCACAACTCTGTTCACTTCATAGCACTCACTTGTCTCACTTGGTTAACAAAGCCCCATGATACAAACCCCAGGAATAAGCTTTACTTGGTCTAGTCAACTATTCCAGGTTTAAGTTTGTGCTTCCCAGTTTAAACCTGTGCAAGACAAAGTATGACTCCATCTCAGAACAGCAGGAAATATTCCCTACACTCATGAGCTCCTAAACTACTGATAAATTTTGGTCTTCTTGCCTCACATCCTCATGCAGTGATACTCCTACAGCCTTGTAAATTAAGAAGACAGCGGCACTGAGCAATGCATGGTGATGATGAAACATTCCCCAGCAGGAGAACTGGGCTCTGCACAAACTTGGCTAAAGGACTTTCACATTTTTTTTCCTGTGTGGTGGTCTCACCAGAATAGCTGCCAGAATGCTACACCTGCAATGCTTCACCTGCTGACTGGGGAATGGTGTAGTGAATGTGCAGTAAAAAGTGAACTTGAAGGATTGGATTTGTTCACGCTTTGGGCTGTACCCCTGTGATATTGATAGTGCCTTTTCCCTATGTCATGCAGAACCTGCCATAATGTGCCTTGTGGGCTTGTCTGGGGCCATGCGAATCTCTGCGGCTGGAGCTCAGTACAAACGGTCTGTCACCTGCAGAAGGGCACCGAGCTCTCAGCTCTGTCTACCCAGCATGACTGCGAGCAACACCGAGTAGAAAAAGCAGGGAGAACATTCCCTTCCTGAAGATATCTGAGAGGGGGACTCAGCAAGACAGCCATTCAGCATGAAAGCCAAGACCAGTGGTGCTGAGGAGGATACAAAAGGAAAGACTTGCTGCTCACATGTTACCTTCGGTATTTCATCATTCGTGCCAAGGGCACGGTATTGCTGGTTCTGAGAACACAGCATGTCAAGTGACATTTGGCTGTGGTAGACCTATTTTACAATGACGCTTCGTACCAACCCACAGCTCTCAAAACGAAAAGGGGAAGGGTTTGTGAGAAATGAATTCTTCAGGAAGGTATGGCAGATGCTTTTCTAAGAATATACCGCATGGTAACACATAGCACTTGCCAAAGGGGAAAGGCCAAAGGATATATATTGCCCTGCCAGTCTATCAAGGAGGACTGATAAGAACATTATTGGGGGCTGGCTAGTTACAGGAGTCAGCAGCTGTCATTTCTTGTTAAAATGACAATCAAACCCCCATTTGCAAGGACTAGATACAAAATTACAAAACCTGGCTCTAAGGTGAGGATGACCCCACCATAAATGTCAAACATGTATATCACAGAACCACAGAATATCCTGAGTTGGAAGGGACTCACAAGGATCATCGAAATCCAACTTCTGGCCCTGCACAGCACAACTGCAAGCATCATACCATGTGCCTGAGAACATTGTCCAAATGCTCCTTGAAGGTGTGGGCGTATTTTAGGGCAGAGGAGGGGGAAAACTAGCAATGTTCTTAAAATTTGAGGCCCACTCTTTAATGTAAAAGTCAAGTTCTTCCTAGAAGGGGGGAATGTTGTGAGTTACTTATAAAGCCTCAGGGTGCAAGCCTCCAGAGTTACAGGAACTTTGGCTCAGAAAGCTTGCAAAAAAAGTTCCCTTTGCACCATTTTCCTGGGGCTAAATCTTGCTTTGGACTGTATGACTTGTGTCTATTAGCAAATCAATGACAACTACTGGAGAAACGTCTCTCCCCCCAGAGCCAGGTGGCTGCACCTAAACTGTTTATCTGGAGCTGGTACTGGAACAACCCCACTCCACATGTGTGGGGCCCTTCAGTGACAGCACCTGCTGGCTGCCCGGGGGTAAGGGCTGGCTGTTCTCCTGCCAACACCATGAGCTGGTAACTAACACTTGATCTTTGAGTTTAAATACTTTACAACACTCAGGCACAGCTGCTGGAGAACGTTGTGGCGGCAGCCAGAGTATTCCTGAAGCCCAGAGCCATTTGTTCCAGAAGCAAGTACCTTATGGCAAACACCCAGAGCAGCACCTGCTGTTCACACAGACACGTAGCAGGGTTCCTCACATCCACATCATTCCTATGGCGGGGGCTGATCCAACAGGGTTTACCTTATAAACACAGAGAACTGCAGTGAAATTCTGAGCATCCAGAACTCCTTTTCCCTGAGCTCCCTCTTGAGGTTCCTAACATGCCCAGATTCACTTTATCCTTTGGAGGGAGAGCTCAGCCCTGCTTTAAGCCCTTAACATTCACTTGCTATGTCTGTTAGTTTCTGGAGTGAATTGTGTGTTTCTGGAAGATATTCCCTGGCCCAAATTAAATATCTGTTGTATTTCTCACAACCATCATTCAAATCAGCCCCTCCTTCAGCCCTTTCTATGGGAGCAAACGTACCATTTTCATAGATTTTACTACTGCAGTCATTGCTTCGGAGGTCTTTGAGGTCAAAGGTGAGAAAACCTCAAGTGCCTCACCAACCAGCAACTATGCAGAAATAAATTTCAATTTCAAAGATTCATTTCATTGATTTATCCCCTGATCTGACACTGCTCAACTCTATCACAGACCTCATGTTGAGAATTCAGTTATCTTCACTATATGTTAGATGTACTATATATGATCTACTGGAGAGTGAAGACTCAGAAAGATTTAAACAAAACCAAAATGTATGTGGTTGAGGAAAAATCCTTGAGGAATTCTCCAGCCCTGCCTTGACTGTCAGGAGTGTTTTGTGCCAGGTAGTATTTCAGGACATGTTTTCATGATCCTCTTTACCTGATCTCAGTCAGCATCATCAAGAAAAGGCATCACCATCTATATTGGCCCTTTGGCCTCCAGCTGCACCACCCCACGCTGTCATGGTGGCACTGGGATTATTCTGGCTATGGGATGAACTGGAGCAAAGATAGGATTTAGGTTGCACAGCTGCACACAGGCTAGTGCAGCTACAAGGAAGAGAGAGACGCTGGGCTGGGGATTTGGGGGCAGGGAATGATCCTGCCCATTTTGGTAGAAATTGCTCTTAGATGGGGTCAGGCTGTTGGTGACACCACACTCACAGGACAGGGGCCCTTCCTTCTTCTCTGTGTGATGAGATAATTCAGGCATTGTGCAATGTCTTCTCACTTGGATCACAGTAATTTTTACAGTAAAACCCCACCAGTTTAATCATTAAAAGATGGCAGTTTTGGCCAACCTGAGGGAAATGCTGAGGTGGGAGGGTGACAGCTACTTTAGCTTATGAGATAAGAGCTGATACCTGGCAGTAGCACACAACTAACTACAAGTCAATCTTCCTTTGGTGGGCAAGGCTTAGTGCTGCCTCGTGTAAGGTTGCTGTCACAAGAGGAATGTTATAGCATCTCAAAAGAAGCACAACAGTGCCCACAGAGTAACAGCAAAGGTGGCCCAGTTTGTTGGTAAACAGTGCTGCTCCCTGAGGAGAATTTCCTCTTGAAGGTTGATGATTGCCAATGCAAAGCAGAGCTCCCTACAGCCTGGAGCTTTAAGAGTACAAGGACAAACTTTTTGTCATGTCTTCACCAGAAGTCAAGACACATGAAACACGATTTGCCACTAAAATGTGTTGATTGCCTGGGCTTCACAATGTCCCCAAAATGAACACAAGCAGCTTAAAAGATAAGGTGCCATCAGCTAAGCGCTGCTCTTGTCCAATCTTCAAGGACTGGAGCTCTTGGTGGCATTGGGATTAAAGAACCGATCTGTCTTTGATCACAAAATACCTTGGCATCTGCCTTCCCTTTCCTGCTAAATGAATGATGGTTGCTGTAAGCACACACTCTTGTAGAAAGCTTTCAGCTATCAAGGGGAAAAAATGTCCAAAAATTATGCAGACAACTGTGGTAGGCATTTACACAGTTTGGAGTGCAAAAGCTAACTGTGGCCTTTATGACATTTGCTATTAAACCAGGGAACTGAGCAAAAGCCTCAAAGAAACTCTCAGCACTTATTCAAGTGGATCCCCATAACAGCAAATGCAAGTTAAATAAAAATGTAGGTAATCCCTGAAAGCGCAGAGCAAATGGATTACCATGCACGTGGTATGCACGGGTTTGCTGTCCGTTTCAGTGGAAAGGGAAGTACCAGTGCTCACCTGGTACTGGCGGTACCTTGGGTGCCCCACTGGCCCCAGGCATGAGTGAAAAGTGCAGGAAAGAGAACATATCTTGTGCAAAAATTGCAAGCAATAATTCTAAAACCAAGAGGCAGGTGTGTTCCTCTTTAAGGTCAGCTGAAAAGTCTGGTAGTATGTGGGTGAATGAGGCCAGGGTCCTGCTTCAGAGAGGCTGTTGGGGAGGAACTGACTGTGATTCACTTCAGAAGAGCGTTGGTTGATGGTGGGGAGGAGGCTGGAAGCCCTTCCCACCACACTCACTGGTGCAGTGCCTGCAGTCACAGGGCACAGAGAAGGGGGAAATGAAGAGATGGGGGTGGCTGCAAGAGAAGGGGGAGATCAAAGCTTCTTCCTTTCCCTCCTCTAGTTCTGGACCCTCAGTTTGAACTTCTGTGTCTTATTCTGTTGTGTTTCTTGGTGTTTGTTTTCCCTAGAGGTTCACCTGCAAGGGCAGACCTCTGTGAAGAGAATCTCTTCCACGCTGTGCCAAAAAAGAACTCCTGCTCTGCTAGAGATCCTGAGCAACAGCAGCTGGCAGGCCAGGCCTGCTGTCCCTGCTATCCCTGCCATCCCTGCTGTCCCTGTGTCTGGAACGTGGGAAGGTGTTGCTCCTCACCCTTTCTGCTGACACTATCAATCAGAGTAGCAACAAGTTTTACAACTTCAAGAGCCGAGTTCTGTAACCATTTCTGTCCTCCCAGCTGCATCCTCACAGGATGGCAGCATTTGATACCTCAAAAGATAAAGAACATTTTGTTGTAAGCAAAGGACAAACTAGAGAAGATTCATGGTGGTACTGGGGGTGTGTGTGGGGGGGGGAATGAGCTCAAAACCATAGACAAGGCAAAAGTCTGAATAATCAGGTGAGAGAGGAAGGTTACAGTGTGCAAGTGAAGAGGCATTGAGTCACATTACAAGCTTGTACCATAAAATGATCTCTAACTATTTCCCAGAAGGTGATTAGTTTGCATAATTCAGAAGTTTTATGAAAGGTGTTCATTGGAACTCAATGAATAATTATTTTTTTGTGTTTCATTGGCAAATCTGGAAATTCAAGCGGACTCATTTCAGTCACACTGAAAGGGAAAAAATTATTTTTTTTTTTTTTTGTGAGTTGAGACGTAAAACAAATAATAATTTGGAGGCTTCAAATCAGACATTTGTTCCTAAAAATTCAATGCTTGATTTTGATGTTGGCTATTTAAATATTGTTTAAATATTGTTTAAATATTTCAAAATACAGTGATTTTGGGGGAAAAAAAAGATGCTTTGAAAGAAATAACAAATTATTTAATTTGAATAAACATTGAGAACAACTTCATTGGAAATTCTGAGGGGGTTTTTTTCTTGATATTAAAGAATATGATTGTACTGGCCAAGCTCCTGAAATGTATTATCTCCTGTCCTGAACTTTTGGCTGCAGAAGTTAATTTCAAAAACAAATGCCCCATTCCAAGGCTCGACAGTTGATCATGCAAATCCAGATTTCTCAAGACTCCAGAGCCTGCAGGTCCATGTGTTTCCAGCTCCCCTGGGGCCCAGGGATTTTAACAAAAAATTAACCAGTCACTGCAAAATCACAGAGAGAAATTATAGCTGCACTCTCTACAGAGCCCGCATTTGCCAGCTCAGTGTGTTATGACCTATCACACAGTCTACCATGACATAGCTTGGAAATTAAATTACTCTGTTTCAGGACGCACTATTAAAAGAGCAACAACAAAAGTGCTTTTATGGAGCATTTGTAGTTAAGTCCCTTCGAGTCAGGAATGGGTGGTGCTGTAGTTCGGTATCTACTGAAGGAATGGAGGAATGGCAATGAAGAGAGACCAAATCCTGCTCTAGCCCAAAGAGCTCAGTAAAGAGATACCAGTATTTTCACTGAATCTCGACTCCTGGCAATAACTCAACACAGGCTGATGTATCAGGCAGGTAGTACTGCAGCAATACCACTTATAAGGCTGTGGCAGCAAAATTTGTTGATGAAGTTAGGTCCTTAGAGTACTGAGAACCAGGCAGTCTGCTTTATGCTACATCTTTTAAAAGACATAAGTTAGTCACTGACATTTGAAGATCATATAAAGTGGGTTAATACAATGGCCATTTAAATGAGCAAACATAGCAAAAAACCTTAGGAAGTGAAACTTTCTCAAGAAAGTTTTGCTTAACTGCACTTGCTCTTGCTGCAAAAAGGTTCCCTTCACATTTTTGTCATTTCACCCATTATTGCTTATAGATAGAAAAAAGACAAAATTGTATTTTGCAAGTGTGTGAGACACTCTTGGGTCTTTTTTGCAAAAGAGCTAATGATTTAAAAATGAAAATTGTTGTTGGGAACTTTAAAAAAGTTTTAGGAAAATATGTACATGCATTTTCTCAAAAATTTCCCCTTTTCCTTCAACATTTCATCAAAATTGTAAAATTCAAAACATTTCCTCCTATTTTGCATAGAGCTTGATTTTTTATTGGCCCCCATCCAACACATTTGTTTTCTTTGTATGTACCAGATATAATCTCACTGATTTGTAAAAGAAAAAATTCCCCAAGTGATGTGTTACCCACAAGCCTGTCTTTCTTTTTATAATCCCTCTTACTGATTTTGCAGCCTTATTTCATAATCTCTTTCCCCTCTAGAAACACATTTGCAAATCTTGATTCTCCTCTTCACCCCTAGTACATAGGCCAACCAAAACGCTCACTCGTCACACCTTTTAGTATCTGTTACCCCTGTGGCCAAAACATTAAGAATTGTTTTGGAGAGAGGATCTGAATTTTAAAATGCAGGATTTCCCAGCTGGGTTTTCAGGTGATGATAGTGGAAGGAGCCAGCTGGAGCTGTGAAGAAGCACTTCAGTTGGATGCTCACTGCAGTCAGAGGCTTTATAGCAGACATTAATCATTGCTCAGCTTACATAACCAGGAGAGCAAACTGGTCACACTCACACATTCAAGTTAAAATTCTGCTATAGATGTGACTGTCTAAGAATGTGAGAAAGATAAAGCTTCTAGGGAGTGCTAATATCTGTCAGCAAACAGGTATAGTAGGAAAGAGCTTCCAAGCAGAGGTAGAGCCTTGTCAGCTTTTTCAAGCTGTCACTTTGGCTAATGAGAAACTTCATCCCCTCCTTGCACATCTGGCCTTTCTGACATTTCAGGGTTTTGTTTTCATACTTAGCCCCCGTAGGCACTGTGGGAAAGGGGAATTGCTGAGTCCTAGAAATGTGGTTTCAAATACTTTGTAAACCAGGGAAGACAAAGGAAGTTTGAGTTATCACTAATGCAAGGGTAAGGCTTTGTACATGAGATCAAATTCTGTGGTGAAGAGCGGGCTGAACAGCAAATCCTGCAGCTGAGACATTTTGGAAGGTATAGGCCCTGCTTTTATTTTGCTGACTCACATGATGCCAGCCACAAACCCAGCGCTTGGCTATAGTATCCCATTTGCAGAGAGGTCTGCTTTATGGAGTAACTATTTTTTTTGCAACTGCTACACTTCAAAACCAGAAAGATTCTTGCAAAGTCTGGGATTTATTCTATAATCCTCTGCTAGAAATTCCTTATCATTGTTTTCCAGAGCCTCTGGCCTATGATTTAATACATATTCTAATGGAAACTCACAATCCTTGCATACACCACTGTAAACTTTTAGTAATATGTGGTGGCATGGACCAAAGGCAAACAAATTGAGCATATAACTTTCTTACATCAGGGCATCAACCCTACAGATCTTAGACATAATTCCCAGGAACAGGTTCTCTGTCAAGCCCTGAATGAACAATCCATGATACAGGCACTGTGCATTCCATGCTTTCTGTGAGTAAAACTGCAGGGAAAGAGGCAAGGAGAAGGTGTGGGAAGCAGAAAAGTGAGGTGAGGTTATATCAAGAGGGATTCTGAAGTGGTCCCCATCCCTCAGTGCTGTGTTTCCATACCACCTTGCTTGTCATGCAAAATTTAAAGAGCATTACTGACAGGGATGCAGGTGGTGCATTATCTGGTCTTCAATGAAATGTTTTTTTTCATTCACAAGAGGCTTCTGGGCAGATTTTGTCAGGGCATATACTTCACTCACAGCCTAACAGTGACATCTGAAAGCACTGAAAAACTACGTACAACCATCACTCATCCAGCCACTCATATTTCTTCCCAATCATCCAAACATCCTTTCCACTTTTGGTATTCTCATTTCCCTACCTCCATCTCATCACAAGCCCTCTGAGATTTTCACACAGAAACTCTTTCCCCAAGATGTGTCCAAGGCTTGTGGCTTGTATTCCCAAACGTGGTGTGCCCCTGGGAAGAGATACATACCTGTGCTGTACTTCTGAGATCTAGTCCCTGCAAAGGCAAATCAGATAAAATGTGGATGTGGTTGAATGTGACAAAATACCTTTAGAAGCCTTAGCCCATAACCACTATTCACCTCAACTGCTGAAACATTCTCTTTGCTGGCCTTGACAAAGGTTGGCTCACCGCTCTGCATTCAAAATGTGTGTGTGAATCCATCAATTTGAACACCTTGTCATTCTTTTTGTGCATGGCTGGTGACTTCCCCCTTCTGCTATATTACTGTTTCCTTCATTCATTTTATAGAATTTAATTTAATTTAATTTCCCAGCCCATCCCATTCTACCAGCTCAAATTCACTCTTCAGAAATGGCCTCCAGACTTCGGCAAACAAAGCTGATTTTCATTATTCAAAGAGGTACTTTAGAATGTGCTCTGTGCCTTTCCTTGGATGAACTTCCCACTGTGAGCTTAGGAAAATGCCTTTCCTTGTCAGGTCTCCTGTCTTTCAAATATTTGCATTCTCTGTATATCTACTGAGCTGGAGCACTATCTCCTTTATGTAAACTTTGTTGAGTCCTTTGCTTTATAAAGGATTAATTCCAGGTTTTCCAGATCTTAAATTTGAAATGACATAATTTTATTTTTTTTTTATTCAGGAACTAAATCAGCCTTGTGTAAACTGGAATTAGGCTCTTAATTACACTCTCTATCTGTAGCCTTTAAAAAGATTTCTTACACATCTCATTTTTTATTAGAACATCATTCCTCATATGTTTTCAGCAAAGTTTTATGTTTTATTCTTGTGCCCCTCAGGAAACGCAAACTGCTGTACTGTCAGAGCCAGGGACTCTTGAGAAATACAGCTACCTTTTGTTTTTTTCCTTTTGCAGTGCTTTAAGAAATAAAAGAAAGTGGAAGGAAAACATTTCTCTGGTATTTCTCCAGTCACAGACTCTACTTAACTGTTTAATTTTAGACTTGGGGGGTTCCTTTGGTTCTTTGCTTATTCATGAAAACGGACCAGCTCTCAGTGTTCACTCTGGGATGAACACGTCTGCTTTATTCTGTGTCCACTCACAAGTGATTGGTCTGGGAACAACAGATATGTGGAGCTCTGCTTTGGACAGCTCCTTCCAGTAAAGGAAGGTCATTAAACATCTGCCAATATACTTCAGGATCTCTATTCAATTTCCTTCTAAAATCTCTCCCTTCCCACAACCCCCTACATGAAACTGGAGAAGAGCAATGAAGTTTGTGTGTACAGACCTTTTGCTTCTCAGCCGTGTCTCTTTCTTTCCTCTTACTTCTGCCTGTATCTCTTTCCATACAGCTCAGGTCTTACATTTTGCCTGTAAGCTGCATGGGGCACGGGGTGGGGCAGCACAGTCCCACGGGCAGGGGGCCTGCTTGCTACTGGGGTAGGTATGGACTGTGACAAAGAACATGTAGCAAACCCAGCTGGGTAAGGGCTACAATGCCGACCTTCCATGCTAATTTAGAACTGGTAGCATGAACAGTTTAGAGGCAATTTGCCCTCTGCATTGGATAACAATAGATGCCCTGAACATCAGGAAAGTTTGTTGGATGGAATTAGCTTTACAGTAGGGGAAATAAAGCCTACATTTTAAAAAGAAATGCCAACAATTGTAGCACAAAGAAAAGCTCACACATCCACCCACACCTCAAATGCTTCTGGACAATCTGCTGGTCAGCAGAACTGCACAGGAAGTGTTCTCTGAGAAGCAGTGAAAGGAGAATTCCTCAGCTACTGCTGCCCTCACCTCTGCTGAGGCTGAACTGAGGGCACAGGCTTAGGACTGGAGAGCAGCATCTACGAAACCAGGTTAGAAGCTGACAAAGAGGCAACATTTCTGAGAGACCTGAAAATCAGTGGTTTTGTGATATGAATTGAGGTTCCTTTAGGAACTAAGACTGATCCACCAAACTTGGTCATATCTAGGCCTTTACTTACATTAATCAGGTTTTAGTCCTTTAATGGTAATGAAACGATATTTTTCCAGTCACTGTGTTATTTCCTTTTCTCTTTACCTATTGTTTTGTAGAAAAGGTTTTTTCAGCCACGGCAATTAGAGGTCTGGATTTTTTTCAAATGACAGTGCATTTCAAAACCCCAATAGGTTTGTGGCAAACTAACCTGGTAAAAACGTGAACTGTTTAGCATAATAAGACATGATCTCACATTTTGAGTTCAACAAAATATCCTGAAACAAGATACTCATGCAAATTATAAGAATCTCTTCTCTCCATTACATCTCAAGCAATTCACCAAGTAAGTCACAGAAGAAAAAAACATGGGTAGCATGAGACAGGCTTTAAAGTCTGAAAATAATTTTGTGAATAAAAACATTTTACCATGGGAATTCTGATGAGCTGTCAGGAGGAAGGTTTGCCCTAACAAGCATTCAATGAAGAAAAGCAAATTGCTAGAATGCAAGAGACTAACACCAAATGAGCAAGAAACTTACAAGAGAAAGCTGGTTATTTAACTTACTAGCAATCTGACTAATCCCAGGAGTGCAGTCCAGCATTCAGTGTAAATTGCATTGTCCCTCCCTCAGCTAAGTTCAAAGAGGCCGTGAGACCCAAACCACTCCTAAGCTCATCCCTCCCTTTAAGGCTCCGCAGTTTAGCTCTGCGAGGCCCTCAGTCCTATCCCCTGCTCTGACCCTTTGCTATGGGAGCAAATGTAGAGGATAAAGGTTTCCTGTGACCTGGGAATTAATATCACCCCTTAGGACAAATGGTACTACAGTGTAAATATGCGCACTGAGCTTTTGGACACAGCAAGCACAAAGCACAGGGTGTTTGAAACAGTCTGAGGAATAACCCGATTTTCAAAAGTAGGGCTCTTCTTTCACCCATTACCTTGCCCTGGCCTAGGCCACGTGTAAAGTTCCATGTATGGAAAGGGGTGAAAGAAAAAGAGTTCTCAAGGTAAGGTAGTCAGGGCATGAAGACACCAGACTATACAGACAAGAAGGTGCAGTAAGTAGGTAAGACAGATCCTATGGCTGTAGCCCACAAAGCATGGCTGTGATACACAGGGAAGGTGGATCAAGCAGAAGTCCAGAGATTCTTGATCAGCTGAAGAGTAGTTAGAGGCACAGCAGAGAGAAAAGATGTCCCCAGCAACTCCTGTGGATTTTATTTTAGGGGAGAACTCATTCAGTTACCAATACCTTGTTCCATGCTACAACAGCTGGGAAGGATGGGAACAGTGAAGGTGAGATCTTATTTGGAACAAGATCTCTTTTACTGCATCATCCATCTGCTATCTGCATACATTAACTCAAGATCCAAAGCCTGATTAGCAAGGATAAAGGGCACCATAGCAAGGTGATCTCTAATCATTAGAAGGGATAAGCCAGGGCAGCCTGGACTCACCTTTAGGCTGTGAAGACATACACAACTTCAAGAGACTCCACAGGAAAACACACTGTGCTTTACTTAAAAGAGCAATTATCATAACATGGGACTTTTAAGGAGGAACAAAGGTAAAAAGTAAAAAGTTGTGGAGCTGAAAAGGCACACTGAGAACAAAATATTCAGGAAACAAGATGAGTGCCACTGGAAACAATGCTTGCCAAAGCAGTCTCAAACACCAGAGAGGGGAGTGCCAGAGCACTCGCACTCTTGGTGTATAAGATGCTGTGAATATATGGGGCATGAACATGGAGTTTTGCCTGGCAATCCTTTGCCAGTGTTTAGTGGCTAATTGCACCATCAATTTGAAGTCTCAATCAATTATCAGCTGACATTATAGTTGACGAGGGTCAAATTTGTTTAACTGCATACAAAACCCAAGCCCAAAAGATAAAAAGGACAGATAATTTAGTTACTACTCTGGATATGAAAATGCCAGGCATAACCTGGTAATTTCATGTCATAAATCTCACAGATATTCTGGTACATGATGTTGCAATAGCATTTATTTAAGATTACATTTAATATTAAAATTGATTTGAGCTTGTCTAACCAGTAATGCAATATGTGCCTGACTCATTATTAGGGTGCATTTCATTTTCCCATAGCTGTATTTTTATTTATTATCAGTTCTGTTTTGAATGCTAGTTAAGATTAAACTGACTGTGAATCTGTAATTACAAACAATTGTTGCATCACCTAAGTATGGTAGCAGTAAACTAATTTATATCATTAGGTATTTATGTGATTTCAAGATCAAATACTTATCCTGGATCTTTGGATTGGGCAGGCTACTGTTCAAGAGCTAATGCTGTTAGTTTTTCTAGGTCACAGTCCAAAAGGAGGCCTTTGCAATCTACTGGATCTACATATATAAACAATGAAGCACCTTCTAAAAGAACTTCTCAAAGTGTGGGTAAAAAAAAGAATGCTGACCTTCAGTATAACTGAAGTGAACCATTTTTATGGAATTCTTTAGGTAATGATTCATGGATATGACAGTCTAACACATAAAAAAGCAAAACGATTTTCAGACCTTACATGACTTCTAAAAGGCCCATGGGTGAAAACTATTTCACTGAGATTTGAAATGGCACAGGTGCTCTAAGCAGAAATTGCAATAATCAAAGCTCCTGCAGTGTTTTTCATCTGTTGATCTCAAGGTAGTTAGACAGTAAAGTCCGTAGGTAGAGAGAATTCTGTACAGATGTGGAAGTCATTAGCTATAAACCTAGATAATTTTTTCTTGGAAACAGGAAAGCTTAAAGAGGCTTAACCCTTATGATTCAAGTCACATTGCTGATATAAAAAAAATGAAGTAATTGCAAGTGTAGTCAGTACTTTGGAGGGGGCAGCAATTTTTTAACATCAAAAGCACTAACATTAAAGCGAGCAAAGATACTGGGGGTGGAGGCAAATCCTTCACAAAAAACCCAGCTTGCAGTGATTCACTGTGCCACATTAGGCAGAAGTATAGTTTTCTATGTGTTGTCCTAGAAGGAAATACCTGATTATTGATAATATATTAAGTTCTATGATTCTGCAAGCTGGCAGCACCAAAGGGCTGAACTGCTCTAATGGATGATTATCTTTCCTCCCACAATTCTTCAAGCAGAATGGACGGCAGTTTCAGATTGAATATATATTTTCCATCTGCTGAACAGTTGTTTTTGTTCGTGCTGTTTGAGGTTAACTGTGCACGTACTAATCAAACCCACTACTTCCTTTCTCGTAAAACCAAAACAAAGCTTCATATTACTTTCAGGTACAGCATCTTGGATCAAAGCTATATATACACACTGGCTCTGTGTGGGTTCAAACATTTCGAAGATTCAATATCCTGAAAGATGTCACCTCTTTTCCAGTCCTGAGAGTTCCAGTTTGTCTTAACGTCTGAAGGCATCGGATACCTTCAGCCCCTCCAGCATCTGTCCCAGCACAGGAATGCTCTCAATATTGGTCACCATGGGCTTTCTCTGCACAGCCACTGCCAGTGCTAAAGGTGGGTAGATGAAGGAGGCAAGGTATCTGGGGGTGTCTGCCTTTTTTCAGTTTCATGTCTTTGCAGGAGATGGATTTGGTACCACACGGAGAGGGAGGTGACATAGGAGTGGATGGGAGCAAGGTCTTGGGGCACTGCAAGGTATCTGGAAAACTACACACAGGCTTTAGAGCAGTACCATCTGTGGGGACACTGGGCAGAGCAGCTCAAGAAGGAAGACAGATTTTGACAAAACAGGCCCTGCAAGTGAAGTTATGGCAGCTGATAACATGGGTATAGAGGTTAGAATGGATGGAAAAATTCTACTCTTCTTCATCTCAAATTCTTGCACTGCAGAATTGAAGATAAGCCCTGCTCCATTACGGACTGATGTAAAATGAGATTGAACAAATAACACTGAGTCTTCACAGCTTATTAAAGCAAAAGTCAGTGCCTTCTCATTGTGTAGCAGGATAGAGTATAGAAATTGTAAAAAAGTGTCAGTGGGGATGTACGTAGTACATTAATTTTCCCTTTAAAATTTGTAATGATTTTTTTTTACAGTATGTTTATCAGGCTTTGCTGTGTGGTGCTATATTGTGGCTTGGGTTATATACTGCTGCTATACTGTGGCTTGGGAATAGCTGGTTAAAAATAAGGAGAAAAAATATCAGAAACAAAAATTTGCAAACAGGTTTTCCATTCAGTTTTACTGTATCCCTAATGGTTCTATTCCATGTTCCATGCAGGTTGTCAACCTTTTTGTTTCTAAATGTGAACATGCTTATTTCTACTAGGCAAAAATTGTGGTTTAAATGCCTGATTTTAAGATTCAAATTTCAGTCTTACCATCTGAAGTCTACTTTTTTTCCATTTTCTTATGTATATTAAAACATTTCTGTTGAGGGAAGCCAAAGCATGCAGGTCATTCATTGCTCCAGTAAGTGGGCCAAACAACCTACTATTTAAGTAGCAAGTAATTGCTGAGATTTATAATATATTTTTTAGTAATCAAAGCATTTCCTGAGCTTTTTAAAGAATATAGAATATTAAATGCAATGCTAATGTGTATTGTGGTCTTGGAGTCCTTTTTTTTGAAAGCAGCATTCCTAGGAAGTACCCGTGGATAATAGGAGGTGGTAGGACTCCCTTCCTACTGTGCAGGTTTCAAGTAAATGACTGCAGATCATGTCTTGACAGTTCACTTACCATCATGCTCTTTACTTCCTTGTAGTAATGGAAGTGACTCAGCCTGCAGTGGTGCTGGCCAACAGGCAAGGAGTCGCCAGCTTGGTGTGTAAATACAAGCACATCGGGAACGCAAATGAAATTCGAGTGACGCTGCTCAAACGGACGGGTGACGGGTTCACTGAAATCTGTGCTTCAACCTACACCACGGAGTTCAAAACGTTCAGTGTGGAAGAGGTCATCCAGTGCCGTGTCAGCCCCGGCCAAAACAATGTGACCCTCACCCTCTCTGGCCTGCAGGCCAGTGACACCGGTCTGTACGTTTGCAAGATGGAGCGGATGTATCCCCCTCCCTATCTCATGAAGAAGGGAAATGGGACACATCTCTATGTCATTGGTAAGCCACAGCTTTACAGTACCATGATATTTCCAAGTTAAGGGAGTTGCTATTATGTCTCAAAGGTCTTTAGAGTTCTGTTTGAAAGAAGTGAGGGCGAATACTGGTCTGAGCTCTGAAAACCATGATTAGCTCCTATTCTTTTCATGCCTCCCTCCCTCCACACACCTAAAGCAAGCATAGTCAGAGCCATGCAATGTATTTAGCAACTTAGGGATGTTTGATAGCATAAGCAACACCATGTATGTCTAGATAGTTAGATACAGAAGTAATGAAATAGCAGAGTAAGGTGTATGTTCTTCTACTGATAAAGCCTATTTTCACTGGAGGTTGAGTGGGCAGGGACTCAGAGGTCAGTCCTGGCAGTATCCTGGAATAGCACACGCTAGAGAAAAAGAGAGTGGAGGCTGACTTACTGACTCTAGGGCCATCCTTAGGAGGCTCATGTGTGACATGACTTGTGTGATATCCTATATTTTAGATCCAGAACCTTGTCCAGACACTGCCATATATCTCTGGGTATTAGGAGCTACAGCCTCAGGATTTTTTCTTTACAGTATCATCATTTCAGCTGTTCTTGTGGGCAAAGCGGTAAGTCCCATCAATTAGCCCCATTCTGCTAATAACACCCTTTGTGTGATGAGAACACGGAGAAAGAAAGGAGAACACTGGGAACAAATGCACTGGGATGCTCCACTTTACTAGTGCAATGCTATTACAATACTGTAAGATAAGAGAACTTGCTGGAGCTGCCGCTTATATTTGTTTATGGCTCATTTGTGTGGCCAGAGTACTAGAAAGCAGTAAGCTTTCATCAGCTGGACTGAGCCTCGCTTAGATTTGGATGCTTAAAGAGGGTTAGAGTCCTGGACGCTTCTGGAATCAAAGGCAACAGTCTTCACATGTACTCTGATTTCACAACTGATTCACACAAAATCCCAGGATCTGATTTTTTACTTTTCTCACCATTCACCTCTGTGCAAAGCAAATTTCTCCTTGGATAGAGGGGAATCGTAACTTCAAGAATTTTTAACTTCACAACTAGAAATCTCTGCACAAAGGCATGCAAAATGTAAGCCTGTGTTGCCTCTTTCCATGGTAGTCTGCAGTGCTCACAGTCTGTTAGAAATGAACCTGATGGCAAAGCTTAGAACCAAACAGTACCTCTGTTTAATATTTTTCAATTAGCCCTTGTCCCTAGAGACTAAATGAAGCTGTCTGGTGTGAACACTCCTAGTTTTGAAGCAACACTGAACTCTGAAGCAGGAGTACCTTCAGAGGGCTAAATGAATGGCAGAACTCCTTAATATATATATTTATCTAAATAGCCTCTGTACATCCTGATCCTCCCTCAAATGGTCTCAACAGATCTCCTGTAAAGAGGCATATCAGGGAAAGGTGTATAGAATACCTTCTACTCAGTAAAGGCAGAACATCCATCAGTTTTCTCTAAAATGTGCTGGTCAATGATTATGCCATTATCACTTGTTTATTTTATTGTCTTCCCATATTTTACAGATAAAGAGAAGGCGATGTCTCACTACCGGAGTCTATGTGAAAATGCCTTCTGAAAAGCTACAGAAAAAAGTGATTCCATTCCACATCACTGGTAACTGTAACAAGGAAGGAGAGAAACCATTTCCTAGTTGGAATGGAGAGTCTGCTAATTCACTTCAGTTAAAGAAATAAAATTAATTGTCTTATTACAAAGGTGTACAGGAAGGAGAGAGAATGTTCCTTGTAACTTCAATGGTTTGGAGGAGAATAATTAGTATATGCATTCATATCCGAAGATTAACCCTGTCACATAAAAATGGCTACCTTAGGCCATTGAATCTTTGAGATGTATTGTACCAATATGCAATATATATACATATATATATATATATATATAGCATTAAGAGCTATTGCTGTTGCAGTTGAGCATCTACTGTCACATTTTACCATGCCTACTGAACAACTGAAATCCAAACACTATTTGTGAGGCTTGTGTGTCATTGCAAGGCTGATCCCACAAATCTGGGGGGCAGAGGCAGAAGAGCACACTAATGTACAAAGGAATGTTGACTTGTTTCCCTGCATCGATATTTATTGGTTCCATTTCTGGCGTTAGTGCTCTGCACTCCACAGAGTCATCACCATAGGCTGGCACTGATGACACTGCTGCTCTAAAAGCCTGATCTTAGCTCCCTTCACTGGCATTGTGTCCCAGCAGTGCCGTGCTGGAGCTGACATTGATGATATCTGAGCCAGTGCTGACAGTCTGGTTGGAAAGGAGGCTCCAGCAGGAACTCTCTTACGCTGTGCTGGGAGGATGTTCCAGCTCTGCTGGGGCCTTGGGTTTTACAAATGCTAAATTAGCATCTATCCAAAAGGCAGAAGTATGTTGCTGTGTTTAACTGACTCTATTTTCCATGAAAATATTGACAGTGTATAATCTTGTTTATTAGTTATGTACCAGTCAATAAAAACCTTGAAGCTTTGCCCAAATTCATTTCTTATTCACTGTTCTCAGAAGACACAGGAAGTGGCTACATGTTAGAAAGCAGTGAAGACAACATGAACCCTTCCCCTCTGACCCTGTGTTTTGCCCTTCAGAAACAGTCTGTGTGCTCATGACAACACTTACGTTCTCAGCTCTCCTCCTCAGCCAGCTACAATTACAATCTGCCAGTTCTTCTATTTGTCTAGTTAAAGCTGCTGTGATACTGCTTAGAGGCATTACAGATCACCTTTTCTCTTCCAGCAAAGTCACTTACTTGCAGAAGGTAGCTGTAATGACTTTGACAGCATCTCCTGTACATATTTAAACAAAAAAATCGTCCTAGTTTCAAATCCTGTTTTCTTTGCAGCACTTTGACACTCTCACTCGCTAAATGCTAGTCAGCACACAAAGCTGCTGGAGACTAAAGCTATTTCAGCCTTCTCAGCTACTACCTTCTACTTTGACTCTTTGCTATCAAAATTTCACCTTGCAACTCAAAAACCTGGCAGCATGTGTCTCTGGTTCACAGCTGTGAATCCATCTTCTGGGTTACACAGGTGTGAAGTCAAACCCCACAGCCCTTTATTCCATGTTCCTGCAGTGGCATCAGCTCCCAGAACACTGAAGCTCATAGCTCTTCTAGTTAGCTTTTCCCCTCTTGCCTATTCTTCTGGTGTCACCTCCAAATGTGCAAAGAAACATTCCCATTCTCAATTTGGTAATGTTTGCAGTGCTAACTGCTCTCTGTTGATATACAGTTGTACTGCATTTCGTAAAAGTAGCATCCAATGACATATCCTTTTTCTGAAGGTGTTTTTAGTATTCTGACATCTGTCCGGGGTTTTCCCCTAATTTTTCACTACTTGGTGTTTTGGGGATAAAAAATGGTCAAAAATCACATCTGGTGTCACTGCCAAATGACTAAATTTCTGCCCATCAAGTGCAGCCTGATCAGAGAAATGTTTTCCATGATTCCATGATGAAAAATAGACTGATCCACACATCCACTTGTACAAGCTGTACAAAGTGTGAATAATCACACAGGACAATTTTTTCCACCATAGCAAGTAGTAGTCAGATATCCTGTAAATCGTATCTGACTCCTTATCAGGGGAATCAACTGGTTTTTTCTTTTTCCTTTCCTTGACAACTCCTATATACTGGGACTAGGAATTTACTTTTCTTAAACAATCTAAAAGCAGCTCAAGCAAATTATTCCTCAAGTTTATCCCTCCTGGGTGAAGAGATGCTTTGGACCTATATCCACAACCTCCATTGTAGACATTCCAACTCACCTGCATTTCTGGCAGCCAGGTTGACCATAATTAGGCCTTCTGCACCTACCTGCATTATTTCCTCTTAGCACACAAGCATTTCCTTGAGACATTCAGCCTGCAATGGCCAGTGCAGAATCCTGCCATAAATCAGCAGCAGGTTGCTAAAATAGCTGAGTAGTGAAGGTTATGGGAGAGCAGAGCAGAAACAATCACCTCAGGTATGGAAATAGCAATATTTTGTGTTTGCTCCCACATTTAAGTAATTCTTGGTATGATGTTTATTAATTATCCTATTAGAAATTACTTTGCCCAAATTACCTGGCTGTTATGAACTTCTCTTCATTCTCAGTAGTTATTTTTTCATACCTTCTTTTACTTCTGCAGTGCTTCATTTTCTCTGGCTTTCCTTACCAATGCAGCAGCCTTTCCTGAGCTAAATGTTACATAAGTAGCTTTTTCATTTTTTGTTCTAAGCCAGATTCCCCTTTTGAATTTTCTGGCAGGGTAATAGGTGCACTCAAATCAGCAGATATAGTGATACAGTGAAGACCAAAGTGAGATTTCAGTTCAGATTTTACTGACAATGATATTCTTGTAATTTATATCAGGCACTACAGAAAAGAAAGGAGTGGAGACTAAAATGCCTGCAGAGATGGTATTTACACCTATCTCCATATGGTCTTTATAGCAGCTAGTTCTGATGAGTGCAGAGCCCAGAGCTCAGGGAATTTCCATTGTCCTGTGCTGACCTCCAGAACCTCGAGGTCTGTGCTTTTTCCTGATACTTGGAGAGCGTCTTTACATGATCAGCACTCCAAAAAATTTTACTCATACAAGTCAACTATAGTGTTCTGTCAGATCAGAGCAGTACCAAATTGAAAGATGCAAACTCTAAGTCACTGTACAACCCAGAAAATGCAATAAAGAGGAAATTGTGCCGCTTTCTGGGAAGAATGGAAAAAGCAAAGGCAAAAGGATTTGTTCTCAGAACTCTGCTCATTAGAATGGAGAGTTTAAAAACATAACTATGTTACCTGGACAGCCAAATTATGAGGCCATGCTGCTTGGTGAGGTTCAGGAAGAGTCTCTTCTGATGTTCTCTTCACCCAATCAGGAGATCTGGCAGCCTGTTTGTGAAACAGAGATGGTGAGTTTCTGCCTGCACGAGTGGGCATTCACAGGTGCACTTGTCTGCATCAAAGGGTATGAATGTGTGTGAGGGGCTGAGGAGATCTGGAGGCAAAGTACATTGGAAGGTAAGATATGACTGGCTTCTTCCTTTCACTAGACAAAAGCTGGGGATGTGATGGGGAGTGAATTTTGAAAAATGAACAAGAAAATGCACCAATTTTCCCTGTGATGGGAACAGTCTGAACCATGACTAAAGAGCTTTGCCTCTAGGAGAAGCACAAACAGGGATCAGATGATGTATTCAAGAGCTGTAACACAAAATCCAAACCAAAGCAGGCTGGTGTATAGCAGATGGATTTATGCATTACTAAAACCAACCTATTGTTGCCATTTGCAAACTGTAGGCTTGCTTGATCATGTGTAAGATACTCTGAGATAGCTTCTATCACAGCTAGGCTGTGAGGCCTCTGCACTCCCTGGAAGGTTAATGTATATTTTGAATGCAGCTTTATGGCTGGGAGGGAAGTGTGGGGTAGAGGTGAAATTCAGGAAATTTCTGAGCTGCAGAGAATGAGAAAATAATTAGAACATTGCTGATCCTGCAGATTCCTGAGCATCACTTGGGCACTTCTACACACAGACAGTCAGCACTTACATGACTTTGTCATCATTTTCTGTGAATGTTTTTGTGACTGATAAAAGAAGAGTCTTATTTGAGGGCACTTTTATATTCTATAGAAAAAAAAGAATGGTGAGGAACTGTGGTATGTTTGAGCAAATAACAGTTACTGACAAAAGATCTTAGAAACCAGGGGTGGGGTTGGAAGCGGTGTAAAAATTGTCACTGAAACCATTTCAAAAGTTTTTGTTGTTTATTAGAGGGACAGAGCAAGGAAGATTTCAAGTAAGGGACAAAACTTCATTGGGAATCATTAGTAGTTGCAGCTGAGGTGACGTGGCAGATGCCTCCATGACGTAAGAGATTATTAACTAGCCAAAATTTCACTATTATTTTCTTTTTCAGTTTTTCAAATGTAGTTTTCCTTCTATTTCCATAGTGAGCTGTCTTAACCACAATCCTGTTTCTATATTTTAATGAACATTTTTAGTGGTTATGAAGTTACAGTTGAACAAAAAGTTCTCTGTTTCTTCATTGGTGGTTTTTCTTCTTTATTCTTTTCTGACTTCTTTTTGAACTGCTTCATTAAGCAAAATGCAAGAGCTTGTTTTTAAGGAAAATGGAATATCTCACACAATTATATGATTAGGTGGTACTTTTAGATGACCACCTCCTGTAAAGGGATATGTGACACAATCAGGAAACATGAAACACTGGGCAACATCTGGCTGGACTATGCCGTGTTCTGGGTGGGATTATCCACATTCATGCTCTTCCCTGTGATGCAGCAACTTGTGCTGAAAGCTGGAACAAGCAGCAGGGTGCTTTGTTCTTCCTAGACAGGATCAGTGCCTGGGATGTGGGTTTTCTATAGGAAATGAACATTAACGTTTGGACCAAGATTGTCATTGACATGAAAAATGTAGGATTGCTGGTTTTATAGGAATAAAAACACCTACACTGAGCAAATACTCCATGTTTCTTTCAAACTAGAACTGAGTAACCAGACTCCAAAGACTCCTAGAGTTCAGTATAGACAGGCAATAAACGAATCCTGTGCGTTACTGTTAATTTACCACACCTTAGTCCTGTTTTTGAAGTTTCTCCTTGGGGATTTGCAGCTTCCTTGAACTAGTGATAAAAGGGGCCAGCAGAAGCACTGCTTACTTTTTTTTGCAGACTAGAAGGTCTTCCCTCCACAAACTAGAAAGTGTGAGGGATTGGTATGTACTACCTTCCACAGCACTTAGTGCTGGGCACTTGCAACATCATCAGCTGTGAGAAATATCTCATCAACCTCCTTCCTCTATGGGAAAATTCTTTTTGGAAGTTGGATTCTGTTGGCCTTCAGCTGAACTCCAGAGACCTCTCTCCATGTGCTGGTATGTGAGGAAAGCTGAGGTGTTTGAAGTTCTGTAGAAACTCTGATAAGACTTCTTTTCATCTTGTATGCTTTCAGAGTTGGCCTTTTTACCTGCTAGACAGAGCTGCTGGTTCTTGCTATTGTCATCCTTCTACTTTGTTTGAACCCAAACAAATACAACAAATAGGTGATTAAAAACAGGCCTTCTCTTCTCCTGTGCTACAAAAGGTGTTAGGCAGTATTATGGTCTAATTGGTTTGCATCATGCAGATTAAAAATGAAGATGCAATGAGCTGGATAAAAATTGTAAAAAAACTTGGAGGTGGAAACGAGAACCAAAAATAATGCACATTTGAAACTGTCACAAAGTGTGGTATGTTAGCAGTACTTAATCTAGATCAGAAAGGAAAACGGTTCATTTCTTTGTAAGATATCAAATCCTTCTGGTAAGTGACACTCTGGAAACATTCAACAGCTTCATAACTGGCTGACAATGTTTTACATGCAGGAAAGATGGCTAGAACAGCAATAATCAGCAGAATAAGTTAGTTTCATAGCTGAGCTTTGTTGAGGTGTTATATTGTGTGGGTAACATTTATAAAAGCTTTCTCACTTTTAATTCTGTAGCAAAAATGACTGTCTGCTTCACGAATTAATAATATTTTCCTTTCTCTTATAATGCCAAACTAATTAATTATATCATACTTTCTTATATGACTAGACTATTGGTCTAGTCTTCTTTTTATAGTACTCTCTCACTAAGACGAAACATCTCATGTTCTTTTTTTTCTTCATCTTGCTGCAACAACATAATATCATTAAAATATTTTCTCCAATAGGTTCCAAACTTATGTTATTCCTCCTTCCATAGGTAAGCCACAGACACACATCTGGCGTAAAAATTCCGCACATTAATGTCATCATTTATACTACAATTTTCAGATTAACTTCCATTATTGTATCTCATGTTCTTACTTCATGTTTTATGACTTTCATACACTTTCATTAAATACAGCAATTGCTCTGCTATCACTGATCACGAGGAAGGTGTTGTTCTTTCATGGGAGTGGGCAAAGTCACTTCACCCTCCCGTGTCAGATGCCTCGGTCGGGAAGGCCCGATGGGCAGCACGATGCTGGCTGTGCCCCTGTGTCTGTCAGCGCCGGGTGCTCCGCAGCACCGCATTGCTCCTGTCTCATCCGACAGGTACGGGAAACAGCTGGAAGGCGACACGGGCTGTGTGTAGTTCAGTAGGTGGATGACATGCAGGGAAGGGTAACAACCTGCACAGCACCTGAATGGAAGTCAGGTGGCAAAAGGAGGAGTCTGGAGGAGGTGAGAGGAAGTCAGCCTGGCTGCCACAGCTGAGCGTCAACTCTAACTGGGGCACCTCGTGAAATGGTTTCCCTTAAAAAGTCAGTTTAGATGTAGCAACATGGATGGTTTTGGCTTACTTTTCAACATGCAGAACATGAAACACTCAGTGCCTGGGTCTGCTCTAGATAGATGAAGTACTTGAATTTAATATCCTCTTCTACTCAAGGTAAACATGTCTACTTTGGCAAATTGTTGTGTATAGAAAGATTCTGAAAAAATGAAATCTCTTGGTATTTTTAAATTAAATGCTTGGACTGCTTTGGAATAGTGCTTAACTTAAAAATTTAACTTTATCAAATTATAACCAAAAAACCCTTTTTGACAAACATAAAATTATTTTTGTCTCAACTTCCTAGTTTGTTAAAATTTTAAATTTTCAGTTTAGGCAGTGAATTTAAACTTTTTTATTCTCATAAATCTAGTCTTTGCAAAAGAACAGAAGTAATGGATGTGAGTGTCAAACCTGCAAAGAAAAAAGATAATGAACCTTTAATATCACAAAATCCAGATGAGGCCAAATGTAGTGAAAACTGTTGTTTTGATCTTCCTTTCTCAGCTTACAACAAAACCAGAAGTGTTCTGTGTTATTTGTGACATTTGAGAGGCTAATGAAGATCCAATTATTTTTCAATAACTACTCAGCTTTTTGTTTTTCTGGTTATGCTATAGGTAGTTACCATTATGTGATTCCAAGTTAAGTTAATTATTATGACAAACAGAACTGCCTGTTGGATCTACCTGGGTCTTTCCAACTTCCTTTTTAACTTAATCCCTTCCTTACTTTATTAATTTAATTGTCATGGAGTCCAGTATATGCAACAAAAGCATTGAAACATGTAGCTAACTAATCAGACTCACAAAGAGCTTGTTCATGTGGCTTTAAGCCATGTGATTTTAAGTCACAAAACCTTACTCATCCTGTAATAGTAACAACAGTTTAAAGTTCAGTGAAATGTTTAGGTGTTGCAGAAAGCTGTGCCAGCAACAGAACTGGAAGAGAAGGACCTGGAAATAGCTTGTTGCATGTGAAGCATGTAGTGTGGGAAAGTAGATTTGGGATCTAAATCTGTTAAACATATACAAGGAAATAATATAAAAGCATGCATATGAAATATGCATTGCTCTATATTGAGCATGCCTGAAGGCTTCCCATGCTACCTAAATCCCCACTTCATTATAATAAAAGACTCTTGACAAAACCTGTCACTTAGTAATACGTTGTCTTGACTTTGTTCTGAAATAAAACCTATAAATCATCAGAAAATTGAAGTGTTGCCAGTTTCTGTCTTGTTGCTAGAAAATATTTCCATTTTTTGCTGAAGTGCTGTTTTCAGTTCTTTCAGCATGAAACTGATGTACTGATGATATGTGATCACCAGAGATACCACGTCACTTTTGTAATAAAGTGGTTAAAAAGAATACCCCAGCAAAATCTCAAATCGAGAGATTTTATAAGTTATGCAGAGTTCATTTAGTTCCTGGACTAATTTGTTCACTTGGGTAAGTACAAGTACAAGGCTCACACTTTCCAGTGGTGGGTGAATTGATCCAATTAGTCACCTTCACTTAACTGGAATTGTCCAGAAATTTCCTGCAGAGAACACTCATTTATTTAAGAAGCCTGTATACAAGTGTGCATGTGCATGAATGCAGCAATTAAACCATGTTTGACAAATCATTCCTTGGGTGAAAGTAACATTTAGTAGTTGGTGACAGAGCCGCTTGCTCGAAGGCAGTGATACCCAGCCGGGAAGGGAGACAGCAGATGGCTGCTGCCCAATCCCACAGCAGGCAGAGCTTGCCCAGGTCACTGACTGTCCTAACCCTCTGCACTTCCAGTGGAAACCTTTGAAAGCTGGCAGGCCTTCCTGGTTCCTACTGAAAATCTGTGAAAGATCGGGAAATTCTTATCTTGAAACTTTGCAAGTCTAATACCAAACGTTGTTCTGATTTATTTGTTTGTTGCATTAAAGGTCTTGGAGATTGCAGAAGAGGATATGCTATTACCAACACTGTCCTGTTACAGCATGGATCAGCAGCAGATTTAGTAATGGGTCTGTGAATCTATGTCTTGCAACAGAACTAGGAATCACTGCTTTCAACAATTTTCAGATACTTAAACATCCTTTACGCAGGAGATTTTTATGACAGAAGGAACAGGTTGTATACGGTTCAAAACAAATAAGCATCATTCTTTCATATGCAAGAAAGATCTCTGCTATGAAAAACTCCTCTGTAACTCTTATCAACGATTTAGGTGCTGCCACCTACCAAGGATCTCCAGCTGGAGTTTAAACTGTGCTGGTAATACTGTGTTCAATTTTTCTTTTCCTTTTCCAAGTCACACACATCCTGCAGTCATGCATCTTGTTTGTACTGGGTGTAGGTATTTAAGCATCACACATCATAGCTCATCTTTTTGAAACTGGTAAACTACACAGCAGACTGTCCTTGGCTCCAAGCCCTGCTGCACTCACTGTTACCTCACTGGCTGTGGGAACACCCCAAGACACCCAATCCTGCAACAGAACAACACAGCAGCAGTAACTCTATTTTATATGTGGTAATATTATTATTCACAATAATCAGGAAGAGTACCACAGAAATGAGTACTAATAAACTAGTACCTGCTTTACAGTGTCTGCAGGCATCATTCAAGTCCAGACAGAGCAGGCAGAAAAAAAAAAAGGTAGGAATGATGCTAAAAGACACAGCAGCAGCTGTCCACTTACCAAGAATGACCAAGAGCAGATGTCAGGGAAGAGTAAAAAAATCAAAGAAAGTATGCTATGAAACCTCAGGAGCTTCAGAAGGTGGTGTATATTTAACAAACTCAAGAGATTTCTCTTCCATGTCACTTTTTTGAAACCCTGTGGACTTTGAGTTCAGATAAACAAGAATGATCAGCTGTTCTGTATTACAGAAAAAATGGAAGAACTCGAAACAACACAAATAGCCTTGAAAACAGAGGAAAAACCTAGACAGACCAAAGGGGATATCTGGGGTAGTTTTCAAAGTTTGGAAACAATTAAATGTTTCTTTTCATAGTGGAAAACTAGTTATGTTTCCATGTCAACGAGAACAATGTATAGCTGTACAATATAAAGCTAATAATAAAATCACCACTCGCTCCTCTGTAAACCACTAGTGTAAATCACCTAGTTACAAAAATGTAACTATAAGGAAAGATGCAAATGGCCAAATTAATTTTTTCCCCTTCAACTATTTTTTTTCTTCAAGCAAAAGAAGCACCAAA
Source organism: Platyrinchus mystaceus (assembly GCA_035041135.1). Classification (NCBI taxonomy): domain Eukaryota; kingdom Metazoa; phylum Chordata; class Aves; order Passeriformes; family Tyrannidae; genus Platyrinchus; species Platyrinchus mystaceus. Next base: position 25,739,907 of record JAWWLV010000183.1, read on the forward strand.
ACAGTCCATCACGCAAACACTACAGAGCTTTCATCTGATGTCACTAAAAACACAGTGTAACCACAGCAACCTGATGAGCAGTAGGGTGGCATAACTGGCCTACTTTTTTTTTTTTTTTTTGGTTACACCTTTTCTTACCTAGCACAGAAGGAAAAAAACCAGTGGCCTGCAGAGGTACATGCTTAAATCAATATAACATGAATCAACGATCTGCTCACTACAGAACCCTATATTGTTGATTAGACCTGCAGCGAGACACCCAGCATAAGGAGCACGTGTACCCTCAGCACCATACTGCAAACACCAACAAAACAAACAGCACTTACAAATGCCTGGGTCAGAAGACACACCCCCCAACATCAGGCACAGAGATAAGTCTTAAAAAAATTTGGAATAACCAATAGGAATATAATCACATCCAGCAGCACCTCTGAAGAGTTACACAGCAGCGCCTGGGGGCCACTTTTGTCAAAGGGAAGCTAGTTCAGTTAACAAAAACAAGCATCAGCTGTGATTCTGACCTCTATGATATGTACTGAGCTCAACTTCATTGCTGATGGCTTCACAAGGGCTATGCCTCACCTCTGCTGCTGAGTACAGCAGGCAGACAAAGGATAAAGAATCCAAGCAACCAACAGGGCAAGCAACAAGATTTAAAGAGAGACAGGATGTATGCACGTCTTTTCAATGGTCACCTGAAACAACAGAATAAGCAGTTGATCTGCAAACAGACCTACTGAGAGAAAACTGAGATTTACCACACCATATTTTCCAGGGCTATCTGATGAGACATAACTCCATTCCTGGCCTGGCAGCAAACCAAGACAGCTTCTAGCCAGAAGGGGATATCTGAGCAATTCTGAAGTTAGGCTCGGGAACAGTGCTATCATTAGCCCCAGATACTAATGTAACATTAATGTTTCGCAGCAGTATCAACATAGGGAGAAGAGAGGAACAGCAACTTTCACCTTTTCTGACAGTCATCTAAATTCATGAGAGTGTAAATATAAGAGCTGTACCAGATGCCACCGGCTGCCACAAGAGAGGAGCCCTGAAGAGGAGATACAAGGACTCCCTGAAACAATCTCTCAGCCTTGCCCATATTGATCATCACCACTGGTCTACTCTGG
>JAWWLV010000183.1:25741136-25753603 GCA_035041135.1 Platyrinchus mystaceus
AACGCAGAAAGAATCGCGTCTTGTCGATCTCACCCAGGGAGTCTTTTCTGCTGTGCCTTTTGCAACCGGACTTGTCTATCTCGCATTGGCCTTTTCAGCCATCAGCGCACCTGTAGCAAGCGTGGGTAGAGCCCTTCTCAAATCTTTGTTCATGAAGCCCAGCCATGATGACCAGATGAGAACAAAAAAAAATAATCACAGGTCAAGTATCTTGGCTCACAGGCTCAGTAGGTGCTTAGTGAGGAATGCAACAAGGGGAAAAACATTGGGTGATGCTATCCTGAAACACCCTCATAACCTAAGTTGCAGGTTGAGGACTTGTCTTTGTAACTCAGCTGACTCTGATGACGAGACAGAAAATTCAGGGTTCCGTAATATCTATACAAACAATATGGACACCTCTATTTCCCCAGCTTCACTGTGCTGCAGCAGCTCCAGCAGGCTGTTTGACTTCTCCTCTGGGTATGGGTGTGCTTTGCTGTGGTTCAGTCAGGATCACATGAGGCTACAGACCCAAACCCCAGCAGCAGTGTGGCTAGGACAACAAAAGCCCCCTGAGCAACATTCACTTTTAATGACCAGAAACCACAGAGTTGAGATCAAAGAGACCAAGAATGTTCTTTTTCAGTCAGTCATGGGCAAGCGGGGAACTGCAGATTCTTATGCAATGCATATACATCTGCCTGGACCAACTTAATAGTAGCTGGGAACAGTTTAGACTGAGCAGAGCTTACTGAGGTTTTATTCTGAGCACAGGGGTGTGTGAGTTACTGTGGAGCTTGCCCAAAGGTAACTAGAGCTACTGTGGAGCTTGCCCAAAGGTAACTTCCTGCACTCAGGCTGACACTCTGATCTACGTAAGAGCTGATTTGGATACGCTCACCCTGAACTGTGCTGAGAGTGCAGTAGAGACACAGGACAGCTAATCAAGACTGAAGTTGGGCAGCTGCAGAACTAGTTCTTTTTGCTCCAAATGCTGTGTTTCCCAGGAGCACAAAGGTGCATGGACAGAGGTTGGGAACTCCAGTGAGGAAATCTAGAGACTTAACATGACAAAGACCAATTCACCAGAATATCCTGTAGTGATCTGTAATATGATCAATGTGGTTAAAGTGATGTTTTAGAGTAGTAATTTCAATCACATGTTCTCTAGAGAATATAGATATCGGATTTCTATTTTTTGCTCTTTGTCACTCTAATTATTACTGCAAATTCTTTCTCATGTGGTGACAGTGTCCAAGCTGGCTGCAAGAAGTGTGCCTAGACCCCTCCCTTACAGAGGGGTTGCTGTGACAGAATTCATTTTGCTCTGAATTTCTTTTGTATCCTGGACTTGGTATCAATACCAGTAAAAGGTGTAAGCATGATTCACTTTCCTATTCTCTTGAACTTGTGATGTGTGCCCTCATTTGAGAACTTCGTCCTCTTTTCCAGTTTAACACACGCAGGCCAGTGCCACATACTTTCTTTAACATGTTTTGCATGATAAATTTTTCCAGACCCTCTATGGCCACACAAGGTGTGCTGATCATAAGCATATATTTAACCTTATTTATGAACTGCTCCAATTTCAACCCAGTGCAACTAAACTCAAAATTTTTACTGATGGTATAGTAAGGGAGAACTTCCAACCTGAAGCCTCTCTGCTCTGGATATGTGTAATCACAGTTTTACTAACAAGCTAACCCAGGCTTTGTCTGGAACCAGCAATCCTCACCCACTCCCCTGAGGAGGGCGTGCTACAACCGGAATGAAACAGTGACACAGAGAAGTGACTTCTGTTCAAACTCCATCACCTCTTGGTCTTTCCTGGACTGCTGCAAGGACTGTTTTTACAGCTTGTTCTTTCTCATCGAACTAGCAAGAACAGATGAACAATGCTAAATACCCACACAGAAGACCAAACCTCCCTCTTGTCTACCGTCTTTCAACACCCTCTGAGCCCTAAGAAGCCTGCTCTGTCCCTCCAAGCACAGGATTCGGAGACACAAACATTGCTCTGCTCTCCACTTTTCTTTCCGATGAAAAAGAACCCTTTTAAACATAAATCCACGTGCACCTGCATAGACTCGTGCGGGACTCCAGGAAGCCGCAGGGAGCAGCCACAGCTTCGCGAGGGCCGTGCGGGGTCACCCTGAAGGGCTGCACTGCGGGCCGGGAACTACGGTGGGCCGGGGTCAGGGTGAGGGAGAGACCCGAGTGTGGCATTAGAAACACCTCCCCGAGCACAGGCAGCCGGGCGGGCCCGGCCGGCCTCAGGGCTGCCCAGCGCGGGCATCCCCGCCCTCAGCGGCGCCGCCCTCAGCGCTGCCCCGCGGGGCCCGGCGGCGCCCGGGCCGGGCCGGCAGCGCCCCCGTGCGGCCGAGGGAGACGCGCCCGCCTTGCGCGGGGGCTCCGGCGGGACCCGCAGGGATTTCAGCCGCGGGCCTGGCGCTGCGGGGAGAGGGTTCGCTGCCCGGGAATGCTGCTCCCCCCGCTTCACAGCGCCCAGCCTGAAGGGCAGCTCTCGGCAGCACCTCCTGCAGAAGGGGAAGCAAACCCTCCGGCAGTGCCTTGCCGCAGCAGCCCGGGGGTGACACAGCGCTGCAGCCCAGCTGCGGCTGTCTTTGCCGTGGCACTCACCCATCAGAGCAGTGCGGCGGGAACAAGCCTGGAGCGGGACGACCGAGGGATCTCACCTTTGCAGGTGGGAGCACTGCCTTCGGTACTGCCTTTGTTCCCAAGCCAGTAACCTGTGAGATTGTGAATGACAGACACAAAACAGGAGACTTAGCTAAGTATTTGTGATTTCATTGTTTTTACTCCTTCAAATCCACCAAGGCCTCAGCTGTCTAAGCCTAGCTCCAGCTAACCACTAACAACAGTGAAGCCTGGCTTGAAAACACTTGAGAAACAGGGGTTTCAAAAGCACTTTAAGTCACCTGGAAACATACAGTAGCATGCAAATGTCCTCAGCCACTTTGGTGTTTCTGGAAGTCCAAACCAGAGTTGTCCTGCTTTACCTGTCCTTGCAAATTTCAGCATAACTTTTGATTTATCTACAAGAATGCATCATAACTTTGGGGACTGTTTCTATTGGAGAAAGTTCCTCTTTGTCAACATAGTGGTAGTAAAAGTTTACCTTTAAAAAGTAATCACAACAATGCTCAGATAAAAATCACACCGCAAACCCCAAGTAGCACTGCAGAATGTGGCTCTTTCTATCCTAATTCCTTCAAGGCAGCTGACCAGATAACCACATAACAGGAGTTCCCACCCTACTACAATCTTTGAAAGAGTTGGGGTGCGAAAATTTTACAAAATGTGCATAATTCATCACTGTCACACCCAAAAGACAGTTAAATTTACATCCAGAAGCCGAACAACTTCCATGGTCACCCAGCTCATCAGCATGTATCTGTCATGCACTGCTCCCAGGTGCCAGACAATAACAGTATGGATCCCCAGCTTTGCACTTCACTTGGGTTTTACGTATTTACTATCCATTCTGGAAGACCTCCCTTCCAAACCTAGATATAAGCAGCCCTATAACAAAGTCCCACACAGCAGCCTGTTGGCCACAGGGAACTGCAATCGCTTCAGAAAGCACGCTCCTCCTTCTGGAGCACTGCCCATGAACCCAGGCCACCTACAACCCTTGTATTCTCCTAAATACCTCCTGCACACTCAGGGCCACCTGCACATTGGGCCCTTTTTTACCTACCCTCCATATCCTGAAGAAGTGGTTCAGTACCTCTGTTAGGTAAGTATGTTGAAGGACGCACAGGGGCTGGATATGCAGAGGCATAGCAGCTCCTGACATCGGATGGAGACAGTTTTTTTCCTAAGTGGCCTTTTCAAGTGCCTTGAGTCAGCCCGTCCAAAACCTTAGTCCCAGGATTTGAAGTGGTATTTAAAATCACAGAACAGTTTGGGTTGGCAGGGACCCTTAAACACCATCTAGTCCAACCCCCCTGCAATACTCGGGGACATCTTCAACTACGTCAGTTGTTCCCAGGGATGGGGCTTCCTCTGCCTCTCAGGGCAACTTGTTTAGACTTGGCTGAATTCATAGGTCAATACCCTTGCAAGCCTTAGAGCTGGGCTAAACTCCTCAACATACTTGTTTTTTATTTTTAGGGAAGTCAGTGACAATGAAATATTCTCAAGCCTCATTTTAAAAAAAAAAAATAAAAAAAATAAAAAAAAAAATTCATGGGGTACCTGAGCTTGTACCAAGAAGCAAAGCCACACACACTGCAACCCCGAAGGGGACCATCTCATTAGATCTGCTCTGCAGGGAGGTGCCCTGCTGCTGAGCACCAGTAGCCTCCACTGGCACATTGATGGAGAGAATATTATAACATGCCCCAGGGGCCTGCAGGAGAGATTAGACCAATATATCAGCTAAGGAGGCATCAGAACAAATGAGGGAGCACACGAGCTGCGTTTCAGGCTGAAATCTCTACATACTGAATGACTGCAGCTTGTTTACACACCTAATGGGGAGTGGTGCAGATGGAAAGTGGGATTTAAAACCATCACAGGACCTTAAAAATAGCACAGTGAAAGTCATTGTTCCCCTACTCAACTAGGAGGACAGGAAATGAAAACACATGAGTGTAGAGGCTTTCTGCTCCAGCCCCGAGGGAATGACCCAGAGTCATGAGAATATAGGCCAGATATTGAAGCAAAGAATGAGAAGCAGCAGGAGATAACGGAATATAATTTGTGTGGATAGACTGTAGAAGCCTCTGCAGAAAGAATCACAAAACATTCTATTGAGAGAATATTTTATATTGCAGTAGGCAACTGCTCACCATCCACAAGCAGAAGTAGAAAACTGTTGGTGAGATGGAATAAGACACTTCAATGCACCTTGGTTTCACAGCAGACCTTGCAGTATCATTCTGCTAACATGGACATTGTTTAGGGTGGTAACAGTAAGTATAAATAAAAATTATGTGATTAAACAGAACAAAGAAAAGTATACGTCATACACACAAGGAAAATCTCTGTGTCCTTAGGGAAACTGCAGAAGTGTTGTGTTCCAAGTTACTTGGAGCCAGAAGGGAGAAGCACTGAAGATTTGTGGTAGAGAACACTGGTGTATGGACTAAGGGGTGAGCAAGCCCATTTCTCTTTGGAACTCGGTGTATCACTGAATGCATTTTTAAAGGCATAAAAATTCACATAAGGCTTTTCCAGGTTGCAAATAGTCAGAAGTGAGATGATATGAAAAAAAGGAGATTATCACTATAGGGTAGTGTTGTGGGTAGGACATGAGGAAAGAGTAGGGCTTGGGGAGAAGGAAAAGCTACATTTCAGACAAGAGTTACCGCGTGTGGTGAAGGCCAGCCACTGCTTAAGGAGAAGGGTAGTCAGGGACTGGGGGACAGGCAGGTTAGAGGAAGAAAGAAGACACCTCTGAGAGATGTGTGTGGATGGGAGAATGAAAATCAAGACACAGAGAAGAGAAATGAATGAGGATGGAAAAAGGAAACACGTGTTTGTGAGCAAAAATAGTTGCAGTTGTAGGAAAGTTGTTGTGGAAACAGACTGCTTGTCCCAGGTGGTTAACTGTAACCAACCGTAGTATTTACAGGAAACATTTCCAAATTGCAGTAACGATGTCTTTGTGAAGTAGGTAAATGCTGACAGAGGAGGGAGGCAAAGACAGAAGCACTGAAAGGCAATGGAGGAGTCTCTGTTGGTGGGGACTAGAAGGTGAGCATCCCTCACGCTGGGCCCTGAGCTAGACTGTGTGTCTCTTTGCTTGTGAATATACACTGTGAGAGCCCCAGGCTCTGCTGGCTCATCATCAAATCCACTTGAAATCACTGTTTAGATCAAACTTCAGAGTGCTGCCAAGTGTACCCCAAAGTGTACTCCAGGCTCGACCCTTTTGAAACAAAGGGATCAGTGTGTTCTAGCAATCCCAAGTGCCAAGAAGCAGAAAAAGAGAAGGTGTAATTCCAGACTTCAGGCTACAGTTACAGGAAAGAGAGAGTATATAACATACACAAACTGTTTACTGGCTTCGGTTGTTCTAGTGAGATCTATGCCAACCAAGCTACGCTAGTAGCTATTCTTGCCCCAGAAGTGAAATAGATGTGTATTAATCATCTCTGCATTGCTATAACTGAAACAGCTGCAGAGAGAGAGGGAAGGAGTAAGTTGCTCCAAAATAACTATATTGGTTAAAAAAATATTCTTCCCTATCAAAATTATTTCCTAACAAAATGTTTACATTTTCAAGAAGGATGTCAAAATTTCAAACCCTAACAATACTGATTTGTTTTGAAGCTTGTTTTCATAAAAAAATACCTAAAGTTTTGCTCAAAGGAATACATTCCCCTCCACCTTTATTCGCCTTCCCAGCCTGTGGTAGACTTTGTAGGGACTCAGTTCTTGCTGTGTTGTCAGCATGTTCTCCCCGAGATGTGGGTAGGGGTACTTGACACATGATTCTCTTCCACCTTCAATTTAGCAGCAGCAGCAGCAGCTCTTTTTACTACAAGTCTTTCTGGCAGTGTCTCCTGTGCTTACTTGAGGGACAATAAAGGTGTTGTCCCAGGAGAGGGCTGCTCTGATCTTTCAGCATTCCCCATGAGTTTTGTGGGGAATGGAAAAGACGATCCTACCTGAAACCTCAGTAGATCCCAACGTGGGTCACATCTTCATAGGCAAAGTTCCAGAGTCAGATGTATCTTTTGCAGCTTTATCATTGTTTGGACCTCCATATATTATTTTTCAGCTTCAGAATTAAAAGCATACTGCAGACATTTTCTCTAGTTAGAGTTACTTATGTTTGGCTCCAGAGACTTGAGCTGAAAATTTCAATCACACCCTGACTTGACTCAGGCTTAGCTCTGATTTTAATTTTATAAAAGGCAAAGATTTGCAGGACTTCAAAAAGATTTGAAGAAGTAAAACTTGCTGCCAGTGTCCATGTAAACACAACTACCGCAGTAGTAGTGAAAGAAATTAAATAATTTCTTGAGGAAGAGTAAACCAACATGTGGGGATTTATTCACACAGTATAAAATAGGATTGAATCTGTAACACAGTCCTGTTATTCACCGATTATTTGGTACCACTGCATGATCATTACAAGGACTCAACCCAGGGAATGTCTGTAAGGCACCGTTATTAGTCCTTTGTGTTTTCATTTTGTGCAACCAGAAATGCTAACTGCATCAAATATATTAAATGTGATTTATAAGCTGCTTTTCTTGCATGTTATCTGCACTAAAATTAGTATTATAGACATAAAATAAATAGCCAGGACTAAATGATTGTAGAACATGTTGTCGCAAAGGGTCCTAAAACATTCCTGGAATACAGATGGATAAAAGGCTGGAATAGAGTGTGATGCAAAAAGCAAGGAAGAGGGAAGGACAGAAACTTTTGACCTAAGACCCCAGGATACTGGGGCCAGTTTCCTCCTCTCCCAGAGCTGCCTCAAGAGGCAGTTTCTCATGAAATTTCAGGCAAAGCAAGCCTGACCTCTAGGCTGGAAGTCCCATTGGAGCGAACCTTTAGGAAGTCACAGGGTTGAAGGGATCTTTCCACAATTTGGCCGTGTTCTTCCAATGAATTTCAGGACCAGGACACACAGGAGACTCCCACCCTACTAATGAATGGATTCCACATAGAACAAGACCTTTAGTTAGGTAAGGCCAGTTGTATTGTAAGCTAATTTAAGGAGGTTGCTGACCATGGCCATCTGTAGATGTGTACTGTAGATGACTGCAGCCTCTGTTGTGATACACTTAACCAGAAATAGGTCTTTGCAGAAAGTACCATCAAAACTAATGTCAGAAAGTCTTTCATCTTGCTATCTATGACAGCAAGCCATGTGGTAGGGGAAAAAAAGCATTAAACTCCACAGGTGTGTGCAACAGCTACTGCTGACATAGCTATAACGTAGTCAGGGGTTAAATTACAAAGTCCTTCTGATTATATTACAATTTCCCCCAGTGCCCACAAACCACTTCCTTTTCTACCCATGCATTCTTCCCCATCTTCACGGCAGACAGAAGGATGGTGCCTCTGTGTCAGGCAGGCATGAAGTCAGTTGCTGTAACTTTCTGTGTCCTCTGCTTTCATTTTGAAGCCCTGTACAGTGAGTATCATTTTGGATTATTCTCCTCGCAGTAGATGTCTCTATAGAATAGAACAAAGCCAATGATGGGAGACAGTAAATGAGGCATGATAGCAAGGGGTTGGAGGATAAAGGTAATCAAGGGAAACAGCTGCAAAAGGACTGCTCTCGATTTTATTATCACTAGAGTAGGTGGGAAGAGAATTCCTGCCATCACAGGGCATTTGCTCTGAAACTAAAAAGTACACGTTTTAACTGTTGATGTTCTTTAGCTCATCTGCTCAGCATTACCCTTTAGCTGTTTGGACTGTAGTGCTTCAGCCAGCTTGCCTTGCTGGGCATAAGATCTTATAGCAGTTTGATGGTGAATGCCTCAATAAAGAGAAGCCAAGTTATTAATATTAAACCTGCTGTTGTTTGGATGGGGAATTTTTATACAATGAAAAATGTATATGGCATGGAAGAGGGGATGAGATTGGTTTGATGCAGGCTAGAAACGCAGACAGACTGAAAAGGAAGCGTAACATTCCTGTGCTGTGTTTGAGAAGCTGCACAGTGACAGCACCGATCCTGGTCCAGCCATAAACATGGGTGTAGCATTTAACAAGCTTCAGTGTTCTATCCCAGCTACGCAAAGTAAACTACCACAGCTCACATTTACCTCTGAAACCCCCATATTGGTGGGTTAGAATGGAAATACAGATGATATCTGATTAAGAAGATTTTTTTTTTATACATAGTCTGTCCAAGGATTTGATATGATGCAATATAAGTAAGACCTGAGATTTAGTGTGTGTAGTTATTAAGCATGATCTAAAAATGCTCCTTTGAAGGTCATGCCAAGGGCTATTAATATGCTTTCTTCTGAAGTTCTAGTGATAAAGGATAGGTTTCAAGCCCCCCTGTAGAATTTAAGTACTTCCGAGGTTTCATACAGAACTCAAGCTTTCATACAAATAAAAACCAGTTTTCAGCTCTTCTGGCAATGCAGATACCCGTTTGAAGGCTAACTAATACGTGGATGGTATACTGAGTTTTCAGGTAGAATGGAAAGATGGGTGAAATCACAAGAAAGGACGATTATAATCAGTATCACTAAAGGGATGTGAGCTGCCCTTTTTCTCTTTGAAAAGTTACTCTTAAATCTAACAAAAAGTTCTTTCAATTAAGTTATGTTTCTCACCTAGTCCATTTAGCAGATTTACTTGACCAGCATGCTTTTACACATGGCTGAAGCTACCTAAAAGGCCGTTCCTTGTGGGCAGAAACAGGCTGTAATTTTCAGGGTGCAAATAATTTTTCTATCTGATACCCACATTTTTCCCTTCCTTCTCCCTTCCTTCAAATATATGAGGATAGGACTTGGGAAGGGGACTGGGGAGAGAATATGACAGGATAAAGAGACTGCCTGTAATAAGAAATGGTATGTCTCATGTTTTTTATCTTACACCGTTCTCATCATAAAAAGTACTAGTTATTACCATTCCTGTTAGAAAGAAAAGTTCAACTTGACATAAGATGCATCAGCATGATACTCTTACTTAGAGAACAAGCTAGCTTTCCAGAGAGTGCTGCCCAGCATTGTGGCAAATTTTTGGGAATAAAAGCAGAGTAACTTGTGAGATTTTGGTGTGTTTTGTTTTGGTTTTTGTTTGTTTAGTTTGTTTCTTTTTGTTTGTTTGTTTTTAACTTGGGGATTTGCAAGCCCTACTTAGCAAGCCTTAAACTATCTATGGATAGGGGTTTTTTCAATGTAAATAGGTCACAGAAGGGGATATATATATGCACATATGAGTGTTACAGTTTTATAACCCCACTGTGATAAAGAAATAGCTTGTAAGAGTATGAAGCCTCTCTGGTGATTGCAGAGAAACACAGGCTATGGGATTTGGGAGTACAGAGCTGTAAGTAGGATTCCATAGCGCTTGAGGCCCTTGCTATGAAACACTGCACGTGAGCTTTTGCACATCGACATTTGCAAAGAATTATCACTCTTCACCCACAGATCCCCTGTTGTCAATAGTGGAGGAAGTCATGGTCATTTCTTAGAAGGGCTTATGAAATGTTATCAACAATGGCTGTTGTTTAGTGTATATTTTATAAGAGTTTTGGTGTTTCTCAACTTAAGTTATATCATAGAAATAATTCAGATTATAGATGGCTTCCTAGGATAATTCTGGCCATGACTTGCTTTGCCCAGAAGCACTCTTTCCTCTCTTTATCCCTGATTCTTGAAAGATAGGAACATGTCAGTTTTAGGCATATGACTAATGACATTGAATTGACAGTGTCATCTTTCAGAGTGCCTTGAAAGGTTAAAGCTATAGCAACTTCAAAAACTGTGTGGTTTCATTATGCATTTAGTATTAACAAAACAAATGTGTTTGGTTTAGCGTCAGGGTCTTTCCATCTCCTTGTTCATCTTCAGAGGCAAAAACACACAAGTGAAATTCTACTTCTTTTTATCAGCTAGTTAGCTTTCTGAGAGCCAGAGGAAACAATACAAACAGCAAGAAAACCAAGCACGGTATTCTATTCTCCTACTCTAAACCCCAACTTTGAAAAGTGATTGAAAGTGGTTTTTAAACCTCTGCTAGGACCGAGATGTGTAACAGATTGGTGATGCTTTCAAATAGCACTGGCTCTGCCAAAGAGCAACTAGAAAGCTCAAAATTGCAATCCCATTAAAATGAACATAATGCACCTTCCATTGGCCTCAGTATCCAAGCACACTACCATAGAAATTCCCAAACATCTGCCAAAGGGATTTCCCACTGCAGTAAAGATGAAATTGAGATGGAAATGGACGTAATTGTAAATAAACATATACACAAATGCACATCCTTTTCCATAGTTTAATATAGCAAGATGTTACTTTCATACACATATTCACACAACTGAACCATAATATTTTTCTTGACACTCCGCTTCACATCAGGTGAGTCAGGAACAACTCCATGCCACTCCACAGTGTGACACTGCTAGGAAACTAATGAAAGATTTGTTTCCTCTTGTCTCAAAACCTTCATCTGCAATTGAATTGTCTCTTTTATGAAAAATAATGAAGAGGAACTTTGTGACCAAATCTAGGCATGTTTAGATTTTAAGCATATTCTTCTGTTCATTTCCCACAATACCATGGTGTAGTTTTTTATTCACATATTTATGAGGTGGTATTAAGGAGGTTTAGTCAGTGAATCTCCCAATATTATTGGATGTTTAAACATAAGTTTCCTATTTCAAAGCCTACAAAATGTACATTCATTCTGACTGGAGCTTGGCAAATGACAACCCAAGTGTGTCTGGCCATTAAGCACAGAGCGTTACAGGCCCAGAGGATCACCTAGGAATGAACTGGTACAAATGGGCACAGGACAACAGCAATCAGGCACAGGGAGGGGGAAGGAGCCACCCTTTAGTATTCAGTGAGTGCGTTCACATTAGGAGCTGATGCAGTGAGTTGAAAATTTATGTCAGATCTCACCCATTGTGGTTATCCATGTAGACAATTTTGTGTTTTGATCTTAGGCACTATTAATCTAATTTCAAAATGTGCTGCCTTTATCCTATGCTAAGCACATTCTTCTCTATGGGCACTTGTTTCAAAGGAATATTAATTGCATCACATTTATCAAAATGCTCATTCAGAGAAATACATTACTGAGTCTTTCTTGAAAACTGGCAGTTTAGGCTTCTGGGTCTGAGAGGATACAAAACGATCTTTTAGCTTGACACAAGGTCACATGAATGAAATGCTTTAATGACCTCTCTCTGCCCTTTCCCATTAAAACCACGATCTCTGACAAACATTTTAAACTAGTGTATGAAAGGGCAATTTCCTTAGCTAACAGCCAAACTGAACTATTCTCAGAGACAACCAGAGAAAACAAATTCAAATTTGTTGCTTTAGTGCTCAGAGCTGGGTAGTGCCGTGCTCCTCTGGGACATGGAGGGAACATGGCACCACTTGGCTCTGTAGCTGCCCTGACAGAGTCACCATCTGCCTCTTCTCTCAGATGACTGGTGACAAACATAAAGGTCTCAACTACAGGTGGGTGCTTCTCAGAAGTATCAGGTTAGCTTACACATTCATCCTGCTCTGTAATTCTGCTGCACCAGCACATTTGTTCTTTATTTCCCTTCCCTAAATAATTTCTCTGCTGTTTGGCCAAATTTTAAAGGTATATGTTACCAAACTACAGAGTATTTTAAATGACCTCTATTTCAAATGCTGTTCTCATAGCAGCTGGATTTTTTTTTTCATCATGCAACATGCGAGTCATCAAGAACTGCCCAGAGAGGTAGTGGATTCACCATCCCTGGAGGTTTTTAAACTGAGATTGGACGTGGCCCTTAGTGCCATGATGTAGTAAACAGACTG
>JAWWLV010000183.1:25770501-25782702 GCA_035041135.1 Platyrinchus mystaceus
TAAAAAATCCATTGCGCAGGCTTGAAAGGTGGGAACACCTTTCCCAGATCTTCGTTCGCAAAGACTGGCCATTTACCATATGTATACATTCATTATTATAATCAGTCTGTTCTGGATGACATATAAACTATTATTTCTGGTTTATGCTCCAAATAAAAGACCTGGAAAAGTCAGAAAATGACATTATTTAAAATTCTGAGTCAATGAGAAAACAGGGAGATACACGTCCTGTAATTTTTTTGCAATATTTCCAGAATGAGAAGCATATTACTAATTTGAGGAGGATCAATGTCTCTCAGCTTTTGGTAAAAGATTTATAGGCACAAAGCTGGTGACATATATAGTGCCCTGTTCTAACAGTTACTGGGGTTACCAGGGTTCTTTCAGTTTCATGAGGGGAAAGACAACGTAGACTCAAGCAGGCGACACTGGGGAGGTGATCTGGTGTGCATAAAGGCTCTGGGCCTTTGGTTCATAGATCAAAGTCTTCACCTGTGAAAAATGACAAGCCCCCTAGGAAGTGGGATTTGAAGTCTCTAAAGCATGTTGCCACAAGGTTTTTTGCCATTATGAAAAGATTTCATTACCTTGGTCCTTTGCCAAGGCAGGAATAGTACGGCATTGCCAGCACGATGCCTGGGAAGGAACAGAACGATGTCAGAACAACAGGGTTAAAATTTGTGATCTGCAGAACAGGGTTCTTAATTGCTGCCAGAAGGATATTTGTATGTTGAGGAGAGCTTGATTGCTCAACAGGAAAGAGTGATGAGGAAAACCTTTCTTACAGAGGAGAAGAAAAATTCAGGACAGGGAAACAGTATTCAGAGCCTTACCAGCACACAGCTTGGTATGTCCCTGCTCGGCTAGGAGGAGATTTATTTTTGGAAAGACTTGAAACATGGCACTACAGCTTCCCTCAGGCAGCTATCACAGATGGACAACATATTCAACCCCATCAATATAGTGGCTGTTGTATATCTCAGACAAAGAGAACACTTAAAATTGTCTTGCCCTGAAGAACAGAGTTAAAGAGGGGCCTTTGCTTTTAAAAGGTTATGCAGGTGCTATTGGGAAACTCGTGGCCTTTGAATTTAACAGATATTGCCCCCCACATTTTTTCAGCTGCTACTGCAAAATAGACTGAGAGTCCCTAATGAGACCAACATAAGATTTTCTTCTTAAGAACAAGGCACATATTATTTCTCTGTTTCTCTGCATCTCTCAAGCACGCTGGCTGGGCCATTTGTGAATGCTAGAAATTGCCAGGGAGCCTGTGGCTCTTTTAAAGAAAGCTCAACTACTGTGGCCTCAGGCCTTTAGAGATATTCTTTTGGGGGGAACCAATCAATGCATGTGCTTTTACTACAAACCCAAACCTGAAAAAGAAATCTGTTACTATGATTTTACCAACCCTCCTTCCTGGATATCTTAGAATCAATCATAATAATTTTGACAGTCTCTCAATTTAATCTGGATTTGCAAAACTTAAAACATGCATTCTGAGAAGGTTTTTCTCTGTCATGTAGAGTAGGTAACAAATTTACACTCCCTTTCTAGCACATACATGAAAGAAGGCATCAGAAAACTGAGGAAATGGCCCTCCTGGGGAATCAGAGCAAAGACTACAGGATAGCTGCATTTTAAAGATTTTTAATTTTGAAGAAAGGAACTTTCTCTTTCTTATTGTGAAAAACTCCATCTCAAAAAGAAAGATCCCAGGATTTCCCACACAGTATACAACTCCTGGAAAAGAAATGGAGTATGTAAATAAGTACAACCAGAGAGAAGGAGTACAGCTATGTAAGCTCAGGATACTGGTGTAGTCTACTGAACAACAAACAGTCAAACTGTTAAAAATTTTTCCTCTAACTCCAAAGATTGCTGTCCTAGGTGTTCTGGAAGTGCTGGATGGACTCAGGAAAGATCTTCCACCACAGGCTGAACTGCTGTCTAGTAAGATTTGTCAGTGTAAACACACTCTTGGAAAGAAGGCTCTGGAATGAACAAATCTGATTTCAGGGAAACACATCCGAGAATGTCTTCTTCACAATAAAGTATCTTCATAAAATGCAAGTGATCTGAGCAGTGTCTGTATTCCTGGGTAGCCAACTTCTACTATGGTTTGTACCTATAACATTCTTAAGAACTCCTCACCTGGACCTATTAACAGTGTTGGTCACTACATCCTTGCAAAGTAAATTCCTGCCCTCAGATTCCCTGCTTTAATCACCGAATACTCGTTGGAGCATCCCTTGTTGGAAGACAGGTCATATTTTAAAGCCGTGTAATCAATGTCAATCGCAGCATTAGAAAGCTGGTGATAAGCAACACAGGAGGAACCTTTACACAGAAGCTTTTTTCTCTGCTCATCTGGGTGAGTAAGAGTTGAAACAGTTCTAGCTCAGACTTTGACACACACGTCAGAACCACATTTAACATAAGTCTCTGTTACCTATAGGAAAGTCACTCATCTTTTTTTCTCAGCTACTTCTCCCTCACAAGTGGTGGGCCCCATGTCTTGACCTCACTTCTACAGGGTTTGGAAGGACATGTATGTATAATGGGAACTAAATTCTTCTTCTTTTAGCATTTCTTTTTTTACTATACATCAAATACAAACCCTTCCCTAAGAGGACAGAATCCACCTTATTCATAGTGTTCTACGCTTACATGAGGCTTGGCAATCTCTAAGCTCTTTCTCAAAAAGGGTACAGTGAGACAGGCTGTCAGATATGTGCCCTACACACATCACACATGTCACAGTGAATCAGGAACCCAGTGAGGGACATGCTGTGCTATAGTTTTGGCATGTGGAAGAATTTGCATAACTTTAACCACATGACTAACTATTCTTATTCAAAATCCAAAGGCCTTCTGATGACTCAGTGTTTAGCTTGACCATTACTTTACCAAGAAGAAGGAATGTTATGATGGCCTTATTTGCCCTTATTGGTGTCAGCATAACTCACAGAAACTTAATGCAATTTGTCCTATGTTATGAATAAACACTATCTGTTCTTTCCTTGAGGGGATAAGCAGCATAACCCATGCAAAGTCCCACACATGCCACGTGTGCTACAATGTCCCTGTATACACACCAGAGAGAAGTTTAGTGAATCTCTGTGGTAAAGAGGAAGTCATGAGCAGCCCCTCAGCAGAATTATTTTAAATAAGTTTACCATATAGTTTACCATCCCTGGAAAAAATGTTAGCACTGTTATGGATTTTCTTTCTAACCATCTGTTCACTGCTCAGCAGTACCTCAGGCAACTTAGCTTACTTGTTGTACCTTTGCTCTTGTGGAGCAATAATTCCTGAAGGGATGAATAATAGCAGTGTGGCATAAATTATGCCCATTTTTTACCTCCCTCAGGAGATCTAAAAAGCAATTTCTTCAGAGATGTTGTTCCAGCTGTAGGGAGAGTGTATTTCCACTAAATCCTCTTCCCAAGACTGTGAAAGATTCAAGTATTTAACTGATAGGATTGTAAAACTTGAGGTCATGATTTATGGGCAAACTCCAGCACAAGCTTCACTGCACAGAATAGAGTAAAAGCTCTCATTGCTTATATTGTGTCCGGAAAGCATCCCTGTCCAAACACCTTCACACACTTCTGGGACTTCCATCCAGCTGCTGAGTTCAGGGTGCCACCCCAGCTACTTCTCTTGCAAATGACTCACTTGCAAGCTTCACTCCTGATCCACCATTGCAGCAACACATCATCAGTGAGGTAAAACTAATCTGTCTCACAATGGTCTAACCCAGATCAAGTTCCTCTTCTCTATTTCTTTTGCTTCTTTTACAGCTGTAGCAGTTTCAACCATGTAAACCTTGTCCTTGTTTGTAGTTGACTTTTTTAATTCTTCAAAGGAAAAAGCCAATGCTCTCCCCACTAATCTTTTATTTGGTACCTCGTTCTCAGCACTCTAATAACTCCACCTGCTTTGAAAATGTCACTGGCTTCTGTCTTTCTCAAGATTCTTTTGATTTCTAGCACATTGACATAACCTTCTTTGGTAAAGGAAGGCTGTACCCTTCTTATTTTCTTTCCCTTTTTCCCTTTCTTCTCCTTCCTTAGGGAGTGATTTTAAAAGAAGGTTTAAGACCTGGCAGTGCTAAGACAGAGGCAGAAAATGGAGCCCCCAACAGAGGCACAGGATTTCAAGTTCTGCTGTCAGGTGTTACTGGCAGTGATTACAGGCTGGTTTCAGTGCTCCTGTCTGAAGGCGTTCATATAAAAGCAGACTGGACATAGAACACACTCCTACCCAGAGCTGTCAGAGATTCAGTTCAACTCCACCTGTGTCTCCCCATTCTGCTTTCAATGGCAATTAGTTTCTCCTCTCACACGTGCACTTAAAGTTTAGGTCACTGAGGGAAATCTACCACATGCTGTTTAGGACACGTAAACCTCAGCTCCAGTATGACCCAAGGCAAGCTGGTGGCCGGGCTCCCAGGCCACCCCAGCGCCGGCTGTCACCAGCACCACAGCCTGACCTCGCTGCAGTCCGGCCCACAGCAAACCCACTGAGCTGCAGGTGTGCTCTGCCTTGGGAGCAGGATTGTACCTTGCACTTAATGCAGCAACCAGGGGGCAGGATGGTGTAAGACACAGCTCACCCTGTTCCCCCAGGTACTAGAAAGCTGTTTAGATCACTGACAGCGGATGGGTTCTGCCTTCAAGTGAGTGGGAGATTTAGAGGCAGGATTTGGGTCTTGCCTTCAATCCAGAGAGCTGAAACAGAAAAAGGTGCTGTAGTGTATGTGCTGCCTTGGATTTGTATTTATTCATATAAGTCTTTATATGAAGTGAGGCCCGGAGAAGTCTTGGTCTAAGCTGCTGTCTTCTCAGGAAGGCTCATAATTTGAATTTATCAGGTGACACTTTCAATATGGTTTTAGAGGGGGACAGGGTGGCATGGGCTCAGGTCACCAAAATCTGCACTTGAAACAGGCTTTACTGGCACACACATCACCAGTTTCAGCTCAGGTGACTCAAGAATCACACGAACTGAGTCACTATTTCAGTGACATCAATGCTACCTCCAGCGAATACCTGAAACTCATCAAAAGAGTTGCATGAGAGAACTGCTCCTGTTTTAACTCATTCTGTTCCTATCGTGGGACAGCTAAAGGATCTTGCCTTTTAGTGGTGGTGACCTGTCACGTTTTCTAACTGGGAGAAGTGAAGAACGGTGCAGTGATCATGACCAGGGAGTAGGAGACCTTTCCATGCTGGGAACAGACAAATTGTCAGCAGGCAAGTGCCTCTGACTGTGGCATTGCTGGCTCTGTCAGCTGTGTCCCAGGACAGCCTCCAGTTCTTGAGCAAAAGGATTTTAGCCAGTTAGTTTTGCCTTGGCCACAGCCATAGAGCACAAGTGTGCCAGCTGCCAGCCCTCTTCCCATGCAAGGAGAAGATGAAAATGAAGAGAGTGAAAATGAACACGGAGGCAGGGAGTCTGGGTTCAAGCCTAAACCGCAGTCTAATGCACTAGCCTCTGTGACACCCACCCACCATGGAGTTACTAGAAATTTGCTCAAGTGGAAGCACAAGAGGCATAAATTTATCACTCTAATTAAAATCAGAGTAACTCACATCTGTGGGAGGATCCTGATGATGTCAGAGCTGTAAGAAGATATGGTTGAATTCCTTTCATCATTCCCTTACCCCACTTTGATCCCAACATTTAAATTTAGGATGCAGCAGTTAGAACAACTCTCAGTGAGGTGTAGTAGAATGTTTAAAAAACCCTCACATTTTGTTTCCTTTCTGCTGGGTTCAAACTTTTAGTTGAAATCACTCTGAAAAAGATGTTTGTGCAACAGGAAAATGTGGTATCAAGATAATCAGAACAAGGTAGGCAACAATATATTTCACGTGACTTGATTGCAAAAATTGACAAGGAAACCACAGGACACTGGTGTGAATGCAATGGAACAAGGCCACGAAGCATGTGTTAGGTGCCACAGACATAAGGGTTTTTACAGATTTGAATGAGATTCAATTTAGATCAAAAGGACCTTCAGGGTTTTTTTTCTTTTTAAGATAGAGGCATGTCTTTTGGCATTACACAGCTTGTGGCTATTGAGGCAGATCTGAAGGTAACAGGATGTAGAGCATGCACTTTTGATTTACTAGCACAAATGGCTTACACAGGCACGGAAAGTAAACTGCTTTAAGCCCTTTAAGATCAAAGATAAGACGTATTAGCAGGACTCGCTGGGGAGTTTTTTCTCATTTCCTTGCCATGTTAATTTAGTACAAAGGTACTTCCCTGACTGGCCTATTTGCAAACTACAACATCCAGATTTTGTAACACATTCCCTTCACTCATGGCCATGCCATAACCCTCCCCCCCCCCCCCCATTCTCTCTCACTCTGCTCTTGGGTCATAGAATCATATGATTTGAGTTGGAAGAGACCATATAGATCATTTAGTTCCAAACACCCTGCCATGGGCAGGAACAACTCCTACTAGACCAGGCTGCTCAGAGCCCCATCCAATCTGGCCTTCAACATTGCCAAGGATGGGACATCAACAACTTCTCTGTGCAACCTGTTCCAGTGTCTCATCACCCTCACAGTAAAGAATTTCTTTTTGCCTCTGTAACCTAAATTTCCTTTCTTAAGTTTGAACCCATTATTCCTTGTCCTATCACTACAGTTCCTGATGAAGAGTCCCCCTCTGGCTTCCCTGTAGGCCTCCTTCAGATACTGGATGTAGTTGATGGCTTCACCATGCAGGACTGGTTAAGTACTTCATGTGCCCACTTCTGTGCCCACCCTCATGGAGCAGACTTTGCATATTCTTTTGCTTCCAGCCAAAGATCTACAAAGTAATGCCCACTCCTGAAAACCCCCTGCCACCAAGGGGACTGTGAGACAGAAGAGTTTGCCCTTGAAGAGGCTGTTCCCTAAAAGAAAGTGCTATGGAAAACAAGAGGAGTCAAGCTCTTATCCTACTACTCACCCACTAGTTGTGTACCCCAGTCCTAATTCCAGCTACCTAGAACCTGCTTTCATCCCAACAGCTCTCAGCAATCCTACAAGTCTCTCTCCAGAAAGAGAGAAATCTCTCTTTGACCTACTATTTTCCAACTTCCCATCTCAGCTTCTCCCAATCATCTTCTGGGGAGTTCTAAACCAAAGCTGCTTTCCTCAAAGTTTGATCATTTTCTGCTGCTCACGAGGTCCTTGCAAGAAGAATAATTGCCATACTTGAGCACAAATCATCTGGGCACAGAGACATTCATAGAAGAGCACAGAGGTTACTGTTTGAGAAGAAATTAATCAACTTGGATTTTGAAAACCTGAATTGTTTTGAAATAGCATATTTTATAATTTTCTGTTTACAATTAAAGATCATGACAAAATCAGTAAACTGATTATGGTCTTCCACAGAAACAACACAGGGAAAATTACTTCAAAGAAAGAACTCTTGAATGCACAAAAGAATACCTAATAACCTTTTTCTGCCTGTATCCTTCCTTCTGACTTTCTCAGAAAGAAACTACTTTACATGCCAGATTCTGCTAGTCTTAAAACTGAGATCATGTTGCCCAAATTAATAGTACCATTCTTACTTGTATGGTGCAATTCAACACATGTGAGTTCTCTATTAAAATGCCTATAAGCTCTTAATTTTTGTGTTGGTGCAAGCCCAGATTCTGTGTGATGTTCCCTCACTGTGCAGGAACATCTTTTACACCTCATCTTCTCACGTTGTGCTCTTTCAAAATAAATGGCTACATCATGTTTGCCCAAGACACAATGTTCCCTCTTTATCACAAGGTAAACCAACCTGTGGAATTGGTTTTTGGTGAGATGGTCAGTATTGGGAAGCAAGAGAAAAGGCAAATGAGTCTGGTCCTCATTAAGTTGTTCTTTTTCAGAGAGTTAATGTTAATGGGGCTCTTCAATGCTAAAAGAAAACTGCAAATCAGACATTAAACCATTGGAAATACTTATTCAGAAAAAAGGTGTACAGAAAAAAAGGTGTGCATCACTGTACATGTAAGGTTTTCAGTGTGTTCAATATACTAATTTTTTACAAGAAGTACCTCTGTCTTTCACAGAAACGTTTCACAATCCCAAAACACGTTACTGCAAAAGTGTCCCAGTTTTGATTTTGAAATGTAGCCACCTTTCCTTTTAGGTAACAGGACTTTCAAGATTAAAATATCTGTTTCAGGTACAGGATTTCAGGACTTGCTTATATATTTTCATCCTCCTAACAAATATAGCTAAACAGTAAAGATGATTTAGATAGTACTTTTAGAGTATTTTTGGGGGAAATTTGAAAGATTCAATATAAAAAACGAATAGATTTATAATCTATTCAGATGTGCTGTTGAATGCATGTTACTTGTTTTCAAACAGCCCCCATTCCAAAAACATACATATTAATCTCCAAATTGTTTATAGTCTGAAAACTTAATGAAAGGTGTCTTTGCAAACGCACTTTGTTACATATTTAGGGAGGGCTAGGAGCACTGAGGCACTGAGAGGAGGACTGCATTACTTTGTGCAAATCTGGTCTCTTTTTGCTTTACTTGTTAAAATTGTGCCTGTTGGAAATAGAGACATTATGTTGCTATTGGCCTGCAGCAAATCACTGCTTGATCTTTTGCAGGTTCGTGTATGAATGTTCGTTGTATGTTCTTCATTCTGAGTATCCATTACGTTTTGTCTGCCCTATTTAGACGTGAGAGACCTGAAAGATTTAACACACTAACTTATTTAATTTGATTTCTTTAAATGGATGGAATATAGAATTTTTCTAGCCTGTCTCTGCTTGGAAGACAAAAAGTTGTGTTTGATTAAAATTTAACATCCAGAAATATATCTGCAGTCTGATGTCAAAACATCAAGGAACAGAGAAATCCCACCTCTTCTTTTGAAAGTTTTTTTTCTGCTAGTTGATCACTTACAGAGTTAAAATCCTGAACCTTTATTTGTGTGGGTAAATCCTAGTCAGTCTCGTCTGAATAACTACACATGTGCCTGTGCTACATGGCTCTGTTGCTGTCACAGTGTTTGAAATTTGAGACTGCACCTTGAACTCGCTCAGATCTTTTGTGAGTACTGATCTATTGCTTGTATTATATTAGCAGATAGAGATGCCAGCCAAGATTTCACTGATATGCACACAGTATGTTCCTGTTTCTGCTACAAACATGCAAACTGTAAGGTGTGAGAAGAATCCTTCCTCTTTTTACAGAAATGAGGTAAACTGCATGCTCTTTTGAACTAATTTAGGACAGTTTGGAACACCTGCCACACAGTGGGCTCAAATGAATTATTTCATATTTACAGAGGGATAAATGAAGATCAGAATTTGGCTCTGAAATTTGCCTGAGAGGAATGGAAGTTCGTGGGAACTGAACCCAGAAAGCAAATTCATGTCTAAAAAGCCCTGGAAAAGAGCCAAACAATTTATAATTATAATAGATTAGAGCTCCTGTCCTAATTCTGTTTGCTGATACCCAGCTGCTTACTCCCTCATATCCTGTAAACTCAGACTGTGCCCTACTGCACTCCCACATACATGGCACCAGACTGACTTTATCATTTCAGTCTAAGACAACTACAAATAGGGAAGCTTTTAGTCAGCAGCTCATGTGGTAGTTTCACTGTCTTTAATGGATATGAACAATGTATGTTGCACCTTGTTACATACACTTTCTTTCTTTGCCAGTAAAAGCATTCCTGTGGCCAGAGTACTGCATGGCATGTTGATTCTGAGTGGGTGTTTGGTGACAAGTTGAATCAAGCTCACTACCTCTTGGGTCCTGTACAAAATTTTACCTTTTGGTTCAGATTTTCACTAGATCCTTCCCTGAGTTCCTCCAACTGTCTTTTTCATGTTTTGGCCTATAACATCTCAAGTGACACAATACAGCTGCTACTGTCCACTACAGCTGTTGGCTTGTCCACCTAACAATCTGAACCCTGAAATTATAGAATATTCTCTTAGTTGGCTCAAGATGGAGTAGAGACAGGCCTAACCAACTCCTTGTAAAGCAGACTTAGTAGTCTTCATTTTGGCATAGCACATTTGACTCCTAATAGATATTGTTTGTTTCAATCTTGCCTTAGTTTCACTGTGCTATACAGAGGGTATTTCCACAAGTCAGATTATTTAAAACAGACAGGTTTTTTTACTTGCTATGTGGTAGATTTGCATATATCACTCTTGTCAACTATAATGAAAGTTACACATGTAAAAACCCTGGTGGCAGATTGTGATAAGGCAGATTTGACACACATCACTCTGCAGATAAGGATGCTACAAGACTTAGACATTTGTAGTGAAATGTTTTGAGGAAGGACTGTGTATAATTGATAATGAGATGCAGATGGCTTGAACAAACTGGATGTCAAAAAGGTGACCAGCCTTGGAAGAATGTTTGTGTCAGAACTCATCCCATAGAAAACAGCAGAGATAGAAAAGACAGGCCTGATTTGCTCCTCTCTCTTTACTGCAGACTCAGTGCTTCTGAAAGTAAAGAAGAGGAAGGATTAGGGAGAAAACAACCTCTCCAAGATCAAAAGAAGTGGTTGGTAGATTTGACAGTAGCATGACAGTTTGCCCCTTTCCATCTTCCCATCTTCTTCCATTTCACAATGGGCGTCCTTGAGTGCCTGGTGGAGGTTCCCTTCTTAAACACACTGTGTCTTTACTGCAGGGGTAAGAAAAATGCAGCAAGTGGTTATTGAAATGTCATACATCGTTTCCCATGCCACCTGCATGAAGAATTCTTTCTCTCTGTGTTAAAGAAATGACATCCTCTATTTACTTGAATGACAGACATTACTTTCCCCTAGCTTCTACTTTAAATAGTTTCAGCTATAACTCATAGCTGGTTTAGGACTATAATACTGCTTTCCTTGCCACTACCCTGGTGATTGGTCAGACAGTACAGATATTGCTTATGAATAATCACAAGTAACCTTGAGATCTCACCAAACCTGTAGTAGGTTTGAGGACTCTGCTTGAAAATACAGCCCGATCAGTTAACTGAACTTGAAATGGGGAGCCTGGGAGCTGCCTAAAGAAGTATAGTTATCATCTGCAAATTATCTAAGCCAGGGTTTTGAAATCTTCAAGAAACATTGAAGCCAGAAAAAAGCTTCCAGTGAAATCTTATAATCATTAAGCCTGGCAGAAGGCCTCAGATTTAAGTTTATGACTTGTTTGCTACTTTATGTTCATTTAATAAAGCTGCTCTCTATTCCATTAATGTCTTTTAATGCTGGATTCTACTGGCTTACAGACTTCTTTCCTGTGCTTAAAGGAAGTGGAATCTAGCCTGCTGCCTCTGAAAGATGCAACTACTTTTTTGCATATATTATCACAGACAAACTCTTGTTTGTTCACCATCCATGGGCATTTTGTTCAAACAGCTAAAACCAGAACTATTAACTGCAGAAAGAAGCCAAAGATATCTCAGATAACTTGCTGGGAGATGACTGACTGCAGGTCAGCCTATGAAAGCTTGGCATCTCAGGTGAAGAACCTAGATGTTTTCATGTACTACAACAGTTTGTGCTCATGATTTCATAAAAATAGAGCACACAAACCCTTTGACAACAAAAAACCCACGGGCTTTTAGCTTATGGAAAAAAGAATGGAAACACACTGAGCTGAAATGCGAGAGAACTGTGCTTTCTGTTACATTATATGAACTGTTTTTCATAGTCAAAAGGGATCTTGAAAAGCCAGAACACAGAGATGCAGGAATAAGATGCCATGAACAAGGATGACATAGATAAAATAAAGAGGTATCCAGTCCCTTTTCAGGTGTGACCCATGTGAGCTGATGAAATGCAAGGCCTCTCAGTGCCACACAATGGAATCCAAAGAAATTAGTGCCAGAGGACACTGAACCTCCTTCTCAAACCTGGAGCCACATGTGAGCTGAGCCGGGCCCAGGATAAAGGCCAGGCCCCAGGCCCCAGGAGAGGCATTGCTGAGGCAGCTGCCCCTGCTGTGGTGGGGTTTGGTGCTCTGTGGGGTTTTGGCACACGCTGCCTGTGGTGGCACCGATGCCAACACCTTCGGCTGTGCCCCACAGTGCCACACGGCACACATCGGCTGTGAGGCCGCACGCTTGGCGAAGCAACCTGCCGAAATGTCATTTGGCCAACACCCCTCTGATGGCCGTCAATAAACTTGAAATAAGTGTTTTTGCAT
>JAWWLV010000183.1:25782802-25943908 GCA_035041135.1 Platyrinchus mystaceus
AAGCAACCTGCCGAAATGTCATTTGGCCAACACCCCTCTGATGGCCGTCAATAAACTTGAAATAAGTGTTTTTGCATAGCTGAGTGAGCTCCCCATTTCCACCTTTTGCCGAAATAATCCGTTCTAATCTGCTTTAAACATTGTCCCACTGCTACGTCACGATTCTTTTCCTCACCTCATATCCATTTTCCCCCCACGAGAGGGCACCAACACTGCATCCTTTGAGGCATTTTATTCACAATGCAACATGCCTCAAAGGAAACCGGGGGGAGAGAAGCCAGAGGGACTCAAGCATAAGATTTCAGATCCAGAGCAACTCCCTTCCCCCCAGGGCTCCACAATTTTAATTCCAAGGTTTTGATTCAGAAACATCTCTGAGAACAGCAGCATGAAGCTGATAATAGAAGACAGTTGCATAAAGCCACTAAAAGGAGATGGTAGTTCACAGGCATATATTTGATTTTATTTCTCTGTTTTGTCTCTTGGCCCCCACTTCAAGCAGTGAGACTACAAAAAATTATGGGCGTCTCTGGAATTAAAAACCTTCATGGGCCTGAAGAGAAACCAGTCAGAGAGCAGAGAAATACCAGACACCAAATATCTCTTCAAATAAAACACACGTGAGACAGCCAGCAGACAAATCCTATACAGGGAAATCAGAGTGAAGTAAAAACACAACTAAAATTGCCATAGGATGGGGAGAATCTAGTGAATAGAGAGCAAGCTAAAAAAAGCCCTTGTACTGCATAACCTGACACAGTGACAGCTATGGGTGAGACAAGATAAATACATGGAGAAAATGAAAATCAAGAAAGGAAAGCAATTGCTTAGTGTGGTCTATGAGTTTATGCTTACAAATACAACAATAATTCTAAAGAAAGGAAAATGTAGGCTAAGTCCCAGACAAACTTTCTGTACAAGGCAGAAAGCCACATGTTCTTATGTGGGTAGTGAGTGCCCACATTTAAGCCTGTAATTTGGTTCCCTTATTCTGACATTTGTAAACACTGGGCTAGCCTTCAGGGACGACATAGCTACCAAAAGGGTGTACTCTGGCTTCTGCTAGAGCTTTAGTTTATTTACCCTGCTAATGGACATATTTTGACACAATTCTGTAATCAGGGAATTGTAAGAAACCCATGTAATGCTCTTTCCTCCTCTCTGCTCCTCCACCAGCTGCACACAGCACTTCCTCAGGTAAAGGCAGAACTGTTTTCACCAAGACCTGTGACTTGAGAAACAGAGATGCATGATGAAACCAGTATGAGATTGGGCTAAAACAGAAAAATAAAGTGCTTCTATATGAAACATGTAGAGAATTTCTGGTGTTTGCTGCCACAGGAGGATTTTGATGCTCAGGGAGTACAAGGGGTATGGACTGCAGACTAAGGCCAAGCTTGTACGGTCTCTGAACAACTGCTTTTACTTGCCACTCCTGGAGAGAGGCATGGAATGACAGATCATTGGTCTGGCTCAGGACTGCATTTCTATATCCCATGTTTCCCCCTTCCACTCTTCTGATTTAGGCAGAGCTATAACAGCCATGGCTTTCAATGCTATGAACACTCATCAGCTATCTAGAGGCTGCATAGAGGGCATCTTGAAAAGTTGATTTGAAAAAGGACTAGAGAGTATTTACAAACCTCTCAATGCCACCACCTTGAGTCCTGAGGTGGATGCTGCACAAAGAAAACCTGCTGGAAAACACAGCCTGAATTGTTGTTAGAACAATTTGCTGTCAAAAGATCCAATTCCCACAAGCCAAATGCCCTCCACCAAATAGCACCAATTTGGCTCAAGTTTACTTTGGCAGCCAAACAAAAGGGGGAAAGGAGGGTACTCTTGGTATTGTCCAAACATCCCATTCCAATGTTTTTTGAATGGAATGTTTTTGTTTTCTGTGTTTTGACTGAGCTTCAAGAACACCTTTTTTTAAGTGCAACATATAAAATAAAAGAAGGAAAATCAAACTTTAATGTGTAGTGGTTCTTGGATTCTGAGTCACTTTGACACTTATGAAACATGAAATTGTACTGCACACTGAAGGAATTAAGATATCCAATTTTAACAGGCATAGCAGTAGTATGAGAAATAGGTAATGGTTAACGTTTTGTGGTACAGGAGTAACTATCATGCCCTCACTGTTTTCATCATATGAAGGTTTCCATAGGAAAATGCACAAAGTAAAGTTTAGTGTTTAATGCTGGAAGGAACACAGAGGCAGTAAACATAAGTCTTTCCAAGGGAAGGCCTCAAAAGAAACTGTCCTGGACTTTTCAAGGCTCTAACTTTCCTAATGCCCATAAAGAAATGCCTTCCAAGACCATATATTTATTGCATGGAAACCAAACCCTATAATTGCTACTCATAGGACTAGGCAAAGGAATGAGTTCTGTTAGAAAAAATTAGATTATTCAGAAAATCAGTTCTGCAAGAGGCCTTCAGCACTGGCTCAGGAAAGTCAGTTTCTGAATCAAGTTTTTGTGTGGCCTTATGCAGGTCATGTGGTCAGCTGGGCAGCTGCTGGCAGTGATGGGCAGACCGTACCAGTGTGGTTGCACCTGGGCACACACATACTCCATTCCAAAAAACAACCCCATTTTCTCTGACAGCCTTAACACCTACTTACCTGTGAGAGGGGTTATTTCCTTGTCTTATGAGGAGGAGGGGGAATAACATCAAAGAGAGAAAATCCACTAACAATTCTGTAGTATTCAAATACTGTAGTTGTGTAGGCGGTAGGAATGGAGCTAAATTGTTATCATAGTCTATTTACACCTACTCATGGACATCCTGATTCATATTGTGAGCCTTTGGAGAATATGCTGGATTGTACTTACCACTTTTCATTACAAGTATGAAAGTAGAGTTTTAATCTAGCTCACCCTTCTATGGTTTTTCATGTACCTCTTCTTTATTGAGGTGTATTTCTTGAAATGACTCCTTTGTAGCTTTTGTTCTGAAAGCAACTTTGAATAGAAACTACTGGAAGTTTTATAGTAGTTGCTGTACTATTTTTCAAGCATTTTAAAATTCAGTCCCAGGTTTCACATTAAACAGTTCCACTCCCTGATTTTAAGGCTAAGCAGACAACTTCATTTAAAGGACTACTGACAACCCAGATAAAAGATGTAAAAGGAAAAGGCTTTTGTCCCTGGCTCATGCTATGGGATGCCACTGAACAGACAGCCCGTTACACTCAATATTTTGGAATTTGCATAAATTATATTTATGGTGGGGTTTTTGGGGTTTGTTTGTTTGTTTTAAATTACTATTTCATATTATTTTTTTCCTCCACAGCAGTTATTTGGGTTTCATAATGGGAGACTAAATTATGTAAAGTGGGGAAACAGAAATCTGTAACAGTAATATTAAAACACTTACCATGGTCCATGCATTAGCGCAGTAAATGCTGTAGAATTTAAATTGTCTGTGGACTCAGCATAGACAAGGAGCCAGAAATCTGCAAGTTCTAATCTCATCTTAGCAGCTCTAGAAATAAGCATAGGAGAATTAACTCATCACATTTATTGCTTGAAAGCATCTATAAACTAAAATTGTATTTCAAATATTCTTCCATAATTGATTCACAGTTTTACTATAGTTATTTTCTTAATGGCCTTTCCAGGCAATAACTCTTAATACATAAGCCTGTCCAAAACATGGAAACTTGTTTCCTGATTCGTTGCTGGAAGTGTCAGGACAGGGAACCTGTTCTGAGTGAACAAAACTCCTTGTCATTTTAGCATAAATTCTTGTGTGCCCCGGGGTTTGCTAGCTGTGCCCACACAAGTGTTTCCTAAGCTCCTCTTGGTGTCAGAATTCATTACAAAATGCCTAGGAGACGTTTCCATCCTTTCTTCTTTTCCATTTTCCTTTTTAAAAGAAGTGAGATAATGCTTGAGAAAAATGCCAGATCAAAAGGCCCTCAAGTCCTCCTTCCTGGACTCTAAATCCCATGTCAAGAAACACTCGTCTCTCCTCCCAAGCATGACTCTTTACCCTCTGCCTAATAAAATAATTGAAACCTGCTCCCAGGCTCTCCTGTGCTCAACCATCTCCCTTGAAATTCTCACATAGGATGCCCAGTTGCTGCCCTTTGAACCCACAATGAGTATTTGGAAGTCAAAGCAATTAGTTTAATATATCTAGAGAGCATGAAAGTTCCTCTAATGCCTGGGTCTGATCGTGCAAGGGGCTTCACATCTTTGGCTGCCTGTGACTGAGGGTGTCTGAGCACTTTTAAGAAGACCAAGGCTAGCTAAAATTAAAGCTCTGAATGGAAGAAGACTGTTAATATTAAAGGAATGACAAAGCAATTTTGCATTAGTAAAAATAAAAAA
Organism: Platyrinchus mystaceus; assembly: GCA_035041135.1. Lineage (NCBI taxonomy): Eukaryota > Metazoa > Chordata > Aves > Passeriformes > Tyrannidae > Platyrinchus > Platyrinchus mystaceus. Next base: position 25,787,146 of record JAWWLV010000183.1, read on the forward strand.
GGAACTGTAAAAAATGTAGAAGATTATATAAAATCATAACAAAAAGATAAAATTAATAGTGAGGCATCCTATAGACAGGGCCAAAATAATGGGGCTGATAATAACGACAGAGATGGAGTAATGCTAATTTCCAAGATGTCAAGCTTGGCAATAAACCCATTAGTGAAATCCAGTCTCATCAATGCAGAAGTAAAATTCTAAGGGTTAACTTTAGGTAGAATTACATATTGCCATCTCATGGGAGGGACAATACAGGTAAATGTCACCACTGGCAGCACTTTGCTGAGAGAGGGGAAAAGAGGGGAAAGAGGACTTTAAACCAAAGCCTCCAAGGTCCTTTTCTCTCCTTCCAAGCCACTCTTACATGGGAAGAGAATTTGCAGATGTAGGCCCCAGTTTCAGGGGAGGGGAATTCCTGCCAGGATCCTTTGTGTCCTGAAAGAGTCTCTCTCCTTTCCCAGGGAACCTGCTACAGATGCCAGATCTCTGCCCCTCACAAACTGAGCTGATACCTCCTTATGTTCTTATGTCTCTTGCATTGGGAGGGAGCTGCTGAGATCTCTGAAGATTCCTCTGCCTGTAACTTCTGGCATCAAAGGAAGAATGCCTTGCTTGAAGAGAGTAGTCATCTTCACAAATTAGGAAATAAACCTCACAAGTTCAGGGTTTTCCCAAAATAACAAAATATAAGAGAAAGGGATACAAACATTCAGAGAACAGGATTCCACAGGATAGAGTCTGAAAGCAATTTTTGAATAATCTGAACACATTACTGTGCTTTCTCAAAAACTTCTTGTATTTTTTTCAAACTTTTATTGTACTTTCTCTTGTATGTTTTCCCGAAGAAGCAAAATAAGATGGTAATAAAATTTTAAATAGAAACACTAAATTTTTTACATGTTCTGCCACCTTCCCAAGAAAACTGGCTGCAATAGTAGCCTGTTTTATCAAATAGATGACTGTTTTACTTTCAGAGACAGTTTTTCAAACCTTTTCACTTCCTGTCCACATCACTGTTTAGAAAAATAGATTTTCCCCCACAGATAGATGTGCTTTTCATATCTACTGCTGGCTTTTTAATTGCAGTGGCTGTAGCATTGGGTCAGGCTCCAGATATTTAACTTATAGGAGTTGACTGTAGCCTCTTAACTAACCTGTTGCATAAATTCTGATTCAGCAACATATTATATGATGGATTCATTCTTCACATTAATGGAAATACAGCTTTTAATGCAGTTGGAATACAGTGACGGAAATTTTGATTCAGCAGCAGATTATGCGCTGGATTCATTCATAATATTAATGGAAGTTTTAAGTGCTATTGGAAGATGTCACTGCAAGATTTTTTATTTTTTGTTCCATGCTGCTTTCAAAAATACTTTCAAAGGCTTTTTAGAAATTGCAGCATGTTCATATGACACAGCAAAAAAGATGCAGCTCTGGTTGATAAACTAAAGGCCTTAAAAAATCAAGGAACCTTGAATATTTCAGAAATCCATGGATCTAACTCTTCTCAACCATGAGCTTGGACTACCGAGGACTGACCAGTTATGATCTGCTACAAGCCACTGCACAGTGTTTTAGCCTTGAGGGCAGGGCCTGCCCAGCTAACACCGTGGTTAAAAAGCCTTTAACCCCACTATCGGACAAGTCAGATTTCCCCTGAATGTCCCATATCCCCAGACTCCCATTCCTTCCCACAAAAGCACTTGAAATCTTGCAGCTGCTCTTCTCTTTCCTCTCTAGCACTGCACATTCACGGCTGCTCAGAAACCCATCAGAAGCCAAGCTCATTGTATCAGAGAGGTGTGGGATTTTCTCTCTCATACACATAACAGTCATTGTATAGATGATAATTGAAATTTGGAGCCACCTGCATGTGGTTCCAGAGCTCTGGGGAATCCAGCTGAGTTTGTAAGATAGGAAAAGGGGAGGATGGGTGTCTGCTGGGGCCCAGATATCCCCAGTGTATGAATGTATAGAGGATAGTCATGAAGAGTACTGATCCTCTTGCTAGATGCTGGAATAAAGCCCAGACCTTTGCAGACTGAGGACAGAGTCTCAATTTTGTGCCAGCAGAGCCACCAGGATGGCTGACTTGCAAATTTAGATCAACTGATGGAAATGTGGACATCTTGTTATCACAAGTACACCATTTGGATATGGTTTCTCAAAGTAAAGCACACAACAGCTTCTCAGTTTTGTACAGCCTTGCAGTGCAGTGCTAGCTCAGCCTGAAGGTGACGTTCAAATTGCTTTGGAGTGTAAATCAGCGCAGCAGAGATGACTTGGTTCCCAGTGGACACTGCAGCTCTTGAGGAGCAGCGTCCTGGATGAACTTACCCTATTGCAACTACCCCAAACTCTTCTGAGACATGGGCATTAACAATAACATATTTGTAAGAGGCTTTAAGTCACTGCTAAGAATTCTGCTAAACATGATTGTATCACACTATGCATTTTTGCTGACATCTCATTTCCTCTCTCTTGTATTGTGGTGAAGGTACAGACAGGGTTTATTACCAAGTCATCCTTCCTGTGGTAACAGATGGAAGTCACAAAAACAGCACAAAAAAAGGATTAATAACATCTATGGCAAACTTCTCAATACTCTGGCCATTAATTTTGAGTACTGCAAGCTGGAAATTATTATCACGTCCAAGTGGACCCAATCTCCAAAGAAGGAAAAAAAAATAATGTGAAGAACAGACATATGTTTGATAGAATATGAATCCAGAAAGAGACATAAAATATTGGAAAATGTATACAATACTAAAAATATTACTAGGATTGATAATTTTTTTAAAAATATACATAAAATTCACTAGGTTTATGGACAAGGACTTGATTTTACGTCTGTTAAGTTTCAGCTGCAGAAGCAAAAGGTTGCTGCTGAACAATGGGCTATTACATGAGCAGTTGCCTCCTGCAGCTGTAAGCTCAAAGCCTGCTTTTGGATAAAGAAAGAACTTGGTGATGCTGGCTTTGCTTCTCTTTTTGTGTAACTCATAAAACACACTGACAAACTGGCTGTCCTGTTGCAAAAAAACCCCACAATACTAGATTAACAGGATTCAGGGTTGAGGTGCAGTGGCTGAACTACAAGATGAAGCTTGTACAGAACATGCACTGTGTCTAGTTCAAACCAGAGCAATTAGCTGTTCACTTTCAAGACTATTAAATGCACTCATAATTAAAATTTAAAAGTCTGAAGTCTATACTATTTTTTCCAAGCTCCAATTATGAGTAATAAGATTTAAGTTTAAGTTTAACTTGTCTCTTAATAGAGGGTAAAGTGCTCTTATAAATCAGTCAAATAGAAATTGCCATTGAAGAGCTATTACTAAAGAATTGCTGTCGAAGTAAAACTAATTAATATCTGTCACTGCAAAGAGTTAACTACAGAAAACTTTGCTGCTTAACTACCAGCACTATTAAACCACCAGGCCTTACATTATCAAAAGAAAAAGCAGGAGAGAACACACTGTTTCTTTTGACATCAGCTTTTATGTTCTGCTCTGGCGAGATTCTGAAGTCTTTTTTCATGCAATCTGAGCAGACAGAACTGAAGCCAGGTCTGGCTCCCCAATTAGCTCCAGTAACGTGGTGTCGGATCTCGTTCTCAAAGTTTCCCCTGAACTGAACTTTCCGATCACAAAAACACAAAAAAGAGGCAAGCTCTGAAGAAACTGAGAGGTTACTAAGTCTCTCTGAAGTGACCCAGAGATGGATTTGCCACCCTTGTGCCCAGAAATGGTAGCCAGGTCCTGAGATCACACTAAGTGGTCTCAGGTCTCCTTCACGGCTCTTATCACACATCAGCCCCTGGTGCTGCTTGAAATGGAGCACTATCTGTATTCAACAGTCAGAACTGAGCTTGCTCATTAACTTCTGTCCCAGGTGATACACATCCATCCCAATAGACACTTGTGGCCTCACAACTGTGTATTACTGTGGCAAAAGAGATCTTAGAAGACCTAAAGTACAAGGTTTGACAGCTGTCTGGTACAATATTGGTATTTTCTTCTCAGCTTTGGGACATCTTCTTAACAGTAATTGCAGATTCTTATAAGTGGAGCACTTACTGGATAAGTTTTATCAGTTAATGTTTCATAAAGCACCAGATTCGCTTTCCCAGGGTCTGTCCCAAGCTTGGAAACATGCAACAGCCTCTCTGAAGAAAGCTTTGATTGCTTATTCAGAAGTCCTCATCAGAGACAGCAGAAATGTTTGCGGTGAGAAAATTAAGGCTCTGATCAAGGTAGTACAATTTTGAAGCTGGCCTTGCTTTTGGAGGGAAATTGGACCAGATATCTCCAAAGGTCCCTTCCAACAAAAATAGTTCTCTGTTTCTATGATCATTCCTTGCCTTCCACTGCATGTGCAGAAATACATGACAATAAATGTATGTAACAGGATCAGGACATAATCAACCTTCTTTTTTTTTTTTTTTTTGTTTTCAAAAAAAAAAAAAAAAAAAAAAGCAGTTCTACTTCAATTGTAACATTTTTATTGAAACTTCTCCATGATAGCTTTCCTGAAAGAATATTGTTATCAGCTGTAGCAGCAAACCACATATCCCAAATATTTTCCTGACATGAACAAATGATAAACAAAGTTCAGATTTCACTGGAGCTCAACACAGCACACCTCCACTGGATATGCTTTGTCTCTTCCACTCTCCTTTTGCCTGACAAGTGTTTAGATTTTCCATGCCCAATAGCAGCCAGTGCAGACTTCAGGGTGGTAGGGATCTCCCCTCCTTTGGCACCAAGGTGAGGATTCCGTACACACTGTCATTTATCCAGGGCACCTCAGATCCAGGAACGTGTTGGCAGACCGGAGGGAAGTAAAAGAGCAGCAACAAACCTGATTAATGAATTGAAGTGACTGATTTATGATGAGAGATTAAGACCTCAGGTTAAAAAGTTTGGACAAAAGATGACTAAAGAAATATCTGTTTAGCTATACTTGGCACGGCTTTCCTTTCACTTTAAGCAGGCATAAGGTTCAAAGGAGAAAAGTGTCAATCTACATAAAGGCTAGAGAAATAGTCTAAAATGGTCCAACAGCTTCTGATGGGAACTTATTAAAAACCAAAGACAGAGGTTTCTCAGATGTGCAAACCAAGGTAGTGCTGCTTCTTTTAACTTCTTTATAAAAGCTGAGGATCTGGCCTGCCTTATTTTGATCTTGACCTTTGTCTGACCAGACCATGTTTTCCCAAATTTTCTCTCCACTGCTAATCTGACTGAGAGCAGTTAGGTTAAGGAATGGTGGAGTAACTCAGCCTTTGTACCTAGTCACTCTTTGGACCTCCTTGGTGAATGTCTGTACTTCTGGTGGCAATTGCACTGATGATCATTCTTTTCATGAAAATGGTTAGCTGTCCCCTAGAAACTGGAATAAGATGGTCTAGGTGACTTTCAGGAGAAATGCCTGAAAAGAGACACCTGAGAAACTGCAACTACTCTCAGCATAGCAGTGGTGGAAGTCCCATCATTTGCATCAGACAAACTGAACTGGAAACAGCACTGGTGGATTTTTCAGCAGAAACAATATGGTGAGAGCTCCTGCAAGGGCAAGCCAGCTGGCCTATGTGTGTTTTTTTTTTTTGCTGGGGGAGGTTATTCTAAACCTCCTCTCAATGCAGCCTCAGTATCATAATCCCACACCTCAGGCTGCAGTGCTCACCAACAGGATGGTTTGCTGCTGTTTGGATTGCTGCTCCCTCGCCTTCCATCTGTTTTACTGCTCTAGCACAGGGTAGCTTTGAAACCTGTGCCAGCCTGGGGACATGTCCTGGTGCTGCCTGCTGCTCACCTGGCCTCTCTCTGTCTGTGACACCCAAAACCTAAAGGGCTTAAATGTGTTCTTCTAAATAATGTGAAAGAGGACATGATGGAAAAATAAGGAGAGCAATTCAAAGACTAAAATGAAAAGAAAGCAGTGGGTTTTGGTGTAGAAAACATATGAATGACTGAGAATCTTTCTCCAGTTAAGAATTAGTTGGAGGAAATGATTTCATCTGGAGAGCTCTGACAATGGGACATGCTTGGCTTTCCTATACATAATCTCCTCTACACTTCAAAGCCAACCTGCAGGTCTGCTATGTCATTCTCCTTTCTAGGCAGTCCAGCTAACTGGGACAACAAACCATACTTTGGCTTTGCAGTTTTAAGCTGACCACTGGAGAGGAGCTGAGCCACCTCCTGTCCATCTTGGAGATGAATTGCTATGCAAGCAGTGATGAGCTAATCTGTTTTATTGGATGAACATTCCTTAGTTTTCCCAAGAAACGAGAATCTTTTACTTTGCCATTCATAATAAAGATAGTAAAAATGCTCTACTGTTAGCAGTTACTATGGTAACTACTGGCAATTTATTTTAAAAAGGGAAAAGACTCATTTTTTCACTGGTTACCTGATTTAGTTTGGTTTTCTTCACTTGAAATCTGATATCACATGTAAAACAGCTGTCATGGCCAGCTCAAATACCCAGTGATCTAATAGGCCAGATTTTGCCTGCTGATCTTGAACTGAAGTTTTAGTGACTTCAACAGAACTACTTGGAAAGGTAACCCAGCAGGATGAAGTTTAAAAACCTCTGTCTTTTGTATGCCCACTTGAATTTATTGTATTGAGAAAAAACCATTCTTTTTCAGATAACGGTCTGAGTTCAGCTTTACATCCAAACACACCAACTGGAAATTGAAACTGGGAGTGAGCGTTTGTTATTACTCAGATTAGTTATTGCATTTTCAGGAGTAAACCAGCTTCCCTCATTGCTTTGATAGTTGCCATTATGTTTAAGGTTGCTACTACCTGTACAAAACACACAAAAGATGGAAACCTCTGATCTTTCCATCTCTCTTCATCTATATTTTTCTTTATACGAAAGCAAAGCTGTTTAATGCTGGAAGAATGTGTGCCATTCTTTATTCTGGGAAAAAAACAAGAAAACAACAGCTTGTGCCTTTATAACCTGCCAAACAAAACCACCAAACTTAAGTTCTAGTCCAAATCCTGCAACTGGATCCAACATCATTGTAATCGATGGGAACGTAGAGACAGAACCATCTGCAATGACCAAGCAACCTGTACCTGTATGCATGTGAAACTATTTTACTGATTTTACATGTTGGGAAGAAATATAGTGATCAATCTGTGCTACACAAGTCTTCTATGCTGTGAACTTCAGCAAGAATATAAAATACATTTCTACTGAGAAATACAGGCTTCTGTAACATGAGAACATTTGGGAAACATTAGCAGCATGAATGAGGTATTAGAGACAGCCTGGGACATCAAGAACAAGGAAAGCCAAACAGTTCAAATCAAGACAAAGAAAATACCAAGAGACAACATAAATTCATAGTTGAAAAGAACAAACTGGCAGGCATCTGAAAGTGATATTATGAGGGGAAGGAAAACTGGCACAATTTCATGGAAGTTAAGTAGTTGTTCTTGGAAATCAGCTAGGATACATGATAAGAACTATCTGGCATTCAGATCCTATTCACAAAAAAAAAAAAAGCACTTCTACTTTAATAAATCAGGCTGTTTTAGGAAGTGCTGACTTTGTACCTTTTGGCTTTATCAACAGTACTTCAATAATGTTTAGGAAATAAACTTCACAGGAAAATCTCAGATGTTCAATTAGTTCTAAATGTTTAAGGGTAGGAACTGAGACAATTAAATTAAAAGGATAATAGTGGCTTAATGCTTTGTGGCTCACATGAGATTTATACATTCCAATATAACCTCAAGCTGTACATATGGCATTAGAGAGAAAAAAAAAAAAGAAAGAAAAAAGAAAAAGTTGCTGGTTGAAGGAGCAAGTGTGTAGTATGAAATCTGACTGCAACGGGTATTTTCTGGCTTCTCAGGTTTTGTTGGTTTATTTTCTGTACCAGTGCTTTGTTTGGATGAAGTGACTGGGAAATGTGGCACATTCAAACACCATCTTTTCTGCTGCCCAACACTCTGAAACCATGAGCAATGTTAACTGAGCTGAACGGCATCTAAACACACTAAAACTCATTTTGCAAGATTCATTTCCTCCCTATGTTAATTATGCTCAGTGGGAATACAGTGCAAACCATAAGCCTGGAAGAGCTTGCAAAAATATGTATCCCTCTCTGAAACTGCAACTGCTAAAAACCAAGGGGTTTAACTTTTGCTGTGCAGGCTCTGGGACCTGGGGAGGAGTGAGGGTTGGGGAACATGGAGATGGCAGGGGAACAAGGGTGAGAGAGTGGGCTCATGCTGGGTGACTTGGAGCTTTGCAGCAGATGACTGTTTTCCCATCTCCTTCCCTGGCTGCAATTCAGTCACGCATTCTTCCTTGTGGAGAAGAGCCACTGCTCTGAGTGCTCCCAGAAGTGTGCCTGTCAGATTTCTTGGGAAGTCTGGAAGGGCCTAGATAAACTGCAATCAGACAGTGAACTATTTTGAAGTTTTAATTTCAAATAAGCATGCCCTCTAAAAGAAGGACACAGTTTTTGGAAAAGAAAAACAAAGGGAAGGCTATCATCCCTGAAGACCTCATGGCAGGAGAACAAACTTTAGGAATCCCTAGTGTGCTATATGGTGAGCTGGCTTCCTTTTCCCTCTTAGAAGAGAGCATGGTACTAGACCAGTCTCCTGGAGACTTTGGACTACCTGGGTCAGAGGCTCCAAGCTTTAAGAACATACAAGGGAGCTGGTCTGCAGCATTTGTGGCTGCTCAGCTCTTCCCCTTTCCCAGGGCAAGGCTGCTTCCAGACAGATTGCTGTAAATAACTCCGAGACACTGGAGGTGGAAAATCCTTACACCTGCAATGTTTAAGCTGTTGACTGCAGGATGGAAAAGAAGAGAGGGGAAAAGGGGTCAACAGAGCCCCACCAGAATGAAGAATCTCCTCACAAAGCCAGCTGACACTCCTAGAGAGAGCCATTCAAATCCCTGCTAGCAGAAAATTCATAATATTCCAAGTACAAAAACCTCTGACTTGCATTCCCTCTCTCCTAGAGCTTTACAACAGCCCAAGGGGAGCCCTGCTGATCCATTTAAATCAATAGAAATTGGATCTCATGCCAAATTGCTGGCACAGTTGTAGACTAAGAGTGCAGAAGAGGAGATGATCTCATCTTTGCATGTAATGCCACAGCCTTCCCTTTGACAACCCACTACCTCTAAAGCCAGAGAAAATTAAAAGGAAATTGTACACATAGATATTGTACAACATTCCTCTGCTGTCCTGCATGGCAAATCTGACTCCTGTGTGCTCATTAGATTCTGTGGAAGAAACCCTACTTTGAGTCCCTTCAAGGTCATAAAGATAGTACCAAGCAAACTCCAAGGGCTGGGCAAAGGTTCATTTATGGCAAAGGAAAGTGCCCCTTGGACAAGGCAAGAGGTGAGCTCAGGAAAGTGAGTATCAATTTCTTCTTTGCCACAACAATCCTGAGCAAACCAGTTCCTTTCCCAAGTTTTTGTTCTCTCATTTGGGAAATCCTACCAGTGCTTGCCCTTTCTCTTCAGGCTGTTTGGACTTCCAGGCAATGTTTGCCATGTACTTTGTACAATTGCCAGCAAAGCAATACTGTTCAGAGCTGCTCCACCAGCAGTGAATGCAGCAGCTCCCCGATGCACCGTGTCTCTCCTGTCTCACTGCTCAGTGGCACACATGCAGCGGACTCATTTTATTTCACGTGGATGTGTATTCATGTTGACTCACTCAGAAACGTCCTTAGATTGAGTCTCTGGTTGTAATGGCAGCTCATTTGGCAGGTGAGTGAATACACTTCAGAGCTGTGTGATTTCTTTTTTCACTGGACCAATGCTATTCAAAGAGGGTTTTGCTTTAAATTTGAGAACAGCTATGTGAGTCCATTTAGCAGCCTATTCACTTATCCATGGAGAGTACTTAAAGGAAAATATTATTCTCTGACTGCTTTAAGTGAAGTCTTCACGAATGGCAGGAAAAGGCTTTTAGAAAGACAGAGACCAGTTGAAGAGAGCCCAAAGGAGAGAACCAAGAATGATCAGATGTCTAGAAACATGTGATTTTCAGGGAAAGATGACATAAATTGGGATTGCTTATTCTAAAAGAGACTTGGAGAGGATGTGATAGCAGTCTTCCAATACATAAAAGTCTGGTTCACAACGAGAGGGATAACCTGTTTTCTCATGGAGGATATAATGAGAAGTAATAAACTGAAAATTGCTGCATGGCAGACCTAGGTAAGGTACTGAGAAGAGCTGTCTCTGTGGGCATAAAGCACTGGAATAGATTGACCACAGAGATTGTATAGTCCCCATTACAGGGAGTCAAAATGGCAGAAACATAATCCTTCTTTCCTTCCTTTGGGCTAAGGGACACAATAGCTGACCTCCCTTCCAATCCTGTGATTCTTTGTGCTCCCAAATCTATCTTCATGTAATGCAGAAACTCTGCACACTGAGCAAGAGAGATAATACAAAAACCAGTATAAAGGAAATCTTTCACTGTATGAAATCATCACTACTTGAAGTACAGGAAGTACTTCTGAAAGGCTTCATTTTATTGCTTGTTATTAATTTTATTTCAGGTATTCGTTTTATTGGTTATTACACATCAGTGCTGAATATTGGATCCAGAAAGAAGAAATGTAATGAAGACCCTTGGATAATGTTATTTTATATTAGATGAGCAGAGCTCTAAACTTGCAGCAATCTTGGCAAAAGCAGGTGCTTTTACACAAACAGAGCCCAAATGGACTCTGTGGAATGCTGCCATTTGAGCAGCTGCCCACACCTGCCTGGAAGTCCAGGAGCACCAGCTAGTCCTTCCCCCTAGCAACAGCCTTGAAAACCAATCTTGAGCTTTCAAAGACTGTCATTGATTTTTCCTTAAGATCACAGGTTATTCACAGTGCCTTCAGCAGCCCCATGCAGGATGCAAAATGCCTTTTTGCTGTATTATTACATCTTTTTTTTCTCTTACATAAACTGCTGAGAACATTGTCAATACTTAACTTACAACAGCAGGAATAATAGTGTAGAAAAGTTCAGTTCCCACAGGATAACACTGAATTGATAAAATGCAAAACTATGTATTATCTGATGCATGAATAATACTGGTAAAGCTATTATTTTTTTCATGTTCAGCAGAGTACAAATCAATAAAGCTTCATAAAGATTTGATAATTTCAAAACTTTACAATATCAGAACATTTTTTGAGAAAAATGCCTGTTGGAGATTTGACAGAGCACAAATAATGCTGGCCCACAAGAGTCACATGACACACTGGCTTCATAATCTTTCCATCTCTCTCTTGAAAAATAGTCTCTGTGCCCAGTGCCTTGCTGAGACTACCCTGGCTGCTCTACACACAACTGCTGGGGTCAGGCTGCAGCCATGGGCATGTAAGGAAGTTTGTGATGAACAAAAGTTCATCCTCTATCACGAGACAAAACCAAAGAGCTGGGAGCTGGAGCAACAGGTACAGGGAAATCTAAAGTTACACAAACTCACCCAGTGGCTCCATCCAGCAGCCTGTGCTCCACTGCAGAAACCCACCTGCAGAGACTCAATTAGCAATGAGTCACATCCCCTCTAGTAGGAGGGAGCAGTCACATCCAGGGAGCTTGACAGTCATCAACCAGGGGCTGCTTGGCTCTTACATCACTCCCAGCTCGAAACCAGAAACAAGAATAGAAACTCAGCGTAGCTGAATGTACCAATTTTTTCCCAGCTGCCTGACCAAAGCAGAAATGCAATAAATGAGCAGGAAACTTAGAGGGGCCAAATTCAGCCCTGGCAGGCAGAAGCACTTATAATTCTACTTGCTGCAGAGACAGGGGTGTTGCCTTCTAGCTTAAGATTTGGCCCAGTGATAGATAATGACAAAAGTGAAAGAATTCTATGCTCCTGCAATGAAGTAAAATACACGTAGCGTGTAACTGTCTTCAGCACCATTTTTTTTTTATTTTTCTTTATCTTATGAGAAGAGATCCATAAATATATAAGAAATATATTCAAGAAGTCAACATCAGAAGAGACTCGAGGACTCCAGGGAAGGAAGTCTGTATTCCTCCTATACTATTGAATGCAATTTGCTACATTTATCAAAAAGCTTTTGTAAGAAGAGCCAAGTTCTTAAGACAAACATGGAGAAAATTACGCTTCTAGAAGATGGTGTGTCATTAATTAGGCAGGACTTAGTGTGGCTTGAGGAACAACTGCAGCTTGAAAAGTAAAGTTAATGATAGTACAAGGCTCACAAAAGGGATGCAGAGCAGAGCCATGTATATGCTGTCCCCAGACTTCTGAATTCTCACATTGTTCAGATTTTGAAAGGTGTCATATGGTGGCACAGCAGGCTAATGATATAGCATGTTCAGAGGAATTAGTTTAAGAGGCTTTTTTTTTCCCCCAACCTAGTGAAAAATAGTAGAAATAGTGAATTTTTGGAACTTAGTGGGATCATACTGTTCTTTCTTCACGTTGTCAACTTCACTTAATTTCCTCCTTCCTATTAATGTGTCTAATGCATATGTCAGGCGGAAGCCTGACACACCAGTGGCAAACAGACTGTTGTACGAAGGCGGCAAAGTGTTAAAACAATTGAGCAAGTGAGTACTAAAGTTTGCTGCTCTGGCCATATGGTAGAGTGTTTAATTTCCCATAGTGAAAGAACGTGGCTGTCATAGAAAAAGATGATGAATAAATTTACTTGGGGCAACTTATTATAATGAAGAATGACTTCTCAGAGGAAGCAAACAGAGGAATTTAGAGTCTGATGAGAAGCATATGGGAAGCATTAAGATATAAGCGAGGGTAGCAAGGCTGTGTGCTTTAAAAATGAAAGACATTTAATCGATGCTTGTTGCTGGTGTCGACATATGGAAGTGAGAAATGGGTTTTGATTCGGAAGACAGGAAGAAGGTTAATAGCAGTAAAGGTGGTTGTGGAGTGATTGATATTTGGAATAACTAAGGCAGAAAGGGAGACAGCACTTCATGCAAGTTAGGCAACATACTCAGGAGAACAATGTAATCCAGAAAATAAAGAACATGAAATGACATGGCAGGTCACTTGGCTGCAAGGAGAACTGACAGGCCAAACCAGCAGTGGTCGAATAGTAACCCACAGACAGCAAGGGAGACTGAGGCAGGCCAGACTGAATGGCCAGGCTGCTGTGCAAGAGTAGAGTGAAGGAGATCAGCTGTTTCTCAGGATCACTTTGGTGCAGAATCCCTGTACAGCAAATGATGGAAGGAGACTGGGGGGGGGGGAAAGAAACAGCAAGAGTGACGTATGAGGAGAATACATTAGCATTGCTGCTGTCTGTGTGTGTGAATTTTCCCAACATCTATGCAAGATAAACGAAGGGGAGTGAAAGAGGTTCTTTCCTTGTAGCAGCTCCTGCTTCATGTGGGCATTTTCTTTCTCAAAACCTGAGGAGCTCACTGAGCCCTGATGGTTAGATTTTTCCTCCCTGCTGCAGTTCTCCCACAGTTCACAGGTAGTGCATGTGAGGAAATGACAAGTGTCCCCCCCAAACCCTGCATTATGGAGCGACAGGTGGGAACAAAGCAGCCTGACCCTGCCTCCTCCAGCCCTGGCTTTGCAAATAGTCCTACCAGCCACCACAGTGCAAGGCCTCCACTGACCTTAAGCTTCTCAGTGGGCTGTCCAGGGTAGACATGGACAAAATGAGGCAGAAGGCTCCCTGCACACAAACACACTTCCATCAAAAACTCTACCTCACCCCTTCCCAAAGCTAGTAAGGTAGCAGCAGCCTCTAGGTATTGCTTTCAAACTCCCAGAGGTCTGACAGACCCTCATATCAGAGGCCTCACAGAGAGCAGCTCTGTACAAGCTGCAGCACCTGCAAGAGCCCCCCTGCCCAGCACACACCTCAATTGCCTGGGGTGTGCAGAACTGCAGAGTGGCTGAGCTGAAGGCATATTTTTCTCCCTGCAGTGGATTTCTATTAAAGCCAGCTTCCCAGAGGTGAAAGGTGAGCTCATGAGCTGCCATATGATTTAGCATTTAATACCAGCTTATTCTGTCTGTTTCTGTCACTTTCTTGAGATGACAGTCGTAACTCTAGCAAACAGAATTCATTCCTACTTGTTAAGTGCTGACACTGCATCTGGATAGTAAACAATATATAATACGAATGCATAGCTAACCAACTGCACACTCAGGGTGCTTTTCATTTTTCAAGCAGAGAAGTGTGCTAGCCTGACCTTTATTCTATGCAAGGTTAAAGAATGTACTGTACAATGAAAACTATTGACATGAAATTAAAAGAAAATGCAATATAAAGCTTTACTTTTAAAGGCAATTACCTGCTTTTTACTAATTGGCCTTCAACAACATATTTAACAGGATACAATATAAAAGGATATGGGTTTAAGTTGAGAAATTGGACAACCTTAAAATTGTAAGAGAACTTGTGAGAATTTCTTAAAGGGAATGAGACAATTGTCCCTCTGTGCAGAAGATATTTCTGGTAGGAGGTTTCTTAGGGTCAGCCCTCAACAGCTGCTTTTGAAATCAATCTCATTCTGTATCTTCTGTGTTTTGATGACCTTGGCATGAAGAGCCAGTGCAGAAGTGATTAACAGATGCACAAAGATGATGCACAAAGTTGAAAGAAATTGTCAGTGAAAAGAAAAAAAAAATCAGTATATTAAGTGGGAAGAACCAGAAATGGCATAAAGTTAAAGCAGTGTGAAGTCACACACTCAGAGACCAGTAACTGAACTCCTACTGTCAGCTTTGGCTCATTAGCTGGAAATTACTCAGAAGGAGAAAAACCTAGGTATATTGTATATGATCACTCAGTGACTGTGAACCAAATGTAATAAGGCAAAAACTAAGAAGTTCTGGGTGAAAGGTTTTCAAGGAAAATAAGGAAACATGGATGTCATCAGACAAGGCCTGAGACTTGGTTTGGAATACTGGCCAAACCTATTCAAGGCAGAGTTTAAGACTGGAACAGGTCTGGAGAAGAGGGTGGAGCAGATTGCTGTGTATCAAGACATTGTTATAGGCATATCCTTATGGGGAATAACTGTTTACATTGAAGGATAAGGTTGGCACAAGAAAAAATAGGTCTAAATCAACAAGGGATAGACTTTGAATGAAAATTAACTTTTTAAAATAAGAGAATTCCTATCTAGTTTCAAGTGGGGTCTGACCTGATTATGAACCTTTGTATAGTGTGTTTAAGAACTGAGTTAATTACGGTCTTTATTTCATATTCGTACACTTTGGACATGAACAAATGGTAGGTGTGCTAGAACAAAAAAGATATTGACTGTGGCACTGTTTCACAAAGGCTGCTTCATGCTAACCTGGCACTCCTGAGCACACAAACCAAATTCCTGGGGCAGGCTTCCTGCCTCCAAGTAGTGAGAAGCTATGGCCAGTGCAGGCAGCACTGTGATGAGTCTCTGTTTGCCTGGCATCACAAGAGGAAGAAGATGAAAAATAACAACTCTGGGCTGGACCAGACCGACACTGGCAGCAGGGAGAGTTCCAGAATAAAGGAATGAGAAACTTGATAAAGAATCATCTGAATTTGCCAAGTTCTGGCCCCACAGACCTGAACAAATGAAAACCTCACTTTCTGCTTTCTGAATGAGAGAAAAGCACCAGAGTTGTGCATTGGGTCAACAGGGCCTGGGGGACCTTAGAGATCAGAGGAGTCTTTTGTGCCCAGGCTGCAGTGGTACTGTCAGCTCCTTCCCCTCGCTCTTTAGCCAGACCTGGAGAGGGTGAGGTGAATACAAGGTTTAGTTGAAAGTGGATTGAATTTAAGAGTTATGATTCACTGTTTATTCAACAGCAGTGGTGTCCTAGAGTTGGGCTTTGAAGGCTTGATCTTTTGGTAAAATCCTTAGTCTTTCAAATAAAAGACTTTTGTGGGTGCAAAGGCAACACATATCCCCCTCCTCCCAGCCATCAATCCATCTCAGCCTGGAATTTAATTAAATATTTAATCAGCACAACAGACAAAGATGACATATTGTGTTTAATTTTGAAATCATACTTTTACTTTTTAGACCTTTAAAATACCAATTTGGTTTAAAAAGATAATATTCTTTTAATTTTCTCATAAAGGCCACAGAACTTAACTAATGAGGAAAAAGAAAATCTTATTTTAAAGAGTCGGAGACAGGTAGTCACAGAGAAACTTGAAAAAATTGCACAAAGCATGTCTCATGAGTGTGCTGAGGTACTAGGAAACTCACTCTGAGCCAGATCTGCCTGTTGGCCAGAAGAGATGAGCTGGACAGCTCCAGTAAGATGTCCTCATCATTGATGGGTATGGTTTATTCCATCATTCACAAAAGAAGTTGCTGGGAGAAGGGAGAAGGATTTTCTTGCAGCTAGCACCACAGAACTTGAATATCCAAGAATGGGAACAGGGAAGATGCTCTAACAAGAGGTAAAAAAAAAGGGCTAAATCTCCCTTGAACTGTGCAGCTCTGAGAAGTAAAAACACGCTTATGTCAGTGGAGCAGTGAACTATTTCGACAGTTAAGGATCTGGCTGAAAACCTTACAAAGGGGTGAAGAAAAGGGAGCGCGATATGCTGCATAGTCAGAGGGCAACCAACACCTCTTTGTGAAGGAGAAGCAGGGAAAAAGTGAGAGGAGGTTAGGGAGAAAATAAAATAGCCCAGCTCCTTGAGCACTCACTCATGACAGTGCAGCTATGTCCATCCAGGCCAGCCCAGGACTGAGTCTAGGGAAAAGGCATTCATCTGGGGCAGCCAAGGCTTTGACAGATAGTCTTCAGCTCCCAGAAATATAGCCAGAAAAGTGTGTATATTTTTAACTTGAGTCATCCCTGAATAAAGCATAGCTGAAGTTCACAGAAGGTTCATGAAATCAAACTGGTTATGCAAATCCAAAAACTAGTTCACAAATTTACAAACACAAAGGAACTGCAGTTTGTTCCTGTCTAATGAGGGAGCCTAAGAAGACCTAGTTAAGCTTGTGTGGGATGCAGAATGGGCTCACTCCACCTGCTCTGAGGAGGCCCCAGCAAAACATGTGGGTGCTGCCACCAGAACAGCTCCTCTACCTGGAGATGGGGACACAAAAATGATTAAGGGATAAGAGAATCTATTGTACAAGGAGAGGCTGAGAGAGCTAGGATTATTTAGCCTGGAGAAGGGAAAGCTCAGAGGGGTCTTCTAAGTGTGTATAATTATCTGATGGGTTAAGTAAAGAAGACAGTGGCTTCTTCTCAGTGGTACCCAGGGGCAGCACAAGAGGCAACAGGCACAAGTTAAAATACAAGAAATCCAATTTAAATGAAGAAATAATTTTTTCACTAGGAATTGGTGGGACAGTTCTGAACAGTCTGTTTGGGAAGAGGGGGTGGACTACATGATTTCTAGAGATGGCTGCCAACCTCATCCACTCTGCAATGCAGGGAAGTACCGCTCACTGAAATCCTGCTTAGCTACTGCCAGGCTTGCGTAGTTTGGAGTAGTCTTCAAAGTCTTAGAGTAGCACAGAGTTCCAGTGAAATTAATTAGCAAGGACTCCTTTGTCTGAGTAGATCCCAGGTCATTTTTCCACCTCTCAAGTGTCCTTTTTTGCCCTGTCACCTCAGGCCTCCTGATAATTATGTAACAAGTACACTTCAGGATGAAGTGATTATAGACTGGGAGCTGCAATCATACTCTGCACAAATCATATTTTCACCTATGTAGGTGCTGTAGACCTGTGACCTGGTTACAGCGCTGTCATACTCACTCTGTAAGAACAAAACCCCAGCCAGTACCTCTTAAGCCAGGCAGCCTGGCTGCTCTTTCCAGAACAAGCATCATACCTGCTTTAATGTCTACTCGGGGGATGTAATTATATGGATAAAAGGAGGCCGTGTGTACGGGTGCATATTTGTGTGCTTACTGTTCAAGCCAGAAAAGCACATTATGTACACACACAAGTGGTTGCCTTGTAGGTTAATAGCACTTGGAGCCTGCAGTCTGGAGTGCCTAGATAAATGTGCACAATTACTTTGTAAAACTGAAAGGGATTCCCTTTATGCATGTTGAAATTTGCCTTCAAGAATGCTGAGGCTAGAGATACCTGGTTTAATACCTGTGAGACTGAACGGTAATAGGCCATAAATTCTACCCTTTATCTTTATAGAATCATTCTCTCAGACTTGAAAAAGCCAAGAGTCACTTGAAAAAAATATAATATATTTTCTAGCACAAAGAGCCAGATTTTATCCTTTGAAGTACGCAGTTTGCAGGGATGTGAGTGGTCAGGAATTCCTCACACTTTACAACATCAAGCGTAGGTTTACTTCACATTGAACTTCTAAAACTACTAAAACTCACTAATTTCTCATTCTTTCCCCAGACTTATTCCTTTCCTTACTGTTGGAGCTACTGTGCACTTACTCTCCACCAGTCAGATCCAATACATGATTCAGAAGAAGGAGACCCAGATGATCTCCTGCTCAGGGAATAGGAAACACCTAATTCTGTGCCATCACAGCACTGGCAGCACTGGAGTCTGGAAGCATTCAAGTCCATGGGGAACAGTGCTGAATTAAAAAGACCCTCATAGCATTAACCATTCAACGTGAAGATGAATATATGGAAAGTGACAGCTCTGCTTGCCTAAGAGGGGTGCCAACCGGTAGTACAGAAAGGGTAAAGAGAAGCATGATTCCCAGCACTTTGTCCACACTTGCATAAGGAGACAGGGGAAGTACACAGTTAAGAGCAGAAGACTGTGGGCCAGCATGAGGGGGAGGCAGCCTGGAAGAGTGCATTTGGAGGAAGCCTCAAGGAAAAAGGAATGTAACCTCACCACTTCGCAAAATCCTGGGAAACATTAATATTGCAGAATCAATTATAAGTTACAGGAAATTATTGTAGCATTGGTTAAGTACATGTGAGGTCGCATTTGAGATGCTGTGTGCCTTTCTGGTCACCTTATAAAAGAAGGATATTACAGAAAAGTACCAGAGGGCAACAGATATGACTCAGACACACAGCAGTTTTTGGAAAGGTTAGGTAAACTGAATCTGCATTCTTTATAAAAAAAAGGAGATTATAGGACTTATTAAAGTACTGCAGGCAACTTCTGAGAGAAGAAGAAAAAGCTGCTGTAGCCTGCTTGAGCTAGGGTGCATGAATGTCATCAACAAAGAACAAACTAAAAGAATTGATGGGGCACTTCAAGGAATAAATTAGCTGGGAGAGAAATGTAGAGCTGCTAAATAAAAAGTTGAAAAAATATGAGGGCAAAGGAATTATTTAGAGAGGGGGAAAAGTACGGTCTGACAGGATAAGATAACCTTGGGCAGCTCTTCTTAAATAAGGAATAAAATATTAATCCAGCTGGGTTTCTGTAAGTGGTATACTGGAGGTAAAGAACACTTGGCTGCACAATGCGTGACTGCAGGAGTCAGTGACATGAGTAGTATTAAATGCTACACGATAATCAGTTGACTAAAAGATGTATTTCTCTCTAGATCATGAAAATGGAATTATAGCATCAGCCTGAAAAATGTGAGAAGGCTGGGAAATGCCACAGATTTCCTGTTTTCTCAGTTTTCTATAAATTAGATGGTCTCACAGGACTAGCAGGAATAACAGTTCTCCAAAGCCCATGAATATTACAGCCTGCAGGAGGAAATCCCCTGGATATCAAAGCATGTCAGGAGGTCTGAAACATTGTTTTTTGGGACTGCCCGCTCTCATGCTGTGCTTCCAGGATCACCCCTGTGGCAGCACAGTTTTTTTCAGGAGTCACGTTCCTCTCATCTTCCTGCGGATGGAAGCACTATGGAATGAGTTTTCACAGGATGCGTCGGAAGGAAAATCCTTCCCAGCTTGATGCTTTCTCTCATTCTTTTGTTTCCTTTCCTAACCACATCTCCCCAGTACCATATGTGAAAGCCTGTGTGGGGTTAGAGCCACAGATGATGGCAGAACTGAGGTCCTCCCAGCAAGACACTCATCATAACCCCATTCCTGAAGGGCCAGCCCCGAGGTAGAGCTGCGGGGAAGGTTCTGTGCAGCTGTGGGATGGGGATGGCACCTGAGTCAGGCACCTTTGGGTCTACTCAGAGTTGTTTTCATGGTCAGCTCTAGATGTGGGGCAGGCAAAGAAGTGGCTTTGGCCATGGAGTGTCAGGGGCTCTCAGCTGGGCGCTGGAGGAATCAGTGCTGGCTGAGGGAATTGCAGGGCCAGCAAGGACTGCTTTACTTTGAGCCTGACCACCAGCTGAGCAGGAACCAGTACCGTGGCTCATCCCACCTGGCAAAGGAGCTCTCTCACCCTGGCCCAATTCACTGCAGGTCTCATGTGGCTCTCAGCAAATCCTGAGAAGAAAAATTGGCCACTCCTCTCTGAGACCCCTTTTTCTGATGATGGTTGTTAGAAAAGTTCCCTTGTGTTTATCTAAGGTGCAGGGAGAGACACTGAACTACAGACAGGTTTTTGTAAAGTAAGCCCCACAGAGTGAAGGACTCTAGTAAATTCACAAGATAGCAATGGCTTCATGGCATTGAAAGCAAAGGGAGCAGAAATATGCTCTCTAACAGCAGTGTTGGAGTGGGTGATAATCAATCTGGGAACTTCTGAACTTCTGCTATTGCTCCCTCAGGTCTTCTGTGCCTGGACACGTGCAAATACTCTGTTTTTCCAACATCTAATAATGGTGGTATGAAATCCCCTGTACCTAGGAAAGGCCAAAGATGGTGAAAACATCTACAGAAAGGGCAAAGTAAGGAGGAATAGTTATTTGCACCATTGTGGATGAAGAGCCTCAAGAGAGCAATCTCAGTGGCTCAGTTTCTGATATTGAAACAAGTAAGAGCCAACAAGCAGCAGGAGCTGCTGAGCTGCTTGGGCAGTGTTCATTTTTTATGCAGATCCCAGAAATTGTTACCTCTTTAGGAAAAACATAACTAAATAAAATGGCTTGGAGGCAAACAGATTTGAGTTTAAACAACATTAATTTAAAATACGAATAACAATCTTGGTAGATTAATCAATCCAAATGTTGGGGTTGTTTGGGGAATTTTTTTCTCCTCTGCAGCTGTATCTTGCTAAGTAACACATTTCTATTTCAAGGCTGTTAATGCTGGAGCAGCTGCAACACTCTCTGGGAATTTTTAAAAATCACGATGAAATTAAAGGCCGAGACATAAAAACAAATCCTTCACAGCTATCCTGGCTGATGGCATTATAACAGTAACAGGCATTTTCAGTACATCATATTCTTGGCACATGCTACTTTTAGTCAGTGCAAGTCATAACACTGCATGTGTCTTAATGCATTTTTGTCTTTGCTACCAGAAGATAATTATCAAATATTAAGAAACAGAGCTTCACAGCCTCCCTTCAAGAATGTGCTTTATCTCTTCCCTCCCTCCCTCCTTCTTTTTTTTTTAAATAAAGACATGGAGTAACTGTCTCACCAAACTGTCAGTTACAGCTGCTTTTGTCTATTATTTTAGGAGCTCTGGGTTTCTAAAATGTGTGCACCTAATTGCACAGAAACAAGAGATGTGATTGCAAGCACAAATTAGGTATTTGCATATACAATGATGAAATGGCCAGTTGTGTTTAGTAACTGGATTATAGGAGCTGAGAGTGTGATTCTGAGCTCATAACATTTCTCTCATATACAGTTTCGGGAAAAAAGATAAAATCCAGATGTTGAGTGGTTGAGTGACCTTCCCATGTCATAGAACCATAGAATCATCACAGAAAGGCTCAGGTTGAAGGGACCTGTGAGATCATCTAGTTTCAACCCCCCATCCACTAGACCAGGTTGCTCAGAGTCCCATCCAACCTGGCCTTGAACACTGCCAGGGATGGGCAGCCACAGCTTCTCTGGACAATCTGTTCCAGTGCCTCACCACCCTCTGAGTAAAGGATTTCTTCCTAAAATCTAATCCAAATCTCTCATTTTTTAGTTTAAAACTGTTCCCCCTTGTCATATCACTCTCTGCCTGTTTAAAAATTTGTATGTACCTATGAAGCATGAGTGGGGCTAGGAATGGAGCACAAGCCACTGCCCTGTGTTTTCTGTACCAAGGAAATAAACCATCCTTTTATAGAAGTGCCATTTAACCGCAGAGTTGAAGGAGAGGTTGCTGTCAGCAGTTGTTTGAAACAAAGAGCTATGAATCCAAACTTTCACATTATATCCATGTTGTTCAGAGAAAAGAAATTAAAGAACGAGCAAGTCCTTTTTCCACTGCAAAAGCATTGCCTCCAGACCACCTTTTTTCTAGGGTGTCAAAAGCCTCAGTAGGCTCCAAATCATTTGTAAAACCTGAAGCTCTTCCCTCCTTAATATCTACGAGGCATTTACACACGTGAAAATAGAGCCACTGTCCCTGAGAAGCTGAAGATGCCTTAGACCCAGAATACAATAGCCATTTAGGGCTGAATTTGTAAACCCACCTTGTACTTCAGTAGATGCAAACCAAGCATAGGTCTCTCTCCTTAATAACAAAGTTCAGACACTTGAAAA
Source organism: Platyrinchus mystaceus (assembly GCA_035041135.1). Lineage (NCBI taxonomy): Eukaryota > Metazoa > Chordata > Aves > Passeriformes > Tyrannidae > Platyrinchus > Platyrinchus mystaceus. The sequence goes on from JAWWLV010000183.1 coordinate 25,809,656, forward strand.
TGCAGGCCTGTTGCCTGCATAATAGAAGGCCCGAAAGTACAACGGACCACAGGAGGGGTGCAAGAGAAGTCAAAATTACTCCATCAACCTGGATAAGCCGCTCCTGTCAGGTAAAAAGGTGCTGTGACCCCGGGAAGGACTCTACAGACTAGAAACAAGCAGAAAAATAGCAATTAGTCCTTTACCCCTTTCTTCAGAGACCTTCTGTTTGAGCTGCAGGAAAATTTTGTTTCACTCTCCAAATCCAGCAAGGAACACAATCACTGGAGCAATGCACGCGGATCAGGTACTGCAGGGGTTTCACAGTGCTCCTCCATCATCTGTGGGAGTTGCTGTTAGGCTGTGTGAGCTACATTCTGCTGGGTCAGTCCTCAGTATGTGGAGAACATCAGGCTGGTTATGGGATTCCTGGCAAACAGTAGGGTGATGCTAATGCAAGGCCTGACTTTGTTGCACTACATGGTATAGTAATATATACCTGGAATGACCAGGATGGATGGTTTTCCCTCTCAGTCTGTTGGGGAGTAACAGAGAGGAATATGTTACAGAAAGAAGGCTCATTATTCACTACAAGAAGACAGAAGCTAAGAGTGAGGGACTTTTGCGAAGACAAGAAGGAGACAGCTCACAAGGTATCACAGAAGTAAAGGGAAAGGATGATTTAGGTGAGTAAAAGATGCTGGTGTCTCCTTCCCCATCAGGTGGAATCTAGTGTAAATGTCTGAGGCTGGGGAGAGAGATGTAGAAAACCATCTCCAGGCCTTGTGCTTTTCTGTCAGGATTTAAGCAGGTGTTTGTACTCTCGTGCAAAGCAGACAAGTTGTTCTTTGGCCTGATCCTGTAAAAGGCTGAGTCACTTCCAGGTTTGGGTACCCCTCATCGTGAGGGCACTGCCACAGCCAGTTTCAAGGGTCTGTTTCATTTTTTATTGTCTTTTGGGTTTCTTTTTTTCGTTCTTTGGAAGAACAAATTTCAGCTATTTCCCAATGAATTTTTCCAGCTTTTTGTCTTCTAAGGCTGATGACAAAGGAGAGAGTGTGCTGACAAAAACCAGCCCTATCAAAGCATGATGAAGTTCTTGCTGTCTGCCTTTATCACAGATCTAAGCAGTGTCAGGAACCCAAGATTTAAACAAGTGGAAAAGCTAAAAATAGATGGAACATATGCACTTGTTGTTTTGACTTTTAAGAATTATTACAGATGAAATCTGCTTTGTATTTAATATATGCAGCAGAAAGGGTGGGGGTCTTCGAGGAGACTTGGATGCATTCAGCTCTCGCCTTGCAAGTAGAACACAGCTAAGACATGAACCCTGGGCCTGTGAAGGCACGTTTATCTGCAACTTGTCTCTAAGCCACAAGTTATATGCTGCAGGATTCAAATCCTGCCTGTTCTGCACTAAAAGCAAGACTGCTTTCAGGAATGCCTGTGCCAAGGTCATTCAAACCTGGTTTCAGCTTTCTGGTTCACACTCTTTATGTCACCCAGTCCTTCCATTTCCTATCACTTTCTGTACTCTCTGCCTCTGGACACTCTTCCTGTACTTAAGCATCCATCTTCTGCATTTGTTCCCAGCCAATCCCCTTCAGACACTGATTTGGAAGCACCAGTACACAGTAAAAACAAGGCCTGCCTGCAGCACTCACCAATTGCTGAAGCACATGGGCTGTCTATAAGCTTGTAGTGGCAGGTTTGTGGAGAGGCAGACACACTCCCAGTCCTCAAAAGACACTGGAGAAATGAACTAAAGAAACACTAGGCCCTTCCTGCCTCTGACATTTCTCAGGCCTGGATAACAGCATCACTGAGGGCATTATATCATGGTTTCTACTTCATGTTATGCCCAGTTGCACTCTGCTGTTCATTGCCAGTCATTATTGGTGCGGGCCAAAAGTAGAGATGGTTTGAGAAACGATTGGACATTTTCATGGCAGATACACCTATGGTGGTTTTTAAACAAAATGATTTATATGCTTATGAGGTCCTTAACCTTGTAGCTTTTGAGAAGTTATATAGCAAGGAAGGAGTACTCTCAGCTCTCCTGTTTCCCTAAACGACTGCTGCTGGACAGTGTCAGAAACAGGCTGCAGAGCAAGAGGGACCTTTGATCTAACCCAGTAAGGCCATTTTGGTTCTAAAGGACTGAAAACTCCTGCTGTTTCTTATTCACTCTTGACCCCAGTGCATATCCTTAAGTGCTCCCTGGTCTGTGCTGCCCAGCTAATGACCTCATTTTTTGCTTATTACTGAAGGACTACTCTTTCTTTGATTAATCATTCTCCGTATTAATATCAAACAGCCTTTGGCTTTCTCAAGTGGATTACTGTTTCTGTCAAATTATTCCCTCCAAGTCCCCTCAGATAAAGAAAATGGATAAATTATGACCATCGGTCCATTGGGAATGAAATAGATGCATTTTAAATATAGTTTTGGAAAAAAAAGAAAAAAAAGAAGAAACCATATGAGTGAGATAGTGTTTGATATGAACTTGAAATGACTTGTGAAAGAGATCAAGAATCTTAAAGGCTGAGACCTATATTTTGAGTTTCTACAAAGTTGCCTAAGAAAATTGTATTTTTTGTTGCTGTTCACTTAAAGCAGCTTCAAAAATGGAGCTGAATTTTCTTGAAGAATAAGGAAGAATGTACTAGAGACATTTAACTTTTTTTTTATTTTCAAGGTGGAGGGAAGATATCTTTTTTTAAAGCAATTAAAATTGTATTTTACAAAGAACTTGCCAATGTAGGCTAGCTAAAACGCGAGCTCTTTGTAATTACTGAAAAGATCTCAAAACAGTTTAACAACCCAGAATCACTTGTTATATGCAAGACATCCAGATGTTGTTAGCGTGCATCACTGTCAGATGAACTCTGCACAAATGAGTCCTTCAGTCATCTTGATTACTTGACTGGGTCAGGCATTAGATCTGCCCAGGTAAGAGCTGCTCAGAAATAGTCCCAGGCAGTGACAGAGTGAGTCAGGAGCCCTAATTCCTGCTCTATCACTCCAACACTTCACTTTCTCCAGTAAAGCTGCAGGCATTTCTTTTGCTACCATGGCATCTCATATAAGCTGAGGCAATGAAGTTGCTGAAGAGGTGTTTTTTTCCTCTGACAAGTTTTCTAGCAAGTTTAATACATAGAATTTGAAAGTTTTTTAATATTCTCCCCTACAGCTGTGTGAATGGCACTGAGCAAGTTGTTATCTGCTGGATTTGCAAGAATATGAGCTAATTTCTGAGCTCCTAAAATACCATCTGATTTCTCTCCCTGATCAAGAGACAACTGTCTCCAGCAAATTTCAGATGAATTCTTTGGCAGTTTCCAGCAAAAAAACCCAGTCCCAACAAACTTGAGGGTGGGAGATAATGGGCATTTGGGTTTCAAACAGCAATGCCTCAACAAAACAAATTTCCTGGGGAGTCAGCATTTGTGCTGGGACTGCCCAGCTGGAAAGCAGCTCGTCAGAAAGGAACCTGGGGATCCTGGTGGACAGCAGGTTGACCACGAGCCAGCAGCATGCCCTTGCAGCAAAGAGGTTAACACTACCTTGGGCTTCATTAAGCAGAGTATTGCCAGCAGGTCATGTGAGGTGATCCTTTCCCTCTTCGGAGCACTGGTGAGGTCACAGCTGGAGTCGTGTGTATAGCTCTGGGGTCCCCAGTCCAAGGAGACATGGACATACTGGAGAGGGTCCAGCCAGTGACCACAAAGTTGGTAAAGGGACTGGAGAATCAATCCTATGAGAAAAGGCTGAGAGAGCTGGACTGTTCAGCCTGGAGAAGAGAAGGGGTATCTTATCAATGTTTGTAAGTACCTGAAGGGAGGGTGTGCAAGGAGGCTGGTGCCAGGCTCTTTCCAGTGGCATCCAGTGACAGGACCGGGGCAATGGTCACAAACTGAAAGATAGGAGGCTCCCTCTGAACATTAGGAAACATTTTGTAATTGTGAGGGTGATTGAGCACTGGCACATGTTGCCTGGGAAGTCTGTGGAGTCTCCATCCTTGGAGATACTGAGAGGCTGTCTGGACATGTCCTGGTCCTTGGGAACAGGTTCTAGATGGCCCTGCTTGAGCAGGGCCTTTGCACCAGATGACCTCTTATAGGTCCCTTTCAACCTCAATCACTCTGTGATTCTCTGAAAGCACTGACTGTCAGCAGTGGTAACAGAAAGTTTGGGGTTGAGGCTGCTTTCAGTTACCCCAAACAACAGGCCAGGAGCAATCTGTGAGTTTTGGGCATAGTCTTTACTTTCTAACCATATAACCAAGACCTTGCAGTGCCAGATTTCGAGATTAAAGGGCTTTTTTCATACAATGTAAGGATATGACGACTCACACAGTTGTGGACTCTGCTTTTGGGGATACATTGCTCACCCACCCCACTGCTTGAGCATTATCTGCTGTGCTTGTCAAGGCTTGAATCTCATCTCTGGAAAACTGATGGGACATGTGCCACTGGCTTTGACAGAAATACAGACGGATCCAAGTTTATTCCTATTCTATGGCCTTCTAGTTAACAGCTGAGCTGTTTTCTGTGCCTATCCATAGATCAATAGATACAGGAATGTTTGTATGTGCACCAAGTCATTTCCACAGCATAAAAAAGCTTTGCCCACTAGATCTTTTAAGTAACACAGACTCAGGTGTGACCTCCTGTAATCCAAATAACTCAGGAATTCTAGTCAGAAACCTGTGTGGTATGGTTCAGGGTCTGTAAACCTTTAACAGAGAAATTTCACACTATTTCTTTTTTTTTACAGATGTTCCACAACAGAAAATAATTATAAGGAACAAGTTATGGTGCCTCAGATTTAGCCTCAATAACCAAATTGCTGTGTTTGAAAAGTGAAAGTTCATCGAAGTACCAACAATAGAGATTGTATCTGTCTGAAGTCTTCATAGGAGTTTATTTTGATTTCTGAGACTGCTTTGCTTACAACTTTGTACAGAATTAGCAACTCACTGATTGAGTTTTAAGCTCTATCCCCAGACAAACACAGCCATAGGCTGCTCCCAGGGCTTCTGCATTGTTTGGGAGTCAGTGCAAATTGTTGTTGGCACAGAGTAGGCAACAGAATTTTGGCCTCTGGCCAATACACAACTATGAAAGGCTCAAACCACTGCAAAAACAAAAAGGACCCAGTCCAACACAAGAGCACCTTCAAAAGTGCATTATCATGCAAATATACCAACATAGCTTATATAAAAAGCAAACAAACAGTAGAGATAAACCCAACTGTGAAATATAGCTGCAGTCTCCATTGAATGTCTCTCTCTTTCCAGCTCCACAACTGTAAGCACATCAGCAGTACCATTAAGGCCAACAAAAGGAGTAAAGAAGCAAGCAGAGGTGACACTTTGTTTGAGGTTTAGGGTATGACTAAATATCCCATGAGGAATGCAGATTTTGAGGGAAACGTGTCCACTGTGTTGAAAGGCCCAGGTTGCTGGGATCATTTAGACCAAGTGGTTGCACTCTTCTGAATTCTTGTGTGCCCTTCCAAGTGATGTGCACCACCAGATGCCCCCTCAGAGCTGAATGAATCATCTGCATTATAAACATTTCACCTGAATAGAAGGATGTGTGGTGGCCAAGGCACTGTTTAGTAAGATTGCCTTCACCCACATCACACTCAGTTTGCACACGAGGCCAGCAGAGGAGCAGCTCAATAGAGCAGGTTTGCTTGTCTGTGTCTTGTGAAGGAGAACAGAGGATAGGATACAGCAGTGGGGAATTCTGAAATATCATCTGTAATTTTTCCCTCTTCCTCCTCTAAAAGACTGCCAAGGAATGAAGCACGATCTGTTCCATGGAAGCTGGGTATCTAATTCCTTTATCCTCTAACAAAATAACCTGAACAGCTTTTGCAAACAATCACAGAAGTGTAGAGCAATACCCTTCTATTTGCTACACAGATAGAAGTATGTTCCACAGGTAAACACCACAGCAGTTACTATCATCTAGTGTAAGTGAGGCATTGGCCAGAGGCAGAGAAAGGCTGAGACTTTTCTAAGTAGGTGAACAGTTCATCTGAATTAAATGTGGGCTCTAAATTTTTATTTAGATGCAAATATAACTGGCCTAATTTTTAGATAAGTAAGGGGTTTTCCTATCACTTCAGTGAAAAGGCTTGTGGTGTTCAGCAGTCTGGAAATTTAGGCCCTTCTGGTGCTTACCTGAAGTTCTAGGACTTCCAAATGACTTAATCACCTATTTTTGAGGAACTTGGATTGGGATCCTTATTTCAAGTACCAGTTTGGCCATGTATCTTGCAGACAATCTAAAGAGAACACTTGGCTAGCAGCTCATTTTTCTTCCAAATACTGTTAAAAATTACAGATGAATGATACTACAAATTTGTTTTGAATCAGCACTTCTTTCTATGGTTTACGAGTAACATGCCTAAAACTTGCAGCTCATATCAAGGCCGTGTCAGGTCTGGCAGAGTAAATGTGGATGTGTGTGCACTTGTGTGTGCTGACTGCAAAACTCTACAGCCCAGTGAGTGGTGTGACCCTGAGGTTACTGTCACTGCACTGCCACCCAACTCACAGGCACACTTGTGTCTGTCTGAGACAGTTAAGTACTGACCTGTGCTGCGTGGGAGTACCATCAACTCTTCCATCTCAACCTATCAGATCCACATCAGGCCACAGGAGGGGCAGAGGCTTTGAAAAGGCTGTGTAGTCCTGTGCATAGGGCACGGAATAGACTCTCCAGAGACCTCAGTTCTTTTCTTAGAAATGTTATTTGTGTGTTATGTGACCTTTGGAGCATTCCTGTGGTCCTTTGCACTTCTACTTCCCTTCCAGGGTCTGCTTTCTCTCACTGCAAATTCTGTAGAGCAGAAAGTTTCTCATTTTTTCATCTTTCAGTCTCATGCAGGGGTGATGAAATACAAAAAATAATAACAACTGAGAAAAACAAAAGCATATAAATTCTTTTGTAGTTCATGGATGTTATAATTCTGTCCATGAGGACAAGATGGAGCACTACATTGTTGCAACCGTGTCTTTATGGTATGCCAGGAAAATGTAAGTCAGGTTTTTGGCTGAATTGCTGTATACATTATTATGAAAAAACTCCAAACCCTCAAACAAATCTCACATTGCAGACCCACATCCCTCACGAAGTTGGTCTGTCTTCCTTGTTTAACCTCCCACTAGGCCAAAATAAAGTGTCTGCTTGCCAAAGAAAACTTTGACTTCTTGAAGAATGGACACATGGAAAACAAACCCGAGTTTTGATGGCTAGCTTTCCATTTCTCATGGACAAACGTTCCAAAACTCCCGGAGCAGCACAGCCCGTTAGTCTGTGCTTCGTGGCTGCCTGTACAACTCGCCCTGTGTGTCACCGCCCGGGGGGACTGTGGGCTCTCCCTGCGGGTGTCTCTCGGCCAGAGGGACAGCGGGGCCAGGCTGAGCGCCGGCTGCCCCACGGCTCCTCCAGGTGTCAGCACAGCACTGCGCGGCTCCCGCCCTGTCCCTCCTCCGGGGCTGTGCGCAAGGGCAGGCGTCTGCTTCCCTCTCTGCTACATTTGTTTTTCTAATTTCTTTTTACTTGAAGGTTTACCAGCTGCTTTATTACCAGGCTGAGCTTTCCTTGCAGTCTCTCCCTCTCTCCTCCTCCTTCCCCTTTTTTGTTCCTCGAGACAATCACTGTCTCTGGTCCCAGCTGCCACTGCTGATTTTTCATTACAGTTTAATTTAAAACTGGGATTGGAATGGAAATGTCTTTTTGCCATTTGGGGTTTGCGAGGCCTGCGGTTTTATTGCCAAAGGCACAAATGTTAGCTACTACTGTTTTTCCAGAGTACAAGTGTAAGGGGCTTGCCAAAGTGGGGCAAAAGGGTCATGAGGCTTGTGGGGAACAGGGAGGGGGAGGAATAAATGCACTTCACAGTGAGAAAACAGCCCAGTTCTTTGCTTTGCGTTATGCTGGTACATGTGCTGGTGTGTTAGAAGGAGGTGGGGTTGTAACACGTCTCTGGGCATGGGATCTGCACAGTGCACTCACGAAGCAGATGTAAAAACAGACCAAAGCTCTGCTTGTTTCCTCAGGCGGGGGGAGAACCAAAACAGGCTAACTACTTTTAATTTAAAGCTCCCTGGCTCTCTCACTTTATATGGCAAGCTGAGTGTTATATAGCACCCTACTCAGTAACAGCACTTCTGATAGCACTTCAAGGGAAAACAAAACTGGAGCGAAGATGTGTGAGGCGAAAAGGAGACTTGCTAATCATTCTTCTTCGTTTCTCTTTTCCTTGTCTACACCAGAGAGCAGGGCACTACAGACACTGCTACAGGCTCTCCCAGGAGGTCAACAGCACGTTCTCCTAAATCAGTGTTCCCCTGTGTGTCCCAGCTGGCAAATCCTCTACTGCTACTTCTGGTTTGCTTTACCCAATCTCCTCCATTCATCTGTGAGGAAATGATCAGAGAGAGAAGAAAGAAGTAGCAGTGTTTCCAAGTTCAAAATTAAGTTAAGCTGGATGGAAATTTAATCCTTTCTCTTTAGAGATAAATGGACGAGGATGTTGTGGACAGTTGCAGTCTTCAATTCAAATATTTATCATCAGCACAGGAAGCTACTGTTTCCAGCATGGCAGATTTCAGACGGGAGTGCCTAATCTCTGATCTGTTACACTAAAAAGCAATTATTGTCTCTCCTCCTAGGGAGAGCCATATCTTTTCCTGACTACATCATTTCAGATGTCAGACAGAATTTCTGCATTATCTTGGTGGATCATACCGACTCTTCACGCATCCTAAATTTCAATCTTCTCCCCCATTGGCCTTGGGCTTCTCTGCATCTGGAGCTTGTCTGGTGTCAATATGGAATTTCCCCATCAGTCCACCAGTGTGGAAGCACGTGCCACTCTGCAGAGAGATGCGTAGGGCCTGTTCTCCTCCAGCATTTTTCATTTCTGTCTCCAGCACCAAACAGGTTCTCAGTTACGCAGAAGCACTGCCAATGCCTTCAGTGGGACAGCACAGCTTTTGGCCACATGCAGTTCAACTTGTTTTCCTCCTCCCTCTCCAGACCTCCAATGACACTATAGAGTCCTCTGAAATACTGATTCTTGTCCCACACCCAGGCACAGGCAGCCATTTCTACACCTTCTTGCTGCGCTGAGGGCTCCAGCTCTACTTTTCCATTGCACTTGACTGTAATATATATAGTTCTAAAGATGGGGGTCTATGCTAGAAGGGAAGATTATATACCCATCAGCTTGCTGAGCTGATGTACCAGGTTTGCCATGATGTTAGATGGGCTGAGGGAGTGCATTGGGGCAGAGCTGAGTAAAACTAGTAGGGGAGTTCCTTCTATTGTCAAATTAAAACTCTCGAAAAAGGAAGAAGCATGACCCAAAACAGCAGGAAAATATCTGTGCTCTGAAGAAAGCTCGGAGAAAAAAAGATGATCCACAAAGACGAACCAAGATGCAATAGATGTTTAAAGATGCACTGTTGAAGATTTTGCAGTCAGGTTCAGAAAAAGGATAGTTTCCAGAATCACTGCAAATGAAGAGGCAACAGGATTTGGCAGAAGCACAACTACAGTAAGGGCTGAACAGAGACATGATGAAGACTGTCATCTTCTTCCACTTACAGTGCATAGGTTTCCCTGTTCGCTGGCTATGATCATCCAGGAAACATTTTTTCTGTACAATGATCTTCCTGTAACCTTGTCAGCCTGCAAATTTAATTTTCAACATCTGTTTTCTTTGCTGCCTCTCTGTTTCAAAGTTGGACCTATATGCCAAGGGATAGTGACAGAAGGCTGCTAACAGTGGGGGTTATTTAGTCTTGGTGATGCCCTGTTTACATACAGAGAGCCTTGGACAAAAATCTGGCTACTGTCCACAGAAAAACTCAAACAAATCAATCCTGAAACAAACAAACAAACAAAAACTCAACCAAAAAAACCAACTTCCTATAGTTTTTCTTTCCCCTCTCTACAAGCAAAGTCTGTTAGGGTCACTGAATAATTAAGAAATAGATCAGTTAGCAGAAACTTGGATTAATTATAATGGTTGGCCAAAGGTAAGCTGGCCAAAGGTAAGCTGGCCAAGGGATTTATTGGAGAAGGGAAACTCTCTTGTCTGCCAGTTCTGAAAGGGATAGAAATGTCCAGACAGGTTCCATGTTCCTGAGGAGCAGCCATATTTATGAGGAAGGGGAAGTGTCTCAGGCACACTAGAAGAAATCATCTATTTCTACAAAGGGTGTTTGCTGGATTACCAAAGCCTGCCCCAAACTGGGGAACCCAAAAAATTGTGTCCACCAGGAGAAACTTTCCCAACGCTCAACTGGAGACACTAGTTCAGGGTTCAAACTTGCATGGCTCTGTGGTGGCTCATGGTCCCACCACTGCTGGCAGTACCAGGAACTCCTGCCCACGCACTCCAGTGGGAGCTGCACATGGTTTTTCATGAAGTATTTGCCTTTTGCAGCGTTTGCATTTTGCAGTGTTGTGTGATGCATCCTGTGAGATTGCACCCACCATGTCTGGCTTAGGGGCTGCTCCCTCTCTGGGTTTGCTCTTCACTGTCTCATCTCATGGTCTTCCCAGTCAGCAACAGCTCTGATTGCTCTGTGCCACTTCAGTGACCTGGTCCTCTGCCTGCCACAGGAGAAACCTGCTTCTCCTACAGTCCCAGAGCAGTTTGAAAGGTGTGAACAGACTGCTAATTCTGGCAAATTAAATCAGTCTTGTAATTCTGAGATTCAGCTTTCCTTGTCCTCAGCTTCTGAGCTATCTTTGCCATGCCCACTGAAGTCACCACATGGCTTTGCCATGACAAAGATGCTCTTTGGTGCACTCCTTACAGGACAGCAAGATATGGGGAACCTATGCCCTTACCTTCCTCCTGCATCATCCATGCACACCATTTCATGCTGGCCTTCCTGGCTGTCCTTGGGATTATATATTTAATGAGGACTGTCTCACAGGTTTCTCCAGATTTGCCGGTCATCATGGCATCTCTTACCCCACAGAACTTCTCTCTTTCCATTTGTCTCCCCCTGACAGAGCTGTAGGCTGCTCTTAATTGCCCAGATCTTTATTACTTATTTCTGGGAAAGTCATACAGGAACAGATAAATCTCCAAGGTCAGTTCAGACTGTCACACAGAGTGACTCAACAAAATAATATCTCCCACATAAACACCTACAGTTTGCCCTCCCACTTTGCTGAATTCTCTCTCATTTTTTCTTCAGGAGTAACACATCACAATTCTTGAGAACTTTCCACCTGAAAATCTCATAGAAGGCTACAGACAGAAATGAATGAAGCTGCCCAGAATCTCGGAGTCAAGAGAAACTGAGAATATGATAATGTGGCAAGTTATCTATTGATACTGTTTAAACTTCTTACCTCTATAGAGGCTAAAGGTCCCCCCAAAACATTAAAGCAAGTTCCACGAGTGGTCTCAAAGGAACAGCAACTCTCTGTCCCGCTCTTGGGGGTGATCACTGGCTTCTACACTGATGAGCTTTCTTGGGGTGATGTGAGAAAGATTTGAAGAGCCCTCCTAATTGCATATGAGACTGTGTTAAAAACATGGAAATGATTAAAAGAAAATTTTCTGAATGCCAGCATGGAAATTGCATGGATACCAAGAAACAGACATGCTGCTTCACCCTGTAGTGTTTTTGTTGCCAGTTTGCCTTGGGAGACATTCTTTGTCAGGAGTTCCATCTCAAAATTCCCCAAATGCTACTTCCACCAGCATAAGCCCTTAAAATCACACATCTAAAATCCCCCAGCACATTTGTGCTCCAGGCAATTGCTGGGAGAAGAATGTTGCTTTTAGTTTTCAGACCTAGCCCACTGATCCTTCTCTTATGCAATGGTAAACAGAATTCCAGTGGTTTGACCTTTCTCACTGAATTGATGTCAGTACATGAAAACAATATTTCTTATCCTTGCTGCTCCAAACACACTTAAAATGAACAGGGGGAAAAACAAACCAAACCCAAAGCCTCCTTAGATTTAGTGTGGTTCAATACAATGCATAACCATCCCAGTAAGGATTAGACACCAGTGAGTGCTATGGCAACAGTGGAACATGTGTTGAAGGCATCACCAAGTTCATCAAATTATTGTAAGCTATGCACACACTGTGCAAGAATCAAGGCATGTGACTTAACTGCAACATATGAATACAAAAATATCTAGGAAGAACCTAAAAAATCTACATGTAGAGTAAGGTAAAAGGTAAATATTTTCTGTACTGTTTCAGATCTTGCCTTGTTGAGAAGCTGATTAAGGCTTTAAGTGTCTTACTGCTCAGGAATACTAGAGGCTGTCATCTGTTTTTTTTAGAGTGAGAATCCTATCCAGGTTTGTTAGCCTGTATTTATAGACTCAGCTATGGAAGAAAACTGCAGCTTGAATGTTAGCTGTCCAGTTTAACAAGCAAATGGATTTTTGATCTTATTTGCTGCTATAGAATTTTTTTTTAGAAATCTCATGGAAAATCTTATAAAGTCCAGGTTAGCTGCCACATATGGAACACATTAACTCCTCATTTCTGCTGGTACTTAGCAAATTTTTCTGTGGTGACTACACATGAACTTTTTGTGGTTTTGCTTTGCTTTGCACTGCAGAGCACTCTGTTGACTTGGTTCGGTTTTGGAAAGCACTAAGCACAGAATACAGACCCAGTACATCTGAGAGAATCAGTTGGCTATGTTAAATTGTGTGGAACCACATTCAGATTCTTTGCCAGAGAGAAGAGTCTGATCTTTCCCTTTCTTGGGATTTCAGTGTTGGCCATTGTTCCACTGAAAATTTTGCCCCAGGCAATGCAAAGGCACACCTGAGGATTGTGCATTTGGACATAAACTCTATCCCATTCTCCAATAAGTAAGGGGGGGGAAATGAATCACCCATTTCTAATGTGGTCTCTGAACTCTGTGTGTGTGCACGTGCAATGTGTATACAGGGAGCTTCACTGCCCAGATGAGAAGGTGTATCATGTCACACACCTACTCTGGTGCCTTTGGCATATGCCCGTTGGAAAGGGCAGCTCATCCACACCAGATGAGTGTCTCACTCTCATCCTGATGGAAAATGGGAAGATACTACAACCAATCACACATATTTTCTCCCTTGGCATCTGAAACCCAGAAGTTCTGGGGATCTAAACAGTTCTTGGATCCTTTATGTTGCGAGGGAGAGAAAGAAAAGAAGCCCTCTTTAGCAGACAGTAGATTTTTGTGGGTCATCAACAGAGAGCTGCCTGTGCAACACTTCTCATGCCCCTGGCATCCCCCAACACGTCCTGGTGCAAAGGAAAGGTGTTGCTCCCTGGTGCAAAGGAAAGGTGTTGCTCCCACACAGCGCAGCTTCATGACACCAGGGTTGCTTCCAAAGGGCTGAGCTGCACTGTCAGAGGAAAGTGGAGAAAGTTGTACCACATTTGACAACACCAAATTTATCCAAGCCGGTGTGATTAGCACTTCTTTTTCTTAACCTCCCTTTTCCTCAGAAGTGTAAATTATCAGAGGCTGGAGGGAATTTTCTGTCTTTACTTCTTGTTTGGATGATAAGAGGGGTTAGTGCTTAACAGACAAAGATACACACCTTGTATTCGTTTGCACACCTTGTATTCATGTTTATGGCTCTGAAATACTCAGTTTACACCATTAGAAAAAGGGTTTGTGTATTTAACCTTCCTCTGGGGAATGGACTACAGGAAAGGCAAAACCTGCCAGATATTGAAGGTCTTTCCTTATAAACTCAGAGCTATTTTTAGTTTTCTAATGTAAAAAGTCATTGAGATGAAGAGTGAAGTGATACGTTTTCAGCAGAAAAAACGTCTGAATCTTCATTAATAATTCTTCATAGCTGGCTGTGTGCCTTTTTCTGACAGATTGACAACCCATCTAAACAACAGTTACTGCACAAATGGAAAAGATATAATCTCACTACCCAGTCTCATGGTGCTTCCATTGTCATGTCACATTATGACTGGAGTCTCCACCTTCCCAGAGAGACATGGCAGCAGGGTTATTTCATTAGGACATGCACAAATGTGCTCATGATGGATGAAGTTCAGTGCTTTGACACGGAAATGTATTTGGAAACTAGAGCTGACACATGATAGATATGAAGAAGGGGAGGGAAGAGAAAAAACAAGAACTCAAATGTATAATATTACCCTTGATCTGCCTGTCAGTGATAATTAGAAAAAGCCTTTATCAAAAGCTGAGCTGCAAACTGCCCAGAGGATGGGTTTCATAGTTCCCAGTTAGATGTCCTAGCTGGCTTTTACCAAGCCAGGTTAGTGGAAGTTAATGACACAAGTTCCGTTCCTGCCTTTGATTCCCTTGTAAAATAGGTGGCTTCTCCCTGCAGTAGTTATGAGGGAGTGGAAATAAAGACTTCTCTTTTGCCACACCCTCACATCTGAGGTCAGAGTACGTTGGATCCTCTTACTTTCCTGTGTGGTGCTGAAACCAAGCCAGAACATCTCCAGCCTTTAGACTGGTCCAGAACAGAGTCCCAGCTAAAGGTATGGAATCCAGCTTATCTGCTGGTGCAAATGGTATGACCTCATATGCAGCACCAAGTCTGTGATGGAGACACTGCAAGGGAAAGAACAGCTTATAATGCTGCTAGCCTGGGATGGTTTTACAGTGACAAACACACCCTAACTGAACTGTTTACTTTCTTCCCTTTTCCTGATGTTATCACTGTTTCCTAAACCCTGCCTGTCAGGCATGCTTTGTTAATAACCCTCTTGTTCTCTCCAGAGCAAAGGTTGCCCAACAGCTTTCTCATCTTCCTGCTGCCTGTCAAGAGAGGAAATCACAGTTTTCAGGAGAACCTGACAGAGGGAACTGGATAGCACACTGGGGTCAAGGGTAAGAATGCACGAAGAAGTGAGAAAGTGCAGGCACTCCAGCAGGCTGCACAGGAAAAGCTTTGCCTCTGCTTTCCCTTGTTTACTGTGTCAGGATGTTCCAGGAAGAAACTCAGCAGGCTTTACAACTGAAACAGCCAGCTAAGCACAAATCTGCCCACAAAGAGAGAGAAAAATGAGGGAGAAAAATGACAACTAACACTCTTGGCTTAAGTTTTTGATGACTTAGGTCTTTACTCTTAAACAAAGGAATCTGAAAGTGGGGTGGACAATGATACCAGCATTTCACACAGCTGTTATATTCTGTTTCATTTTAACTGCCACCTGTGAGAAGTCCCAGTCAAACCAGAAGTACCAAAGTGTTATCAAATACACCTACCAACTCCTTCAGCAAAGGAAAATCTTTCCCATGAGGCCTTCCTAAGACAACTACCTGGAAGAAGAACAATGGAAGCAAGTTTGGAGATGGAAGTGCTTGAAGATGTGCTCCTACATGAAAAGCATATTTATTGGGACCCTCTGATTGTTCGGCCAGCCTGAAGGTCTATTTAGGTCATGTCTACATGTCTACATGTCTCGGGCAGAAAAAACCTCTGCATATCATTCCCCACACTTCCTGGGAGTCTCCAGTCTCCGTACTTCTCCGGTCCTGAGACTGAACAAATGTCTTTTGATTGTACCAGCTCTGCAGCAGCTCCGTGCAACTGCCTTCTGTCAAGGCGCTTCTTCAGGTAAGTAAAGAAGCCCATGTCCAGCTGTGCTCACCCATGCAGAGATTTATATGCTCTCTGCAGCTCATCTCAACATCCACATAGCTGTACTGGGCCCAAAACAAAATATCCCAGGCATGGCTTGATGTGAGAAAAATCATTTCAGCCTTTGCGCTTGTAATAACCGAATGAAATCTCTTCCTCTCTTGCATACCCAGAAAAGGCTCCCTTGCTCCCAAGGAGACACAGCTAGCTCAAAATGCGACAGCTCAACCACAGGGTTCACAAGGGAAGTATCTCTCAGATTTGCTGTTCTTTGTGCAATGCCCACCTCAAGGTCTTTGTTCCTGCATGGGAATGACCCTGACTACTGGTGATGATGATACTTCCTGTAACCATGACCCTGTCCTCCTGCTCTGCTCCAGCAGTGTAATGAAAAGACAGAATATTATACTAATAAGAGACCAGAGAATGAAAACTTCACAAGTGCTGAATGGCCTCTAATCACATTACATTTAGAAGTCTTAGAGAGGAACACAATATGTTTGCCATCATTTGAAGACGTTAAAACAAGTCTGGGCAAGGATGAACTGTAGCTTCATCAGAAGATCTCAGCCTGTTCAAGCGCTGTGAGTGGCCTGTGGTAGGAGGGAGGTTGGACTTAATGCCACAACTCTCTATTCTCCAGAAAATCTGGGTTCCCCAGTCTTTGATGTCTTCTGGCAGTAGAAATCCATTCATGTCTATCCCAGCACCACTTTGGTCAGCTCTGCTTAGGCAGACTGGTTCTCAGCATAAATGAGATCTTCAGTCATAATAATTTTTAAACAAAACCATCCCTTATTTTGTGAGTTAAATGGAGTTTTGCTGGAGCACTGAAGTGCAGCATTGTGCAATTCACAGAATAAATATAACATGCACTAGTGAAGAAAACCAGATAGGATTGAGCTTGAAGGAGTGAGGGATGGCTGTGTTTCAAATGATCTGAGTTCAGATTTACTAAAAATTGTAAGAGATGCTTGTTGTAAAAGGTTATAAAATTTTCACTGGAAAAAAAAATTAGTATTCTTCAACAATGAAGCTGAATCCTAGGAAAAAAGAAAAAAAAAAAGGGAAAAAATAGGAAAGGCAGACCCCTCCAAATAATTTTCTTAGAACAGTTTTCTGTCCTAAAAAATTACCATGTCCTAATTATTAGTTGGAAAAAGAAATAACCTTTAACTCAGTAACAATTACGTAAAACAACTGTGATCATCTGTACAATAACTGGGATGTCACTTACTTGACATAATAAAAAATAGTTACCTTGTAGAATTCTCTTTATCATGAGATTCTAGAAGAGAATAAGCAGTGTCTTACTGACTCAGAAACTGAGGCATGGATGAGAGAAATGGTTTCATCCTCACCATCCAGTAGGCCAGTAGCAGAATGGCAGGTAGTACCGAGCAATCCCAAATGTTTGCTGGGCCATGGCAGAGCGATTGATCAGAGACAGCAAAAGTGCAATGGCAGATGTTGATCAGCTGGCACAAAGTTTGATCTTGCTTTGTTGCAGGGGAAAGGGGCACAGCCTTTTGTGGAACAATGAGAAACTGAAGTAGATGAGAACAGAGAGAAAGAAGAAAAAGAAAAGAATGAGTCAGCGCTGGCATGTACTCCAGGTCCAGACAGATTCCTCACAGGGATTCCAAAAGCACTGAGTGATTTTTGATCTTCCCGTTAATTGTTTCATATTTGCTTTTCAGATAGCACAGAAAAGCCGAGGCAGTACCCAGGGGAGTGGCAGGCAGCTGTTCAAAGACCAGTCTTTGGAATATCAATGTTGAACACAAGTGTCCAGGAGAAAGAAAAATAAGCAGACACGGAGAAGCCTATGGAGAAACAAGACACAAAGCAATCAGGCACCCCACACTGAAAGACATACTGAACCTGCTTTCCCAGAGCAGTCACAACCTTTGCCTTAACTACTGCACTTCACTTCCCCCTGCAAGGATGGCTTGTCTTGATAAAAGCCACTTGCATTTTCTACACCCCGAGCTGAGGCTGGGTACATACAGGAGCATGTATTTGCAGATACAGACCAAAAAAAAAATCAAACCCAAAAGTGTTGCCTGAAAACTAATTAGAAATATCCAGAATGGACCAGGCAGTAAGGCAAGCAAAAAAAAAAGCAATTGAGAGACAGAAATGAACAACTAAATACACGTGGCTCCCTTCACGAAGAAATGAATGTCCTGAGGAAAAAAGTAAGTTTCAGAAGAGGGAGCAGGAACTGCTACCCTTCCAATTTCAAAATGTTCTTTAAATTGCCACTGTTTTGGAGAAACAGTTCTCTAAAAAATTGGTGGCTTGGTTTTGAAAATGTCATTAGACATAATTCCAGATGCAAAGAAAATACAAAGGATTAAGCAGATGGGGTAGGTAATAAAATGCCAAACCTCCCCCAGTTAATTAAACAAGCCTACCATATGGTAGTGGAGCAGAATCAGGGTCCCAAACAGGGAGCTCAGCTGTAGGCCCTGCTGCAGCCTGTCCTTAAACCACTGATTACAGATACAGGAGGGAGGTACCAGAGGAAATGTTACTCTGTACTCTTCAGTTTTGCTTTCCTCTTGCAGTCACTCAGTCAGCACCATGGGGTTGACCAGTTTGATAAGTTGCAGTTTTTGTGAGCCCAAGAATGAAAGAGGTCTCAGAATTAAGACAAAGGCAGAATTGCTTATGACAGACACTGCTTTAAAAGAAAAAATGAAAAAATCCCTCTGGATTATGGACACTGCTTTGTGTTTTCCATGGACACTGGTATTTTAAAAAATATATATGAGGAAAAGTGCTGTGCCCCAATTAGTCACATGTTGTGGAGCCTTTGCTGTACCTAGTCCAGAGTCAGCCCAGAGTCCTGGTTTTCAGACTAGCTCCTGGCTCACACTGCAAAAGCTACTGGTGAACAGTTAATCCTTTACTTGAGATAAAACCTACATGAACCACTGCCAACATTCTTATATTTATTGAGTTTAAAAATCAGACTGTGACTTTGCATAATTCACAGTATGCAACTGATTTTGCTAAATTTAGTCTACTTTCTAAATTGGTAAGAAATACATAGAGTATACTTTCTTTGTCCTGTGTTATTCATCAGGCAGTTTTATACAAAGCCCGTTTCAGCCTATGAATCTGTGGCAAACTACCTCAGTTATCAGTTGAAAATTCACCACTTTCATGATATTACTGATTGCTGCAATCAATTTAATCTTTGATGAAGTGACTGCCACAGTTGAAAGCATTTTCAAGGTGCCCACTGATAGGTGTAGAAAGGAGATTTAGCCAAACCACTGTAAGCCCAGGTCTTCCCTGCCTATGGGCGAGTGGTAGGAGCTGCAAACACCCCAGTGAAAAGGCTCTTCTCCACCCGTGACAGCCTCTCTGGCATTAAAGCTCCTGTAATTATTTTGCACTAAGATCCAGAAATAGGGGTTCTTACGTGCCTGTACATAAACACGTACAGTCCCTGATCCAGAGCACTGGCAACCTAAGAAAACTGTAACTCCATTCTGTAAAAGCAAGCTGAGGCCCACAGAGGTGTCATGACTTGCTGACACATGAACTGAACTCCTATATCTTGGTTTTCCACCAAACCTCTACTAACCACATAGCATTATCTCTCTTTAGTGGCATTTAAGGGTCACTCAATAGCTTTTTAAATGCAGAAGCAATTTCTACTCACCTACTTCTACTATATATGACAATTTTCTTTCCTTCCAGAGAGCCTCAGTGACAGAAACTGAAGTTAGGAAAGGCACATACACCGACCAGGACTTCACCATCCAAATCAAGGCAAGACAGCTAATTAGTATACCCAGGTACAGGAGGAAAGCCTCAAGACTATCCACAAAAACCCCACATTTTCTACTGAAAAATCTGACTTTGGCAGCATGGAGTACAATCACCCTTCAGGCCAGGAAACCATGCAGAGAAAGACCCCAAAAAAAAAAAAAAAAAGCAGAATTCCCAGAAGAGAAGATAGAAGTAAAATTGCCCAGACTTTTCCTGATAACCTTGCAAGGAAGAGGCTCTACTGTTGAAAGCTGAGAACTTTGCACAGGACTCTGAGGGACAGAGTAAACAGACACTCAAGTAAGTTGCCAGGTAGGGAGAAGGGTGCTTATTCATCCAGGGAGAAATGAACACAAACTCCTTTGCTAAACTAGTTTCACATTTACTAGTGTCTTACAAAACCCACTGTTTTTGCAGGGTAAAAATAACAGCTTCCTAATGAACCTTGGGACATACTAAGGGACCTTTTCTTCACAATGCTCTGCTTGGAGGGACCAAGTTATCTTGCAAAATAAGGACATGCCATTTTAGATCTTTGTCTCCTCCTATGCATGCAGGAAATCTCACAGTCTCACATATGTTCAGGGTAGATGTAGCAAAACTGAGTGAACCTCTGATGAGGGAGAAACAACCCTGCACACAAACATGAAAAAGGCCTATTGCTCCAGAGCAGAAGATCCTCCTGTGTCTCAGAGATATGACACTCCAATAAAAACAGCCACGTGCCAGGATCCAAAGACAGCACAGAATCTCTTCCCAAACTTCACCCATTCTTCTACTGCCCACATCTTTCCTTTTCCTCGTTTTGCATGTTTCAGTGAGCCTCACAGGTTACAAACTCCAGCTGTATCTACTCACCTTACACTTATCCCTCAGCTGTCTGGTTCCAGCCTTGCAGACCTGACAGGAAAGTGAGGTTTTGGCCTTAGTTCAGATGCTGCAGCAGTAAGGGCCACAGAAATACCTTTAGTTAAAATAAACAATGTTGCACCCGCCTTTTCCATTTTAGGACATTTAAGTTACCAGATCCAAAGCTTTGGTCTCCTTCCTTCCGTGTCCCACTATAAGAAAGAAATGGGGTGACACCCCATTTGGTTAATGCCTAGGATGAGGGACCTCCTTGTATGGTTGGAGCATGATCTAGTGTTTTCAAGGTCTCTCAAAAATCAGAAACTACGATATTTACAAGCATTCTGGAAAATAATTGTGTGTGTTGCAGCCAGAGTGCAGGTTGCAGTGAGGTCAGATGCACATTCAGTTTGTCCTCTAAGGCACTCCAGAGCTGGGCTGCCTGCCTTGGAAACCCAGTCAACAGACGGACGTTGCCCTTGGGACTGTTTCTCCATAAGAAAACACATCCATTTTCTGCAGCAACCACTGATGGATGTTACTGTGTATCTGTGACACACAAATCATGTGGCACTTCATGCTCTTCACCAGAGTGGTGAATGATATCTGAGGACAGACAAAAAAAAGGAAAACCTCTCTAACTTCAACCCCCCCCCTCCTTTTTCTTATTCTGTACCTCATATTGGAAAATTAGGAAGAAGTGCAGCAGTAGGTTGGTTTTTTTTGGGATATTCTCATCATTAGGAAACAGAAAATAATTTCTCTTTCCTTGGTTTGATAGAAAATGTGTTTAGGGAACAAGCCCTTGCTGACAGTGGTTTGTATTCCACATGAGCTATCAAGAAGCATTGTTGAGGCCATCCAGCAACCACACAGATCAAATGAGATCAGCACAGCTCAAAGCCCAGCAGTTCCTGAAGGAACTTACAGGAAGCCCTTCTGTCTTCCCCTACCCATAGGGACTTAAGATGTGCTTAATTTAATTTAATCACAAATATGTGATTAAATCCACAAACAGGATAATGAAAACTGATAAATATGTAGCTGCATCTGTATGACCCAGTATTGACTCAGCAAAATGAGCACCTCTGGGCTAATGTTAATAAATGAATCCATGAAAAGAGCAAGACCTGCTGCAGTGCAGAGTGGCATTATTTTGGCACTAATGATGGGGGCAGCAATTAGAGAGGTTTGAAATATTTCTTTATTTCCTTTTATTTCCTCTCAGCTTTGTCCAAGACTTAACTCTTTCTCCTCTGCTGGAGAAGGAGTCTACCTGCTGCTGTTGTTTCTGTGTGCAGCTAAGGCAGAAGGGTAAGAACTGTCAGCACTGTGGGATACCTCCATTCTTCCCTCTGGACAAGGCACTGACCAAATAATTTGGTCTTTTCTCAGAATGTGGATGACTTGTTCTTGCTAATTCTTCAGAGGGACCATGACAGTCTTCAGGCTTAAAAGAGCAGCAGCAGCAGCAGGACAAGGGCCCAAATGATGGGCTCTAATGCCTAAACCTGCAAGTGCTGAAGTAAACAAATTGACAAAGAAAAATCAGAGTGGGACAGTTCCAAGGGTAGGAACCACTTCCGGTTGCAAAGCTGACACAAGTCAGTTCATCCTGGGGAGCAGAAAAACGTGCAGAGAACCTGGATGGCTCAGAGGTTCTACAAAATCTGAAGAATAGTGAGAAAAAGGAAGTTAGGTGCTGATAAGGTTCTTTAAAACTTATGTTGACTGACATGTTTGTTGTATACGATATACTTTAAGCCTCACAAAGCTTCATGTCACTTCATCTGTTTTCTTGTCAACATGTAGTTCAGCCCGTGTTCCTTTATATTCTCTCTTCACTTTCATGGAGATATATGATTTTGGGCAAATCATCCTGCTGTTCTGCCTGTATATCTTTTCACCGTGTCCTGCTAGTTGCTCATTCTTACACAGTTTATATGAAGTAGATGTAAGAAGCTGGAAACACAAGAGTTTGACTTTCCAAAGCAGCAGTATGAACCTCCTCTCCAAAGACTTTCAAAGTATTCAGACAGGATATGTTTTACAACTACCCTCTGATATTTTATTGACATTCGGTTTTGGGCCACTGACTCTAATCAGCCTTGTCATGTCTCAATGAGTATAAAAATAACAAAGTGAAAGCCAGTAATATGAATATATGAATATATTGCTCTTATAAAAGTGAATATTGAGTGACTTGAAACTTAAATATAATCCAAAAAGCTCTGCTTCAAACACTTCTCAGATCATGCCTTTTAGATATTGGTGAAAGTCACCAAATTCAGATGCAACTGCTGAGCTGCAAAGGTTTTACTTGACACAGTGTCAGGAGAGGGACATTTGCAAATCACTGATGCAAACTAGGATTTCTGGTAGCTCCAAAGTAGGCCAATGTTAGAATGCTTATTTTACTCTCTTCTTTAAATGTGACAAATCTTTGTGGGAGCTGCTGCTCTTCTACAACTTGTTGCTGTCTTCAGCAATTACCTTTCCCACAGTTCCTTTGGAAAAAAGTCCATCACTGGAATTGCATCTGCTTTTATCCTGAAGGTTAATAACTATTTTCTTTGCAAAGAAGGAACTGTCTTGCCTTTTTTTTTTTTTTTTGGCTGTAATCCTAAATGGGATAACGAAAAGGGTTTTCATACACTAGATATTTGAAGGGCTTTGAAGACTTCACTTCACAGAACAAGTAATTTTAGTTTCTGACAGATGGCTTTTATGTTGTATGAGGAAGAGAGGGCAAAAAGGCAGCAGCAAAGGGTACCATACTTGGAGAAATATCTAGTTGTGTTGATGAAGCATGTATAGCAAAGGGGGCAAATGCTGTCTATGAAGGTCTGGCTAATCCAGTAAGAGCAGATCAACATTATGGGAAGCATGCCAAGAAGGAAAAATAAGGGATATATGTCTGGCTGCAAAATGGAGCTAAGGAAATACATTTTCCTAGCATTGCTAAGTGGATGTTTACTCATTGGAAGAGTATACATTAACAGATGATACTGGTAGTTACGATTTCTAGAACTAAAGGATTGATATTTCAGCTCCCTGGTTTTGCAGTTTTTCCACATTCAAACCCTCCATTTCAAGAAAAAGTTTTAAAAAACAATGAAGGATTGATTACAAGATTGGGTTGATGGTGTGTAAAAGGCTGGCAAGTAACTGGTGGGAAAAGCAGTGGCAAACAGTGCACGTGCAATACTGTCTGTATGTCAGCGTGGGAGACAGACATCCTCTGCCACAGAACTACAATGGCAGTGTCTGCCTAGACAGGAGAGACAGCCAAATGTGGATCTGAACTGGAAAATAAACCCACCAAAGGGCAGGATTTTGGCCTGTCCTATTCAAAGGGAACGTATAAGCTATGAAATCCCCCTCTTTGTTTAGAAACCCAGATAGATCCTGAATTCAACAGAGCTTCACAACAATATCACCAATAATAAAAACTCATTCTGAAGGTAAGGAAAAGCTCCTTGCTGATTTTTTTTGCTACCTCAATAGCTTTTTAATTAAATAAAAAGTATTAATTCTTCCCTGCCCATTCAAGCTGTGCAAGAGATAGCATGCAAGCAAGCATTAGTGGAGAAGGAGCAATGAATTTCCAGAACATCATTGGCACACCTGTTATTCCTGAGCTGACTGTTGATGCTTTTGCTGTCATTCTCCAAACTATCATTTGGAAGAGGCAGGTTTTTGTAAGAACACGCTGGTCTGATAACTGGGGTGCAGTTATCAGTGTGTTAAGGTGGTGGTGCTTGGGGAAAAAAGACTTCAGACATCTAAAAAAAAATCAGAATAACTATTATTGTCTCAAGACAAAAAGAGCCATGTTAGGCTGTACCTATCCCCCTTTCCTTTCGATAGCTCAGCTGTAATCAGAGAAGCAGATCCTCTGTCCAAGTCCCTGATATCCGGGAGAATGATCATCCAAGGTGACAACAAGGTAATTCTGACCAAGTGAGGTGTCAGAAGGTAAAAGGCTGCATCCATTAACACATTCTTATCTGCACTGTCATCCTTAACCAAAAGGAGACATGGTCAGACCTCCCTTCCATCAGCACCTCAACCAATCTTGCTGAATTATCGCTTCTGAAGTTTGAAAGCTTTTGTCTACAGTGACTTGACCCTCAACTAACAACTGAAAGCTGGGTTAGAAAAAAATCCAGCCTTGAAATTCCAACTGGAAAGTGAATGTGAGCTTTTTACCTTACTTGCCTTTCACAGTCAAAGCACACAGCATTCAAAGATCAATCCAGAGAGATGGGAGGCATATGAAGGATGAAGCGAGACAAGCTTCTCCCTTTTTAAAAATGAAGTGATTAGCTTAGTAAGTGCAGAAGGAGGAGAGAAAGGAAAGGGAGATTCCTTTTGTTAGGCATTTATAATACAATCCTCTCTCCTGGCCAGGTGTGCTTGTAAGATGTTACCAGATTGCACACACTGATGAATGTAAGGAGTAGGGCAACCCTAAATTACTTTCAAAGGCAACCATCTGGGGAATCCTCACTTCTAAAAGCAGGAGATGTTCCATCTGTGTGCAGTGCACTTTATTTTTAGGCACTGCCAGTCACAGTGGACACTACCAGGTCCCCTGTAGCAAAGAAATGTTATTCCTCCAATTTTAAATAATGTATGGAACCTTTGGTTACTATGGGCGATTTTCCAGGCTTTTAGGGATGTTACAATTAGGCCTTCAATGCAGAAGGGATAAGGGTTGAGGAGCTGGCAAACACTGAAACAAACCAAAAGCCCTGTGGATATAGAAGTTCCCATGAAGCAATCCCTTGCACGTTGGATATTCTTCAGTTAAATGAATCTTCTATAAAAAGAACTCTTCAATGTATTAAAGCTAATGCTTGGAATAACAATTGCCTTCTCACTATCCAGGAACATAAACAAACAAACAAACAAACAGTCGATTTGCATTTCCCCTATTACCTTTAGCAAAAACCTTTTCTAAGGTTAAGTCGCTCAGCCCCTGATTGCAGCTTGAATTTCAATATTAAAAGATGGAGATACACTGTGAAAAATGGAGAAGAGTTATGAGTAACTATTGTATAAGCTCCTTCCCTTTGAACCTTGCCTCACACACTGTTCACCAGTCACACAGCCTTGCCTCACAGCTTCTTTGTCAGAATATAATGGGCAGAAGTTGGAAGCACAGCTCAGTTCATTGTAAGCACTGTGTAAACCTCCAGGGTAATTGAAATTATACATGTTGCAGGAGTTGTTTGAATAAAAGAATATCCAAAGAGAAGAGAAAAGAGCAGCGCCAGCATAAACTGCTCTGAAAGCAAGGGCGAGTGTGTTGTCGTGAAAACTTGAGGCCTGAAAGAAGAAACCTGCCCTACAGGGAAGCTGAGAAACCTCTCAGGAAATTATTCATAGGGAGCCACCTCAGCCGGAGGAGGAGAGTAGGGGAGTGTCTGTGAGTCGAAGCCAAGGCCCTGCTGGGAGGCACAGGTAACTGCACAGAGACCCCAGGAAATAATTACACTTGGTGCCAGTTTTGCCGCAAGAATCAAAGTGAACTGATCATGAAGAGGGAAAGAAAAGAAGCTTCCTGCATTCCTGGAGTGTGTGAGGCACAAAAAACATATAAACATATAAAAAAATTATGAAGAGAGATGGGAGGGAAGGATCCTCACTGCATCTACAGACCTTTTCACTGCTTTAGATGCTCCTTCACTCTGCTTTCCTGTACCTGTCTCCACATAGAGAAAGATTATCTGTTCTACTTATCAGGCCCCTCAATATACTTATCCCACGTGTCCTCCTGCTCTCCTTATTACAATTTCTTGGCACAAAGAACTTTTTAATATTTTTATTATCACTCCCACTGTTATTTTGCATCTTAAGTCCCCGCTGTTTTCCAACTTCTCCTCTTCCTCTGCATCATTATGCTCATGGAAGTCCCCACTTTCATTTTAGGGCTGAAGTAAAACCAGGGTAAAGCAATTTCAACAAAACATCAATTTGCCAAAGAAAAGGTATTTCAGGCTCCAGAATATGAGATTGTATGGAACATTTTGATAATATAGTTTAATCTGCACAAAAAAAAATGGGAAAAGGAAGAGGAAAGTTTGTTTGAAACAAAACAGCATTTTAAAAACAATGTTCCCTCCTTGCTTTTTATCTTTTTTGTCTGAAATTGTTTGCTATCTATTTTCCCTCAGTTCATGATACATACCTGAAATTACTTTGCTTTGGAAGTGTCTGAATGTATTGTCAAATTGAATGTCAAGTATTGTATTTCAAGTATATTTCAGCTGTTTTGGAATGAGACTTTGCATCTCCCTGTACTTCAAGACTCCCTCAGTTCCTCCTTTTCAATTGCTCTGAATATTATCCCCATCCTGCCCATGATCCAAGTGATGTCTGTGACTGGGATCTTCCCCTCAGTATTCCAACCCAGCCCACACACAGGCTCTCCATGTAGCTTTCAGAGCAGCATCTCTAAGTGTTTCCTGTTCAGTCAAGTTTCACACAGATTCTCATGGTTTCTCATTTTCACCACTGAGACATCCTTTGCCTCAACCTGTACAAATGGCATCTTGTCCCATCAATACCCACTGAGAATAGTGTGGCAAAAATCCCTTTCTGACAGGATCCAGGGGAAGCACGTACTGTGAGGGTCTCAGATGCTGTTCCAGATAACTACAGAAACAAAGCTTTGAAGAAATCACTGTAAAATGAGTACCAGGCTGATTAAAAGTCACTGACAAAGAATACATACTGCTAGTGGATCTTTCACTGGCTGGAGGGATACTTGAAGCAGGATCTGATCTGTCCAGCACTGATCTGTCCAGGCTCATCTTTCTTTTATTTAATTATTGACTTGGGTGAGATAATTGAGCATACATTCAGAAAATGTGCATGAGGTTGATCTGACTTGTTCTTGTTTTAATTTTCCAGGTATTTTTAAAAATCTTTGAAAAACTAGAATATGGAGCCAAAATTCTTTAATCTTTTATTTTTGATTCATCCAAAAATTTGAGAACATTTTATTCCTGGTAACCTTAAGAAAAACTATTTTATTAATATGTTTATGGCTGCAAACCAGGGTTTGGGGATAATCAAACAGCACTCCATATCTCTCTTTCTCCCTCAGCACAGTTCTCCGTCATGTTCCTTCCTTGTCCCAGATATACCTGCACTGAGTTATATTTCATTTCCCAGCAATATAAAAATATACACCCTTCCCCTTAAATGTGCTTTTCCAGATCTGGTGGCAATAACAGAAGGGCAGGATAACATATGTGTAAAACACAGGCTCTGAAAGGTCTGGCACTCAAAGCTATAAAGTGAAAATCTGCCCAGCTCCCTATACTTTCCGTTAAGGTCCCTGTCTTTTAGCAATAATGGAAGACATAGGTTGTCCACAGAGCCTTTCAAAAAACAGTTACTGATTTGCAGTTCTGTTAACTTTACATATTAAAGAAGCTTTAAACATTTTCATTTCCCTTTAAAAGCACAAAGACTTAAGTTTTGTTTTTCTCTCCTTCCCATTCTGATTGTAGAGATCAGCTTAACTTAATCCAAAATATATTGCATGTCTCCAGGTCACCAGCCATAAAATGACACAAGCTCCGTAAAAACCTTATGAAATCTTTCCTGAGAAAGTCATTCGTTCAGAAAGACTTGGAAAGTAAGAACAGAGATTTAATGTTTAAGGTATATCTGGTGTGCAGGTGGATTGCTGGTTGGCAGCCCCAGGGCTGCAGTTCCCCGTGCACACAGTGGCACCCTGAGCAGGGATCCCGACTCAGCCCTGCCGCTGTGCCCGTCTTGCGGTGGAGCACAAAGGGGTTCCCATCAGGGACTCATACAGGGCTCTGGTGCCCCATCAGGGACTCATACAGGGCTCTGGTGCCCCTCTGCTGAGGTACTGACAAGCTGTTTTATGCACTACTTGGTGGGCTATTCTGGCTCAAAGCAGGCGCTCGAGGGCTTTCCTAGATTGCAGAGGAAGTAGTGAGCATGTACTGCTATGGAGGAGCTCCCAGGGGCAAGCTAACTGCAGGCTGTGTAGGGGAGACAGGTATTCAGCAACAGACTAAGCCTACCCTAAGCTTTCAAGTTGGCCTTCTCAGGCTAATAATCATTTACTTGGTTGCAAGAAAAGGTGAAAAGTTGTCAATCTATTCTCAATTCCCATGTCATTTATCAGTTGCTTGAGCCTTTCAGCTCCCCTCAGGCATCCTTTTCTCTGACATTTCTGCCCTCAGCAACTTGAATATGCCTCCCAGGCACTCTTCATTGCTATAGTAATGGCTGGTGGGCATCCTTTCCTACTAAGTCACCAGCTTTCTTTGCCTTCACTCCCCTCCAGGCCCAGGCTTTGGAGCACTTACTACAAAATCTCTTTACCCAAGGTAAGCTTTCCCTCCGTCTTGATTCTGCTCTTCTGCCCTCCCACCACTGAACTTCAAAGCTGTTAATAATGCATTGTCAGGTGCCCTCTGCATTTCTGGGAAGCTGAGCGCATCTTTAGTGCCTTATCTAAATATTTTATGTGCTAAACTACAATCTCTTCTCAAAACATTGCTTCACCAAATACTTTAGATTGCAGCTGAGTCTCTGGTGATGTTTTTAATGGTGAGCTCCCTGAAGATCACTATTTATGCCACATGCTGCTCAAAAATAAATTCTGTTTGTGTGCTGCCTGCTTTCCATAACAAGTGACAAGCTATGCTGTTAACAGTGAGCATGTAATCCCACACTGTACATTACAGCTTCAGCTGTAATGATTTCTTAAAGATTTTTAAATGATCTAGGTGATGAATATTTGGGCAGACGGTCTGCTTTGTAATCCTGTTTGTTCTCAGTACATCACTGCTAAATTATATCTGCAGAACTAAGGCTACCATTGTAATTATAGCCTCCATAAGGCTGTAACTGTCCAACAAAGAGAATTCATTCAGGTCAAAACAGTATTTTAATGCCTTTATGGCTACAGGGGGCTGCCTGGTAGCACTGTTCCAACTTGCTGTTGTGTTAATTGGTAGTCACAGATGTGGGCATTGAAAAGGAGCGGCTGGAAGTTGGGTGAAAGACAAGCTGACATAATTAATGGGAGTTGGTGAGGAGATGGACACAGACTTGCAGGCAAAAGAAGCTCCCTGCTTGCCAGCTAAAAAAAGCTTCTCTGTCTCTGGCTGCAGGGGTTGCTTGCTGAGTCTCGCTTCCATCTGCTTGGAAGATGGCTCTCCAAAGGTGACAGACCAAATCCTGTGCTCAGACAAAACACTTCTCCTCTGTCGCACAAAGAGGAAGCTCAGAACAAGGGGAGAAAGCAACTGTGAAATCCGATCTCAACCAAACACAAACACTTGAGCCAGAAGAGTCCTTGGTGTTGAGACACCCCTGAGGATAGCTTGTTAAAGCAATTTCCTTGATTACCAGGAGAGTGCACTCAGATGACATGTGCTCCCTGGCAGACCTCTTAGTGGGGCTCCACCTCCATCCCCTCTTAGCTGGGTGCCGCATCTGGTCACTGCTATGCACCCAAACCAAGTCCCAGGCTGGGCCAACTGCTTCATGTGGACAAAGCTAAGACTTGGGGACAAACCCTGGCCTGCACTCATGATAAAGCATTGCAGGGGGAAGAGAAACAGATACTCCACCTGGACACTCACACCCACTGCTTTGCCTGGGGAGAACAAGTGTGTCATGGCACAGAGCAGGTTGCAGAGTGCAGAGCAACCCTGGGAGTGCTGTTCCTGTACACTTCAGACATCCTTTCTTCTCTGAAAATCTGACCTACCAGACAGGCAATAGCTCCTGCTACTTCCCTGTCAGCTTGTGCAGAGACTTTTTCTCAATGCAAGGAGGCTTATCCTAACATTGACAAGGTAGTTAATTCAAAGTCATTCATATGCATGTTCAGTTAGAAAATAACCTTCTTTCTGTAGGGGAGAGTGTCTCTATAATTATTCTCAAACTAAGCCAACCTAACTGGACTCCTTCTGTTTGGCATACACTGATTCTTAGGGTATTCTTTTCTGCTTTTCCCCATGCTCCACTTCTCTCATTCTGTGAGGGCTTCTTTAGCTTCCTTGAGAGATCCTTTCAAAGAAGCACCACAGTCCATAAAGAATTTGAATCAAAAACCCAATTGTGATGCAAGTTTGCAATTTCAGTTAAAGATTGTGAGTCATTATACACATTATGTTATGAATTCATGGGGTTTTATTTATAATCAGAGGGAGACCTCTCAGGATTACATTGTTTACCTCCTCCTTCTAGAACAAGAAAATCTCTACCTGTTTCATACCTCAAAGACAGGAGTCCCCATCTTTACTCTGTCCTCCACAAACCTTATGATGCAAAAGGTTCTCCTAATCATGCCTTAAATCTCATGCTCCATTTAAGCCCATTGCTTCTCTCCATCTCCATTTATGGACAAGGAACACAGATTCTTCCCCTTTCTTTGAAGCAAGCTTTTTCTGGCTTGGAGAGTTATCATGTCTCCCCTAAGTACCTTCTGGTAGACTGAACAACCTTAAATCCTTCAGTCTTCACCAGCCATGTTTTCTGAACTGCTGTTGGTTGCTCTGTGCCCCAGCCAGGCAATCCACACCTTGAATTACAGACACCGAACTGCATACGTATTTCAAGTGCTAAATAGAGAAAAAAAGTGTTGTCCCTAATTTATTGTCAGCTTTAAATATTTCATATATATTTTTACACATACACATATATATGTGCTAGCACTTCTACTTTTGTTATAATGCTGCCATATTTTTGACTCCTGGCTCTGCAAAGATTCTATCTCTATATCTTTCTTTGTTCCCCATCTGACGTTTTTGCAACAGATTATTCCCAATAAGATACAGACATCTGTACCTTGTTCTTCCAGGATTTCATTCTACTCTTTTTCAGATCGCATTTCCAAAGTGGAAATGTCATTTTGAATTCTGGTTATTTCCCAGAAACTCTGTCACCAAAGTTAATCAGGACTTCAGTATCTCAGACCCATGAATGGCCTTCCTCATTACCTCCTTCCAAAGTCTAAAACTTTGGTCACTGCAAATGCCAATCTACACAGACATGCCTTTAGCTACATGCAGTCCAAGGACATCATTTCTGTAGTGTCACTGGAAGAGTACCTTTCTCTAGATTTAAGTACAGCAAGGTCTTTAGCTTCATATATGCCTCTGACATCAAGGCACATTAATCATCTCCTTATAGAAAATACTCAGACATGATTTATGCATTTGGTAAAATTTTATCAATTTACAGCAATCAAATTAATTAGCTAAATTAATTCCTGTTAATTTATTTACACTGCCTAGGAATATTTCTTCCATGAATATCTCCATTAATTGCAATGTTATGTTTCAGAAAAACTCTGAAGTAACACTGTTCAATTGTAGATCGTGTTTAGGCTGCAATCTCAAATCACATTGGCTTTGGCCAATGCTGAAATCTTGGAAGCTGTTATCTCACCGGTGATTCACTCCCTCAGGATTTCAGCTCAGGAGGTGAGTGCTCTCCTTGAAAAGCCAGCCCTACAGCACACAAGGACTGACTCAACTAGGGACAAGAAAAGTACAGACATAGTCCAGTCTGGAAGATCAAAGTTACCCCTTGAAGTTCTACTGGAGCCTCAAGCTTGGCTCCCCACTGGTATTTTTGTGAAGAAATTCCTCCATATCTTATTGGCAACAACTTAATAAGTTAAGCAAATACAAGTTAGTTTGCTAGTATTTCTTCTACAGGAAGGCTTATGGAATGCCATCTCCCATTGAGCAAAAAAGATGTTATTTGTCAGTGTGTGGGTCTCAGCTTTATAAAAGGTTCCCCCTCTCCTCTTCCTCCCCTCCCTCCTTCTCCCTCACATACTTATTTTCCTCGAGTGCTTCATGGAGGCTTTTATAAATAACTGGACATACTCATTCTAACAAGCATTTTGGCCAGTCAGATTCATTTCTGTATAACCCCTTGCAGTGCTATTCAATAATGCGAATAATTACCATAGCAACTGCAGCATGTGGTACATATGGTGCCTCTGAGAAACAAAGCATTTTCTTTCTTTCTTTCTTTCTTTTCTCCCCCTTAAAAAAAGGAGCCACATACATTAGTTTTTAATACAAAATGATGTCTTACAGTGTTTGTTAGAGGGGAAAAAAGGTTTACAAATGAAGAGCCATTTCTCACTCTGCTTAGAAGCTCAGATAATCAATTCTTCATACATTACCCTCCTTTAATCTCCCATTTCCTCACATTATCAATGTCTACCTTTTTGCAAAATGCAGACAATAGGTCCTTAGACAACAAAGTACCCTGATTACATCTTCCTGCGCTCTTACTGGCTGGGCACTCCAACAGACAGACAACACAAAGTGAAGGGTGTTGACTCATGGAAGGACTGGATTAAATTTGAAGAGTAGCAGTGGCAGCCCTTCAGTCCTGCCTTGCATCTCCCCTGGAGGCTTCCTGCCCTGTGACAGGAGCAGAAAAACTGCAGAAATGAAGCTGCACCCTAAGTGCTGCAGTATCTTGCTCATGTCCTGAACACACTGGTAATATCTTGTTACTAACACCGAGCTGTAGAACTGAGCATTGCAGGAGTTTTTTCACATCCAGTTCCACAGACAGCAGCACCACCCAGGAGGGGAACTGAGGAGCACTTGGAACCAGTAACTGCATCGGTCTTGTATTTGGGAGTAAAGGTCCTAAAATGTTTTGCTAAGAAGAAGGTTTAGTAGCTTTTGAGCCTGACTGATCTCTAAGGTTGTCTCTTGTTTACCATACAGCTAGAATCACATGTGCATGGCATGGACGCTGAGTTTTATGAGTGTGGAAGAACAGTGCATTTTAGGAGATCAGTTTCTGAAGCCCACAGCTTCAAAAATCAAATTACAATGCAGTCACTTTGTTCCACAAAAGATCTCTGAAGCAGTGTAATAATTTATCATCGAGTAGAAACTGAAGCACAGGAAGGCCAACAGACCGAAGAGGGATAGTGGTCTCGTTGACTCAGCCTGCAAGTTGTGTATCCCTAGCAGGGCTTTTCTCAGCCTACATGTCGCATGATCACGCTGAATTCAGAGGGGATGAGCAAATACTACCTTGTGTTAGCAATCACAAACCAATCCATATCCCTTTTACCATCATCCTGCAGCAGGACATCGTGCCCAAAACACATCAAGACCTTAACTGAACTCTCCTGGCACAGCAGGCTGGAAGGCTTTACTGCCTAAAACTAGCAGATGTCACAGGACTCCTTAGGGGACAAGGAAAAAGCTCAAAGCCTTAGAACTTCTATACCTACCTTTGTTCCGAGTTAAACCTTTCCCTCAGTCTCTGTTGTCACCCTTTCCAAAGAACCAATATCAGAAAAAGGCTTCCTCAATGTGCAGACACTTTCTAGGCTCAAGCTAAGAGATTGAAAAGATGCAACGTGCTTGCCTCAGTGTCTCTGCCCCACCTTCCCCTGCTGACACACCTCTCTCTGAGCTGCTCAGAGCCTGGTTTTGCGTGGGGATGAAGGGGTTTGGAAGGGGTGGGAATGCTGCAAACAAAACACTTTCCTGGGTGCCCTTCCTACCTGAAAGAATGACTTGTACATGAAGGATCCCCCTTCCTTAGCTGACATTCCCCTGGGACAATCCCAGATGATTGGATTCTCATTTTAGGTTCCTTTTGACGACAGTAGCTATAAGTATCTGTAAATCTGCCATGAAAGAAAGATTAGTTGTACCTAGATGCACAAATCCTTGCACACATGTTGCACACAGAAATGGCCACCTCAGGTATGTAAATGTGAACCTGGTTTTATCTGTTTCCCAGCCAAGTTCTAGGGATCTGTTCAAACTCAGCTTTTAAACCTCAAGCAGCTGACCAGCAGTGCACATTTGCTCTGCAGTCTTCCACCACCAAACCCAGCTGGAGAAAGCACAGCCCTAGAAGTGCTGATCACCAAACACAATTTGGAAGAGAAATAAACATTTACTTTCAAAATTGAAATATTTGTTACCATGTTATCCTTGATTAAATAAGGCTGCAAAAATGATAAACATGAGCTCACAGTTTAACTAATAATGCCTTCAATAAATACAAAACAACCCCTTAGTCTTTTTGTGAATATATTGTTTCACCAAAACAAATCTTGGACTGGAACAACATGACTTATCTGAATACAACTCCTCATAATCACCCCCTGCACATTCAGATGAATTTATTTTGAGCTGTTCTGCCACCACCCAGCAACACTTTTTCAGACAAAAGCCACTAGAGAGCGCCTCTTCCCCAGTGATGGGGCGAGCACTGTAAACCTGTTTGTGCGAGAAACTATTTTGCTGCGAAGTGGAGAATTCAGTGACATGGGGACTTATTATGCGCCATTCATTTCCTTGTAATTTAACTCTCAGTAACAAAAGCATAATGTACAGTCTGGTTTACTGGGCTGATTTACAACACTTTAAGTGAAAAGACGATTTTCTTTTCATGCTGACATCAGCAGATACAAAGTGTGTGTCTTATAACACGACATTGCTGTAGACAGAGCAATGCAGAAAAAACGCTAAGAGGTTGTGGCGGCTCAGGAGCAGAGAAGCAGACCCAGAATCACAACACAGTACCTTGCACTCTCATTTGCCACAAGAAAAACCACCAGAACACCTCACCAAAGGAGACTGATGGGGAAATGGGGCTCCTACCCTTTGCTGCAGCTCTGTGGTTTGACACCTTCTCACAGAGGTTGCTGTCTCTGAGCAGGCAGGGGGAGCTTGCTTTACCTTGTGCAAAACACTGTCCTTAGAACACCCTCTTTTTAAAACCCAAACTTTCATTCTGTTGTCTGCACATGGAAGAGAGGAGATAAATCACACTCACATTAGTTGTTCATTTAATGGGACCATGTTAGAGCACCATGCTCATACTAGGTATAACTATGAATTCCCTTTACTCCCTCTCTTACATGCTCCACATGTAAGAAAATTGGATACAAAGACCTCAGTGTGCTGTTGCCTATTACCAACCGGCACTTTTCACTCCTCACCCTAATATAAAAGGCTAGAGAGAACCTATCATTGTAATGTATCTTCATACACTCCAGCATTTGCCCTGGACTCCTTAATCCAAACCTCTTTAGGTATCTCATAAATTTGGTTTTGCTGGTCTAAAAACAAACAAACAACAACAAAATCCCAACAACAATGAAAACACCAAAATGAAACAGAGAAATAAACCCTCGCTTTTACAGCCAGGACAATAGCATTCTTTCAGCCTTGATCTGAAGTGCTCCATTTCTGCCCAAAGGGGAAAAGTAAAGAGGCACATGTGAGGTGTTAAGGGAACAAGAAATCTCACAAGAATGAGATTCTCCTGATTTCTGTGCATCTTGTGGTTCAGAGTTGGTGAGAAAAAATGGAAGGAGACACTAAGACTGGTGTTTTTCAGAATATTTCATAGCTGAGCCAGAGCTGATACAGAGGCATCTGTCTCCCTGTGATCTCTTTGAACATATACTGCATACCTGCAAATAAAGGACACATGGCCACAGAGAAGTGGCAGGGGCATAAGAGCCTGCTCTGGTCCTTTTAGACTGTTTGTGGGACTTAAAGGAGCTACAGAGACTCCTTTATTTTCATTTGAGAGAGCAGGGGAGAGCAAAGGGTGGATACAACAATTCATGCTCAAGGAGGCAGCAGAGATAGACAAAATGTCACTACATCTAACCTAAGATGTCACCTCAGATCTAACCTAAGATGCCTGTAAGGTCTGCAGTTCTAGAGGGAGATGTCAGCAAGAGAGACCAACCTGTTTCTGAGACCTGGTATATGAGAACAACAGTCATGAAAGAGGCTCCACTTTTCTCTGTGACATCCATGGAGCCCTGTGAGGAAGGAGTTGCCATCTGCCAGGTGCCCATTGCTTTGCAATGAGGGAGGAGTGATTGATGCCACAACAATACTGGAAAACTCTAGAAACAGGATGGGCAAAGTGGGGCAACGACAATATTTACAGCAGGCCAAATGCCAGCCTCTATATTAAGCCTGGAGATTCCCTTGGCCTGTTCAGGTGCTAGCACTTGCCTATTTTTACCTCAGAATTGTCACTTCTGCCTACACACACAAGCAAGAGCTCCTTTAGGTGCCTTATAGCCACCACTTCATTCTCAAGTGGATTTCTAGATCAAGAAGATGACCTACTCTATGGGCTTGTGTTCAACAGAATGAGACCTGAAGGAAATATTCTGAACAGCAAAGAAATGAAACAGTAAACTTATGTCTTCACAAGCAATGCGTCTGACACCCAGCAGAATGCACAGGAGCAAACCCCAACAGGTCCTCAAACCTCTAGAGGGGTTCTTGCCTGAATTTTACTCCCCCTGTGGTCCAGAATTGGTCTAAGAGTACCAGTAAGCAAATACCAGCAAAAGCAATGTACTACCACAGCTCTGCTACCAAGACACTTTATTCCTCTTAGAGATTTAGTTCGATAAGAACATCCCACAGGATAGATCATCTCAGCTGGATAACAGCGACACCTTCAGAGAGGCTGATGGGAGATAGCATGGAAAGCAGACAACTGTGCAGTTGTTTAGGTCTGACACTGCTCCCAAGCGGGTTATGTGAAAGCCAGCTCTAGACTGAAGAGTCCCATTCTGTAGGCTTGGTATTAGAAGGGCCTCTAAAAAGGAAACTCTGTATTTCTGTCCCTTATGTACAAAATGAAGGGGTTGGACAAAACAAAAAGAAGCAAGTAGTGAAGATAACAGTATCCTTCAGTGAATAGCTCTTTAATAGTAGTCATTTGTAAACAGTAGTAGCTGTGATAGTGATATCATCTGTGTAATGCAGACCACAGAAGGGCATGTTACCTGCTGAGCAAGGGCAGTGTGGATGCAGAGGCTTAGGAGAAAACTTGGAGGCTATCAAGACAGTCCGTAGTGGAGTCAGCAACAACAGTATTACAGGCTGAAATAACCCCTACGAGATGTGTTAAGAGGACATGAGTGCAGAAGTCTTCCAGCCCATTGGCTTACTTGGGGTAGCAAAGCAAATGTGTAGACGTATCTAAAAAATGGTAAATGAGCCTCCCTGCTTCTGTTTTATCAGTTACGTTGATGATTCAGCAGTGGTGAATCAGACAAGAAGAAAAGAGGAGCAGTGGGTTGGTCTGAAAGAGTCGCCCTGCATTGAGTACCTGTATCTGACACTTTATTGCCTCTACCTCAGCCTGTAGGCAAATCTGTAGGAACACGTTATAGCAAATGCCTGGATTTCAAGTAAGTTTTTTGCCTTAACATGAGTGATCAGGGCCATTACAAAGCAGCTGGGATGTCTGGTTCATGTTTTGATCAGCTCATTGGGACCTACCCACAGCATCTTCCCAGCAGGCAGGAACAGCCACACACCCCAGAGCTCTGTGACTGGAAACAGCCACACACACCTCTGTGCTGGGGAGAAGTGCAAATCTGTTGTAAGCAGGTGCAAATTTCACTGAAACCAACACTGTGCTCTTGACACTCAGCGTCTCTGGCAACCTCAGCTATGGGCCACTGAAGTTCTTATCCCCACAGTTTTTGTGAGATTGGCTGTCCATCTGCATCAGCCATGGGAAAGATTCCAGCTTGAATACCTGTCTGATAGCTGGTGAGAAAACTGGGTCTGTGACAGCTCAGCTTAAAAGATTGCAAGCACTGGTCTGCAGCTAAGATGTTTATCATGAGCAGACAAATATAGTTTATTGAAATAAACTCTCCAGTTTATTCAGGTAACTCTTAAAACTTCAATAAATTCTCAGGTACATTTGTTTTTACATTGAAATAAGAAACAAAACCAAACCTTCTACAACTCCCCTGGGAGCTACTTATGAGATGTCATGCAAGTTACAGACTCCCTGAGCACTGGAGGTAAAGTATGACCTTACCAAATAGACCAGAAAATACATTCTGAAGTTCTTCTGAGTTACAATCATGAGAAACTCCTGCAAAAATAAAACTTTTTATCGCTCCCACTGTACATAAATTCTAATGAATTCCCTGATGAAAAATTTGGTTAAAGGTAGAGGTGGCTTGAGAATATGTTTGCTCTCCCTTAAAATAACACCATTAAAATACCACTATACATATATCCTAATGCTTTATATTAAAACAAGAAAAAATAAAAAAGGAACACCAGGGTGCACATGAAGTCCCAGAAGTATCCTATACTGTTCTTACAAGCATGTACTTGGCAGCTACAGCCATGCTTTCAATATGTTCTGGCTTTACTAAACTCTTACATCCCAGATAAAATCCAAATCCTAACTTGATATCCACTAATGGTATGTGATTATGTTTCCCAGGCTTGAGGAGGTGACTTACAGAACTAACATAGACTGACCAAATAAAACATTCTGTATTTCAAGATTTGCACATTATTAGACACATTATTATTTGTGTAGCTCAAGTTTGCAATTAACTTGTATCAGTCAGTATTGTGCTTCACAGTGTGAAGGCACAGTTAATTCTAACCTTTACAACTGACTCTATCTGAAACCGTGGCATTTTTCATGAATTTACTGGAAAATAAGTTCAAATAATGAATCAATGTGAGAATTTCACAACTGTTTGTGAATAGGAAAACCCTAGAATTTTTTTAATCAATTCTTTATTAAGAATGATTCCTTTCTGACTCCATAGAAGCCTTCTAAAACTCAGCAAGGGAAGCTATAGAGGTGTTTGTTAAAGTTGTGAAAGTTACTGGGGCTCCAGGCTTATTGTTCACTAAGAGAGCTGTTCAGTTTCCAGGTAGAGCAGTTATTGTATGGAATTCCTCACAACCATCAGCACTACAAACTGAGCCTGGGATCAGAGAGTCATGCTGGATTCCTTTGGTTCTGTTTAGCATCCAGGCAACAAGAAAAGCTCTACAGCCCCAGTGACGGCCTCAGTAAAGCAAGGGAGAGGCATTGCCTTCAGTTTATGAAGTAGATTTGCACAGGTCCTAAGATGACAATGAACTAGCAAGAAGATTTTGCTTCACACACAGAGGAAGGAATTGCAGGCAATCCTCTTTCCTGGCTGCTCCCTGCAGTGCTAACGGGACTCTCAAGCAATACAAAATATTTTTGCCAGAAAAGGCAGCAAATGTAAACAATGAGCAGATCATTAGAGCAGGACTGCAGCTTTACCCAACCACCTTTGAGAATCAGATGAATATAAAGTTTAATATGACACCAGATACTTTTCATGCATTTTGTGGTTTTAGGGCTCCTAAACTATACATTTCTATTAACATTACTTTAAAGGGCAATATATTCTCAGTCTTATCAATTCAGAAAAGTTTGCATGGAAATAATTTAAACTCTGCTAGAATAAATAGTTCAAGCTTTTCCTTTTTATTACTTTCTAAGAATATCCTCATGTAAGTGACAATTGTAATGTCCCTGTAAGGCGACATTTTTACCATACAAATCTGTAACAGTGTTTGCAATGCTTTTAAGGTGGTGTATAATTGAGTTATGCACCCTGGTTTTTTTCACCACCTGAAAAAACGGGCTGAATGGAGATGTTCTTTGTTGCAGATTTTAAATTTATTTTTTCAGCTGTGTTCCCTAACACAAGTGTAGTTTTCTTGATAGAAAACTAGTGTAGCTATATGGTATAAACTGTGAAGTAAATGAGTAAATAGATAGGAGTAGATCCAAGACCTGAACGTAAGAGATCAGAGGCATAAGGAGGAGTGCATGGATGCTCTAGTTTAGCAGGGATATAACTCTCCCTACAGATGGCTTTGGAAAACTTGCAGTATTGTTTCAAGAACAATGGATACTCACACCTAGGTTTTTGATCTTTGAATATCTTGAAAATCAAAAAATACTTAGATTAACACTTAAGTTAGCTTTGCTTCATCCAGGAAAAGATAAGAAGGGGAACCAGAGAGGGAAATTCAGGCTGCCCATAATCATGAGTGGGAATGGCTGTGAATTTCCTTTTCCTCTCATCAGCGTCTATTTAGCAGTTTGACTGGACATCATTTCCTACTTGGTGTTGGTACTTGGTGTTTCAGCCGTATTTTTGCCACCATCTTTTCTTTCCCAACACAAACACGGAACTGAGGGAATGATGTAAGGTTTCCCAACCAAGTTTTAAGGAATCTCATGTCTGTTTGTTGTACATGATAAGTCTGATAAACAATGACTAGAAACCCAGAACTATTTAGCACTGGAAACCCAAAAGTGTAGCTGAAATTGGTTCATCATTGGTGAACCACATTTCAGACCAGAATTAGACCTCAGCCCTTCCTAATGCTCAGCTCACCTTTTGTTGACTATGATCCTCATTTTATTTTGTTGGCAGTAGCAGTTGGATCATTTAGATAACATACCTAAAACATACTGACAAAAAAACACAGTAAAATTATTTGGTCTTTGTTTTGTTTTCAGAAGGCATGACTGTATTGTCAGCAGCTTCACAGTAACACTGGAGAAACACCGATGAGTCCTGATAGCATCAGAGTACATAGAAGGACAAAGTGTGACTAGTGTTTGACACCATGAAAACCAAGATGTTTTGCATAACCCCGAGCCAGTTCGTGCAGATTTGAGGCAAAGTAAACAATTTCTGAGCTTAAGCTTGCTTTGTTTCTGATTTCTAAGAAATTTCATCAGCTGAATATTTTTCCCTAATGAAAATACAAAATAATTTGAAAACTACAGCCTCCTCCCAATTTCTTTAGCCTATATGCTGCATTATAGCTATTTCAGATGCTGCATTGTAGCTATTTCAGAGTATTCACAGAACTAGATCTATCTGTAGCCCAGGAGTTCCTGTTTAGCAGGTACTTGTGCTATGTTCCCTTAAACCTCCTACTCCGGGTGCAGGTTCTTCTTCACCTTCCCACAGCTGCATTCAGAGACATCCTAGTGGTTCTTCTGGCTCCAAGGCACAGGACAACCATATGAGCATCACCTATTAGTGGGCCAGCAGAAAGGAGAATTATCCACTCACAACTTCCACATTCTCCTGTGGCTTTCTCTGTGTTGAATGGGGACTCAAAAATAAGATCAATTCCACAGCCACAGCCTAACATGTCGTCCCAGTCAGATCCTGACTAAGGTCCAACTGTGGACAAGCAGTACAGTCAGGAGGACTGTGTCAGCACATCAACAGCAAGATTCTATTTTCAAGGGACAGAATAATTCAGAATCATTCTTCTTCTTCTCATAAAACAGGAATGGCATTGCATTTTTTCCCCTTAACTCTTTTGGACACTGATTCAGAATGCATTTAGACAGATATAGGAAGTTAAACATAAAATCTCCCTGAGTGCTTAGAAAGTGCTCAGACATCTGAGTGCCTCCATGAAAAAGGTTTAGACCTCACTGATAAGAGCCACCTCTCATTCTGAGTATAAAATGCCTGTCAGAGTAACACTACCTTAATGACAAATATGAGATAGAGAAATCTGGGCCTTAGCTTGTATGAGTACACTATTTTCAGTTGCTATCTGGAACCTTTCAGGATCACTTTGAACATGAAAAAGGAAAAAAAGAAGAATTACTTAGCTGGATGAGTTCTGCCCAGTTCGACAGCTGAATCTGGACTGACTCCATTGATTTTGGTGAAGTAATCTTCTCTTTATACCACTCCAATAGAGAAATTTTGGCCTGGGATCATCTCTAAAAATGTATACTTTCCCAAGTTAAAAGAACAAAAAATATTTGGGAGGGCAGGGAGTTTAAAAGTAAACAAAACAAAACAAAACAAAAAAAGTAGAGCAAAGAAGAGAACATTTTGGGTAAGAGAAAGTGGGAAAAGGATAAAAGAACACAGAGACTTTTGAAAAGACTTGCAATTGGATTAAAATGATGATAAATGGAGGTGCAGCACAGGGGTCAGGCTCCTCTCGATAACAGGATCTGAGCACTCTCAAACAGTTGGTGTCTGTCAGTTCTGTGGGAGCCCCCTCGGTCTCTTGTGACCAGAGTTTTTCATCGTGTGTTTCTGACAGGATAAAGCAGAGCAGCTAAACAGGATAATTCTCACATTCTGCTGGGTGAGTCATTTCCCTCATGCTTTTGAAAGCCTTGCAGGCAAAGGGGAGCCGTGCTGACAAAGCAGAGGAAGTGCACTTTTTCGGATTTCACAGGGCACCTGGTTCAAACATGTGTGTCGGTGACAGGGAACACCTGCAGCACAGTCCAGCGGCAGCCTGGCAAACACGGCTGGCCCGCTCGGATGGGGCCGTGCACAGCGCCGGGGACAGAGGGCTTTCAGCTCTAGTTTTGAGTTAGTTATTTAAGCCTTCTGGGCAGGGGGATGAAATCTTCAGCCAGTGCACTTTTCTGTCTCATTAGATGGCAGGAGGCAATGACTGAATTAATGAAGCTGTCCAATGCAGAAACAACCTCTACAGCGAAGGGCCCCGTGGTGTGAAAGAGTGTGTGTTAGCTTATTGCTATTTGGCAAGGCTGAGCTCCACTGGAGCATCACAGCATTAACAGTGTTCCTGAATGCCAGTCTAGCATTATGGAGGTAAAAGGGCTGCCATTGAGAGCAATCTGAGCGGCTGGTGAGGTTGTGGAACCCGGTGATTAGCAGACTAATTACCCCCTGTGGCTCACAACTAATTAATCAACCATTAAAATAGTAATTTCCAAGAACAGGCTCAGATGTATCACGAGAAAAAGGTTGAGATAGTTAGTCTATAGCCACTTTGGGCCAACTTAAATTAGCTTTTCCAGAACCAGGAATGATATCTCTGAACTGTTGAGTGTCTTAGACCCTGCCCAGGACCCAGAGCTCTTCAAAACTTCTTACTGAAAAACACCTTTGGCCAATGACCTCTCACAGCCTCCTCTTTCTTCCCTCCTCTGGTCATCCTTCTCACCAGGATGTGCATTCTACTTCCCTGCTGCAGAGCCATAATGCCAGGCATTTGTTTACAATGTTTAAACAATTTGTTTACAGTTTACAGCCCTCCTCTCGGTGTCAAACATCCACCTGGCCCCGGGCTCATGAACTGACAGCAGCAGTTGCAGCTGAGTGCTGAGCAGATCAGAGTGCAAACGTGCCCAGTCCAAATTGAACCCCACTAGCCCCTTCATGCAACGCTGTCCAGCTTAACCTGTGCCAAATGAGGGAGAAAACAGAAGGCAAAATAAGGTTTCACTCAAA
This sequence comes from Platyrinchus mystaceus, assembly GCA_035041135.1. Taxonomy (NCBI): domain Eukaryota; kingdom Metazoa; phylum Chordata; class Aves; order Passeriformes; family Tyrannidae; genus Platyrinchus; species Platyrinchus mystaceus. The sequence goes on from JAWWLV010000183.1 coordinate 25,853,048, forward strand.
CCATGGCTCAGCTGCACTCACAGCAGCTCCCCAGAGCTACAGCAGCGGGACAGGAGGTGGGCTGTGCGGGCTGCAGGACAGACATGCTGGGTGAAGCACCTGCCAGTGTCACACACCCCCAGCACACCCCGGTGCACCCCAGCTGCTGGCAGACAGCACATGGCAGGAGGCCCGTCCTTATGTTCCCCACTTGTTTTAACAGCTTCAGCTCAGCGCATGGCCGGTGCTTCCAGCTCTGCACACAGCAGCCAGCCTCGCACTCCAGGCCGGCTCTTCTTCACCGTTTGTTCCCAACACTCCCTCCTTTGTCCAGTCTTTGTATCTGCCTCTGCTATTGCTGTAGCAGATCGGTGTAAAAAGGCAGGCCGGCTAAAACACTGTCCTCTCCTGACTCCTGCTTTAAAATCCCCCCTGCTGAAATGCCTGCAGAACATTTGATAATAGGCAGACCATGCACAAGAGGACACTTTTATCTTTTAAGCTAATGAAGGATGTTTCATTGTTTAACCTGCCTCTGTCTGGCCAGAGGCTTCTGCTTAGCCTCACGTATTCCTGTGTACAGCTAATCAGGTCTGCAGTGAAAGAACTGTCTTTATTACTTGAGTTCAGCACTTAGCACGACAAAGTCCTGAACACATGCTGAGGCTGCAGGACAGAGTAGTAGGATAATTCACATATTTTCAGATCAGCTGGACTTAATGAAAATCCCAGGATATTTAGAGAGTTGGCTGAAGATGTCTCTGGGCACTGAGATGCCCAAAAGGAAAGCTGAGGCTTCAGAAAACTGCAAAATGTCAAAAAGACTGCCTGTATCTTAAAGAGGAAAAAAAAAAAAAGAAAAAAAAGAAAAAAAAAAAAGAAAAAAATAATGTTGGTACAAATAAACAAATTACTTTTATAACTATAAGGAAACAAATGATGAGCAATAGCCAACATGGATTTGTCACAAATACACTGTGTCAAGCCAGTCTAACTTTTTTCTATGTCGGGGGAATAGCTTTAGGGGAAAAAGAGAAAACATCATGTATCTTGACTTCAGTAAGGTTTTATGACACTGACATGTTACTCTAAAAAAGAAGATAAGGAAATGTGGGCCAGACAAAGTACTCTAAGGGTACAGTGCAGACTTAGTTGGAAAATCATTCACTGTCAAAAGGAAAAGATGGGCCTAGTGAGGTTCCACAGGGATGATTTAATGTTCTCACTGGGGGCCAGGTGATGGATTAGCGAGGACACCCACCAAATCTACAAACAACGCACAGATCAAGCAGCAACGATCAACTGTACTTGTACAGAACAAGGTTGGGGAGCAGTCCTGTAAAAAGGATCACAAGCTGAGCATGAGTTTACAGCACTGCAACATTCCTTATGGAGGAAAACAAAACAAAACAAAACAAAACAAAAGGGCACAGATCATCCTGTACAAACAACACCATAATATGCAAATCATATGAAATAATGTTTCCAAAGTATTATTAAGGTTTATTTTTATTGCACTGGAGCAATACCTGTGTACAAGAGATACAGACCATCTGGGAGACAAAAGGAGGTTGACAAAAAAGACAGCATAAAGACTACAAAAACTATTGGTGTTTGGTGTGGTGATGATAACAAGGAGAGGAGCTGTGCTAAGTCCTGAAATGGAGAAGGAACAGCTTCAGAGAAAGGAATGAGTTTGCTCTCTCACCAATGGTGGGCAGGATGAGCCATAATAGACTGAAATTACCACAAACATTAGGTTAATCATTAAAAACTCTTAACAGGAGTGTACCATAAAACTAGATTTCCTAAGGAGGCTGTCAAATGTCTATCACTGAAGGGTTTTAAAAATGTTAGACAAAATATATTCAAGGAACAACATAGGTTTGGGTCTAAATGCCTTGGGATAGGGAGCTGGACTACATATTCATACTGGGAAAAAAATTGCCAAATTGGATCAACTTCACCCCGAAGTTCAAAAGCACGAGAGTTCTTGTGCTTTCTAATCTGTAATGTACCTGTGGAGGATGTTGACCTTGCATGGTACACTTTTCACAGATACTCTTCTGCCTGCAAAGTGTAAAATGAAGGCCAACATTACTACACTACCTTGCACTTTGTTTGCACAGGCATAAGCAAGAACAAATCCTTGTATTTACAGTCAGTGTTGCATTAGACAGCAAGACATGAAAGTCAGAATTGTTTCTGGGTTAGAATAACAAAAGCACAATCCAGTTGCCTTTTGGATACTTCATTTTAGCCTGTGTTTCTCCTGAAAGAGGGGCATGCATACATCTGTGCACCAAATTGAACTCCTTTTCCCTACTCTTGCTAACACAGCATCTTCTTACATTCCTCTGCTGTAGCAGCAGTTTTAAGGTGCTATTGAAAGGAACAGGACAGACTCTCAACCTGTGATGTATGAGTGTAACTCTAAGTGTGACTTACATAATCAGTACACTTGTTTCATGCCTAGAGTCAAATCATTGCAAGATGTGGTCTTCTCAGATCTTAAAACTAGGACTAAGCTCAGTTAACACTTGGCTAGGAGACTTTAAAAGAAAATCTAAGGTCTGGGGAAGTATCTGACAAAGCTTTGAACCAGCACCTCAGCACGATGCTTGAGGTTACTCTAAAACAAAATGGGCCATATTTCATACATAACAGCCTAGTGGTTACAAATTTGCAGAAAGAAAAGGAGAGGAGAAAGGAGAAAGAAAGGAGAAAGGAGAAAGGAGAAAGAAAGGAGAAAGGAGAAAGGAGAAAAGGAGAAAGGAGAAAAGGAGAAAGGAGAAAGGAGAAAGGAGAAAGGAGAAAGGAGAAAGGAGAAAGGAGAAAGGAGAAAGGAGAAAGGAGAAAGGGAATGAAAGGCAAGGGAGAAAATAAAAGAAGCTGCTACAAAACAAAAGAAGCTTCTACAAGACAACACTGGCTATGAAGCCCACCAAAGTAAAAGCTCATATTTTTGATTTTGAAAATTAAAATGAATATTCCAACATTTTCTCTTTTTTTCCTGCAGAATTTCTATTCTCTTAAAAAACCCAATAGTTAACATGTCAGCATTTTGTCCTAAGCATGAATAGAAAAAGTCCTGAAGTTTTCCATAGGACAGAAACTCCAAATGTTGCTCATTTCTATGTCCTTTTTTCCTTTTCTCTCCTGTCACTTACATAACTCTGCCGTTTCACAGACAAGGGGCTCTGTGGAGACGACTTACTCTGGGAGGGCTGTCAGGAAGTTCCCAGCTGTCCACTCTGTCACTTCCAGGGATTCCTACTCTGACAGCAGGTACTGTTGATGTGCTTGTGAAATAACTCCTGGCAGTGACTTGGGTTTTCCTTAATAGTTTGAGCTACAATTTACAGTAGTTCTCAAGCTGCTTCACAAACAGGCAAAGCAGCAGTGGGGGCAGAAAAGCCTAAGGCAAGGTAAAGATAGACCCTGTGCAGAGTGAGGAAGAGTCCCTCTTCGGGCTTAGAGCTGTAAGGTCCCTACTGCAAACCCTGCCACTGAGCATTGCTACTCCCACTGCAGCAGTCCAGGCCCGTCTTGCCTAGGGTACAAACTTCATTTCCCTGGAGTCAGCATGCTACTTGTCATTTGAAATAGCTGCTGTTTCCATGGAGGCTCCTGCCTTCTGAAAGTTGACTTCAGATCTGGAGGACCAGCAGGTAGGGGAAATACACACAGCTCTGCAGTCCTACAGTCTGCCATGGTTTCTAGGGGAGTTTAGGATTTTTTCAATCAAAAAACATAGAAGGGTAGGGTGTTCTCACTGGTCTTCTTTTGACTTGCTTATATAATCCCATTTGTGTCAGGTCTCCGTTGGTACAGAGACCTGGACTGCCTGCACTTTGTGTGCTGTAAAGCCCCCCACACCTTCTGACCAATACTGATATGTTTTCTCTGGGCACTTACAAACATTAAAAGCTGGGGAAGAGGAGGGGGAGAAAGTCATATGCATTTTCATGCATTAATCTTCTACATCCATTTCCCAGTTGGCTACAGAGGAGGGGAAGAGACTTAGGAGGAGATGCTGAAATCTTCAGGATCTGCAAGGTTGAATTTGGGATTGCAGTTTGAATCTGTCATTAAATGCATTCAGTTTTTATGACACTTCCACAAACAAAGATCAGAGGTTTTAATTCTGTCAGAGCCCGACAACTAACACTACAGAAAAGTAAAAGTATCCAACTACTTCTCAAGAGTGAAATACTTTGAAAAGGACAGCTCTGCAATGAGATCGCCTTGTGCCGGGGTGAAGATGACTATACTAACAACATAGTTAAGTCTCCTGCAAAAACTAGATATTTCCAAGAGCCAAACCAGGCTGACTGTCTGTTTCTCAAGTGAAAGCCTTGTTGCATCTCCTCTTGAGAAACCTGAGTGCTGATAAACATTACAGCAAGAGTGCCATACACATTACCAAACAAACAGGAGCCAAATAAGCATTTGCTGTGGATATGTGGTCATCAGCACTGGAAGGCTTCCCAGAAACACAGTGTTTCTCACAGCCCCTTCATGGATGAGAGGGAGGCTGTCCATCAGGTAGGGATCAGCATTTTATTATTGCTCTGCTGATTAGTTGGGATTCAGCCCAAGGAAGAGATGCCCTGGAGTGGTGTGCTCTAATTGATTTAACGAGCACAGCACAAGCCTGGTGAGTACTTCTTTTTGTTCACAGAGAGGCAAAGTCTTGCAGGAAGGTCAAGATGAGCCAATAATCAGTCAGCTTGGGATAGACACTTGAGCCAGGAGCACAGAAGAAGGAAACACACATTCCTCTGATGACATGGTGAATGTGGTCAAGCTGCAACCAGCTTGGTGAAGTGACGCAAGGACTCATTATCAGTCAGAACCTTGGACGGCTTTCACTGAGCTGGAAACTTGTAATACTCCCATATTCACAAAATTGCTGTAGTGCTGTGTCAGCACAAGAGTGCAGAGAGGAGGCACAGCACTCTGAAAGTGTGGCTGAGAGAGGGGCAAGGATTGAGAACAGGCTGAATAGTCCAGCTGAGAGGAAAGGGCTTCCTCCAAAAGTGAGTGTTCTGGCCATGCATGAAGGCGAGACCATGAGCCTCACTACAAGCATCAGCATCCCATCTGCTCATCACAGCCTCTCAACTAAAGACTCAGCTGGAGAGGAAAGGAGATGTTAGAAGGGAAAAACATGTTCATAATAGGCAAGGCACAAAATCAACCAAAATCCTTTCCATAAGATTCCTTCCTTTCCTCAGCAGAGGGGGAGTCCTGGCAGACATCTCCTGACGGTAAGATGGAAAGGTAAGCTAAGAAAAGCCATGCTGGCCTACAGGGCATTTCAAAGCCTAGTACTGAGACTGAGAGGAAGACTCATCTCTTTCCAAGGGGATTTCAAGTTTTCCAAGAATTAAGTTACATCACATCCCATTTTCACTTTGACAGAAGTTATATATCAAATCAGAATAATTCATCTAAGCCTTTCAGATAATTTCTTCATCAACATGCTTTATTAAAAAAGCAATTTCAAAAAATCCTGACCTTTTATAGGTCACTTCTCTTTTCCTAACCAATCAGATTTCATTGTTCCCTGAGGTCCTAATCAATTATCAGCCCATTTATTTCACTTGATATGAAGACTGTGCCCAATTAATTCAGAGATGCATTAAAGTGAAAGCTTTTACAATTGAAATGAATGTTTTTTACTTTCTGTCATGTTCTGTTCTAGGAAATTACATTTGAAAAATGTTAAAGGAATTGTCAATAATGCACTGCATAAAGGTCAGGGTGGTCAGGCATTAATACAAGGAGTGGTTTTATTTCTTTATTATCGGAATGTGTTTTCTCTTTTATCAGGTAAAAGAGAAGATGTGTACAGCTACTACACCTGTGGTAAAGTTGAAGCTTCATTGAAATGAATTGTGACTTGATACCTTCTCATCCACAAGCATTTCCTATCTCCAGTCTTCTGTCTTAATTAATGAAAACTTACATAGGTTTTCCATTTGACATGCATCAAGTAGACTGAACTTGGTGTTGGTTAAACAGCTCATTAAAAAGATTGGTCTAAGTAGAGATCTCTGATGCTGCAGCAAAAATCTTCATCCATTTGAAAGTACAGTAATTTCTCAGGGAGGTGAGACTGACAGACTATATTTTTAAAATGGTAAATAATGTACCAGCTGCACCCATATTCCTGCTCATATATTTCTTTCCTTCAGCTTACTTTAGTGGAATAAGTTTTGCCTCCCCTCCTGTTGCTGAGAAGCAGTCCAGCAAGGTTTTCTGGGTACCTTCTCTGTGTGTATGGAGTATTTGGAAACCCTTGTCCACTCTACCTTTGTAAGAGCCCTGGGTAAAGAGACTCCACATAATTCCTAGTAGGAGTGGTCTCTTGCAGGCACAAGAAGCTTACCTTTCCTGCAGCCCTGGAAGGTGGGGAAAATTCCCTCTGTTTTATAGAGGTGATGTTTAAACATAGAGGAGCTAAGTCTAGGATCTGCACAGGGACCTTGGCATCCCTGGTGAACCAGCAGCACTCAACCTAACAGCAAGGTGCTGCCTAATGAAAAAGAACACACAGCACAATGTGGTCTTGGCAAAGGACATTTTGCATTTTAGGGAAGACATGGGAATACCTATGAATGCTGAATACCTCCAGTACTCACATTTCTCTGCAAATCTAGGGCTAGACATGCCCAGCTTTGTGTCAGTCAGGAAAAAAAATCAGCATCTCCTTAGTATAATTCCAAGGCTTCAGTGTCATGGAAACCCTCTCTATGGGCTGCCTTGGGACTGCAGAAAATAGGGTTGTGCCAACACACTATTTCTCTTTCCTTGTTCTGCTGGAGAGTGTTACAACAGAAATGAGCAGTGAGCAGTTTCCCTGAGCCCTGAGCAGCTCCTTATCTCACTGTCCATGAGCACCCAGTGCTTCCACCTCTCCCAGAGCAGGCATTGAGCTTTACCACTCAATGCAGGCTAATCCCACGCCAGTCTGTTGCACACTGAATGTGTCTGGAGAGGTGGGTTCAGCAGTTGGTTTGGGATTAGGCAGAAATAGTTTAGAAGTGCTTTACAGAGCAGAACTGTACTTAATTCTCCTGCTGTTGTACTCCCTGCTAGAACAAGTAAGGAAAAGTACAGTTACGAGTGTGGAAAAGGAAGGGAAAAGCTGATGGCAGGTGGAATATGTGCCTTCCATCTCAAATGCCAACAGTTGAAAAATGGATTGTTTTAAAATCGTGAGTTTGGACACGTAAAATGGCTTTGCTGATGCAGGAAAAAGCATCTTGTTCTTCCTCTGGTGTCTCAGTTGGGAATTGCTGCAGGAAGGCTGCCATGCGGAGGAAGAGGGCTAAAACTCAGCTCCCCAGTGTTACCCATTTGTCTTTTACAATGTGGCTGCAATTATGGTGTTTTCATTGTTTCAACAATCTGTACAGAATAAGCCAGAGTCCCCACTGGTTTTAAGAAGTCCCTGGTCAACAAAAACACAGCTTAAAAAATCTGGGTAGGAGGCTAGGAAACACAGAGTTTAAGTTCATGGGAAAGCTTCTGTTGCTTTCTTCAGTTTCCTGCACTTCAGTGACACCACTCACAACCAAAAACCATCCTCACAATTGGATACAAGTTTCCATGTATAAGGTGGAAGCAGTTCAAAATCAAGAACCTTCTCCAGTTTACAACCAGTTTGCCACACAGCTGCCATTTCTCACAGAAGATCAGACCTTCCTCCAGTTTTTTAATTTCAGCATTCTCCTTTTTTTTTTTCCTGCAGCTTTTTAGTGTTTGTGAAAAGAGAAATACACCAGCCAATCAACTGTGAAAACACAACTCACATGCAATTACTTCATTTTCTGCTGGAGCTTGCAGAGAGCCTGAAACACCAACTCTGAGATGTATGATCTGCTCTTCTCACTTCAGATGAAGTTCAGATTTGACCTGTAGTACCTTCCATTCCATCGCTGATCGCTCCTTCACAGCCCTTGGCATGTAAGAATGGGGAAAGAGCGTAGCACTATGAAGATCTGAGTTATGGTTTGGTCCTTAAGCACATGGGGCAGCACTGGAGATGCATGACTGGATTTTGCGAGGAAGAGCTCAACTCTTAAAAGTCTGAAAAATATTGCTCCAAGATACTAAGCATCCTCAGTTCCCACTGAGCTCCAAGTAATTAGGTAATGGAGCTTATTTTCAATCTTTATGCTGTGCTCTTCTTAAACCTTTAAGCCAAAATACATCATCACTCATTCTGAGCTGCTTCCCATCCTATGAAGCTGAACCAGCACTTACTACTAAACCTGTCTCTGGTTTCAAATTCATTGCTTGATATCACACCCCAGGAATGGGGCCAGTAGGTTTTTAGGGATTTATTTGCAAGTCCAGATTAGTACGGATTCATTTGCCACAACCACCTGTACTTTTTTTAAAAAAGTGTACTTATTGCTTTAACTACCTTCATTTGATTTTATTTCTTAAGCATCAAACAAAATAACTGGAACTTTGTGGAAATATGGATTCAATCAGTGATCATTGGCTATTTTTCCTGCCTCAGTTATGAAAGGAGATGAGGTGTTTAAATAACTAGATTTCACATGTGGAAGGAATAAGTCTGAAGGAAATAGCATAGGATTCCTTCCAAGCTTGAAAAGCTTGAATTACAAATTATCCCAGGACCCAGGAGAGGAGCAGAGTAGAGCAGAAAACAAGATTTCAGAAGATTCTTTGTCAAGTTCATTTCTCAATCAGACTTGAAAGGCACCTTGAGGACCCAATTTTTTCCTTATGTTGCATCCCTCCCCTGGTGTAGAAGCTTAAAGGCTCCAGTTGGTACCTTTTTCAGTAGCTGTTTATGTGATGTGTTGAAGTATTTATCTTGCAATAATGCATGTTAAAGTCAATTTTGCAAGAGAAATGAGCAAAGAGATGAACTGCTTCCCCCAAAGAGCTTTCTTGTAGGCATGTATCTAGTAGGTATGTACTACTCACATATTACTAACCTACAGACTCAAAGGGAATCTTTAAAAACACACCCTCATAAGGTTTGATATGTGGATATTATTAAACTGTTCAGATATCAGATAGGTGGGAATTCACATCCTCCTTTAAGCCCTGTCAATAAAGCAAGAGTGTTTATCTCCATCCATTCTCTTACCATGCCAGGTTTCTTGTCCTGAACAGGCAGTTCTTTCAGGCAGGCCAGTAAGACTGAGTGACATGAATATTTAGACTACTAGCCCAGGTACTATAATCAACCGTGTGTCACTGGGTGCTGTTCCTGCTCTGAATGCCCACAAATTTAGAGAGGAATCTCTGCCTAGAAGTTATCTTTAATCTGGCATCAAAACAGGGGAAGACAACTTCCCTCTCTGGTGCAATGCAGTTCCCATGTCAATTGGTGCCAAAAGCATTCTGCAGAGAAATAGCAGTAAAAGGAAAACCAGCAGCCAAGTTCTTATATAATGTTTTAAATTTAATTTTTTAATTTCTTTTTTTAATAATTGACCTGTCAAGATAATTACTGCAGATCATGAGACAATGTCTCTAGCACATTTAGGAAAAGTGGAAATGTTTGGAGGGGGATGTACATTTTCAAAGGGTTTGCTGCTGGAAGTGGAATGCAATTTCACTGTCATTGTGAAGACAAACATTAGGGAAGAGGGGCAGGAGAGGCACATGAGGGTGGGGTGGACACTGTGGTCTTTTGTAATTTTAAGTTTTGTTAGGTTTTTGAGAGTTAAAAATCCAGTGGCAGATGATCTTGCCCTGTAAAGGCTACTATTGAAATTAATGAGAGTGGATTTTTCTTGGATATGATGGAGATGAATGCGATCCAACAGACTTTCTCAGTGAGAGGCTGAGGATAATGCCATGTCTTGCATTATTCAGAGTACGGTTTGCATAGTCTGTGACTATAAAGCCAGGTCCACTTTGTTTGACTTTTATGCTTATGTCCAGTGGGGCTTGTTTACACTCGGCTTCCCCCTCTAACTTTTCTCCTCCAAATACTCTCCAGGGACCATGAGCTGGAGCATCTCTGCAGGCTGTTACACAGCACCATGCTGCAAATTCAACCCATTAATATGACAGCACATCTGATCCCAACACTGCTGTCCACCACTCCCCAATGCTCCTGTGGGAACTGCTGCTTTTCAGTGACAGACACCAGTGTCTCATGCTTTGATATTCAAAAGCTTAGTGGACCGTGCTCTGTGCACTGGAAAGAGAAATATAAGCTGAATCTGCCTGAGAAGAATTCTGCTGCACAGTTTAGTTTTCTTAGTTATTTTAATGCAGCACTGACCAGATAATAAAATCCTTAATATTTAGTTTGAGCTTCCGAAGTCACAAATGTCATGAGTTTGAAGTGGAAGCACACACCATCCATTCTAGTATAAAAGAAGCCTAAATCACGGCTCCTTTGAAATCAATATAAAAGCACTTCTTTGACTGAGCAGGCCAGAAAATTGTCATAATTATCATAAAACACAGAATTTCACCTCCTAAAAGGAGGAGGAGGCATGTTTTTTTCTTTTTGGGGTAGCAGGGTATGGAGGATGGGGAATGGGACACAACACACACAGCCAGATGTCTCAGTTGTACACCAGAGTCTCACTTTACATTTTTTAGCACACTTCTAGGTGTAACAATTGATAAGGGAGCTGTGAGAAAGCAACCTAAGCATCACTGCTTAAAAGATCTGCCTGAGTCTGCATATAACCTGAAATGCCAGCTTTGAATTGCTCCTTTCCAATCCGATTTGGACTCCAAACAGAATACTTTAAGTAGCAGTATTACTAAGTGCTCCATTCCTCAAAAACTTTTGAAAAGAAAAAGAAGTCCTGTGTGAAGATAAAGTACTAGGAGTGGGTGTCCAGTAATGGAGCTGAGAGATAGAGTAGCACTTTCATTCTTCTCAGAAGTTTAGATTTTAAATACTTGGACAATACACTCCTGAGTCCTGACTAGACCTACAGCTTAGACCTATCCTTCCATCTTTTATAGTTGACCCCGCATTTAATAAGAGACAAATCACGCTGGTTTATATTTTAGTAGTTAAGACTGCTTGACTGATTTACTCTCACAGGATGTCAAGGACACCACTGTTGGAGAGGCTACAACTGATCCTCCTGGATAACCTGAGGCTACATGGCTAGGCAAGAACAAATAGTAGAGGAATAGGAGTATGACAAAAGTGCAGCAGGCCACAGTTTAAAATAAAGGACAAATATTTCAAAGTTGTTCTTAACCTCGGCTACATAACCCCAAGGATAAGAAAGCCCTCATGGCCAGTGCTGTGAGACCAACCAGATGCAGAAAGGAGAGTTTCAGCTATTCTAAGCTCTTTTCATTGCACTTCTTTTCGTTTAACATATCTATCCAAACCCCAGCTACCATACTGTGTAGAACTGGTTTCTGCTGTGGGGCAGGCTCTGCTGTTTTAATGGTGCCAGTACCTCAGGGGATCCTCATGTCTGTAACAGAACCTAAATTTCACTGCAGAAGGGAAAGGGAATTGATCTGCTCTGAGTCACAATTACAGATTCAGCTTCAGAGCACTTTGAAAGCTGCCATGAGGCATTCCCAGCAGGAATTAGTGTCCAGCTGGGACCAAGCAACAGTGCCTGTCTGACTTCAGAAGCCATTAAAATATAGAAGCACCACTTAACACTGGAAGAAAATGCCTTTTTTCCCCTTTCCTATCTTGCCTCTGCTTCTTAAATCATCACTTAGCGTTATTTAAAAAGGACTCGTTAAGAAGCTTCCATTCTGGTTTTTAGGGAGTACTAAATGAGAGATCAAGGCCAAATATGACCAGAAATCAGCTGTGGTGACAAGTGCTGATGTTGAAACAGAGCACTTCACACCTGAAAACTGTTGACTACTCAGGCAGAAAGGAAAAGAGGAGGCAAGCTGAAGCAGGGGCAAAAAATACATATGTTACTGCACGACTTCGGCTCTGTGTTCAGTTTACCATTCACCATCCACAAGGCTTGAGCTGGAATGAAACAGAACAGAGTATGAACAGAAGCCCAGTGCTGCCTTGGATTTCTCCTGATTTGGGCTTGTTTCCTTTCCCTCTGGATATATTCGAGAGAACACATTCCTCCCCCAAGTAAGCTCAAAGCAGCTGCCTCCGAGTACCTATGTGCAACAGGTTACAAGAAAGAAGAAAAACTCCCTGACTTGATGCAAGGCTTTCCAAACCTGACACTAGTTTAAAAACCAACCATCACACAGGAGAACGGGGAGATGTTGTCAACTCTGTTATTCACAACTGCAGATAAACACTGATGACAAAATATTTTCCCAAGTGATATTGTAACCCAGGGCAACATAAGTGTTTCAGTCCCTCCTTTCCACCTGGATACATCCTTCTTGGCATGTTTGCTACTGCATTGTATTGCATGGTAAGAAATTCAAATTCCAAGAGCAGGGATATATCAGTCCCCTGACTCTAAGAAACACATGAGTCAGACAGTTTCTATTTAGTATGCAAGGGAGAAGCATAAATGCCTTTTATGGTTAAACACAGATGATGAAATGCTATCTTTGTTGAGGAGAGAAAAGAGGATGTCCCCTATTACACTCTATAATTTATTTCTCCTATCTCTGCCTTACCGTATTTACAGTAATTTTCTTCTTTCAGAAGCAGGTACATTCATCTACAGTTTCCCAGTGGTCACAGGAGGATTTTCCTTCCCTCCTGGAAAGAATCCAGTCCTTTTTCTCTCTAAGGAAAGGGCAATCCCTCCCTCCCACCTCAAGAAGAGCAGAGAGCTGGAAACCTGCCATACAAGACTGTCGCATCAGTTTAATTTTACTGGTAACAGTAAAGAGGGTCAGTACCCAATTCTGCAGACAGTGGCATGCATACTAAAGCTACTGATTTTCCAGCCCTTACTCCTTCATGAAAATGATAAAGAGCTGTAGTGCTAGAACTGCCAGTAGCACACTGCAGCCAGGGGCTTGCCAGGGAGTCAAATGCAGCAGGCACACACTGCCTTGCTTGGAAAGACTCAGACTTACAGCTTGTGCTTTGAACAGGAAAGGGGATGCATGAGCCCTGAGACTCTACCACACAGACATACAGTCTGTGTGAGAATACAGCACCTCATTTTATCCCTTCCTGCCCTCCCCCAGTTTTTCTTTTTGGCCTACACAGGTGTGTGAAGGATAAGTCCAAAACAAAAAGGTCCTCTGGGGATGGCAGCCAAGGAAGCCATGGTTTATCTTTCCCACCTGTACTTCCCCACCATGGCCCCTGTGCAGCAATATTGCCTTCACCATCTCAGACAGATCAACTGAGCTGTTTGCATAAGCAAGTCCTGAGTGGCCTCAGTCAAAACTGGCCAGGTGAGCTAACACATTTAAATGACAGGCTTTCACTAACCCTCTTCATTTGGAGTGAAATGTGAGAGACAGCACTCATAAGAGCAGCTTCACCAGTAGATTACACAGGAAAATATCTCCCACAAAGAACTGGTGACAAGTAGCCAGCCAACTTGTGTGTCAACACTAGTGCAGATAGAAAAGGATGTACCACAGATGGGAAAACCTGGTTTCAGACAGTCTCAGAGCTCATTAAATCACTGAGTCTAGTGGCTAAGCACTTCTAAACTTCTAAAACAATCCAAAGAGAAAGAGCAGACACTGGACACCCTTATGGCTTTCAGAGTTGAGGCCTAGAATACATATTTACCTCTTGTCTTAGGCAGAAAGCACCCATTTCAGCAGCACTGTCATCATAGCATTCTCCCTGTGGTATTCCTGCCCCCCCAAATTCTTCCAAATCTGTTTTAATGCTGTGGAAAGACTTGTGCATGGCTTTTCTCCCACCAGAATCCTTGTTTACAGCCTGCAGGTATAAGCAGGCCTGCTGAGAACAAGGGGAAAAAAAATCCAGTGTGTTTTATGAAACAATCTCATGTATGTAGCACTGCAGATGTCTGTACTGTGGAAATCTGGACAATGTGAACACCAGATCCTTAAACTTACTCCCAAGACTGAGGCAGTGATGTAGGTATGTAAAGTTGCATTCCTAAAGTAGTAATATTGGATATTATTGGCATGCAAAAGAGCAGAGCAGATTTAAGTATCTAGTTGCTCCTCCTCTCAACATTACAGATCTTTAAAAAATACATTATCTCATCAAGCTTGACTGAGCCTGGTCTATTGCTTCATCTAAGATTATATCTTTACTACACATTGGAATACCATTGTATACTACACATTGGATATTATAAACAATTCTATGTTCTGCAGGTCACACTTGTGAAACAAGCCCCAATGGCCAGCAAAATTTTGGCTGAAAAGTGTTACTAGCTAATGTTGTCAAGGATGATGTCTCCAAACAACATAACTGTGACAAAAGTCTGTTGTGTAATCCTGGTACGAGCCCCTCAGGCACCAAACTGAGCTGAAACTTCACAAGAGAAAAAATGAGCAAAAAGAAGGGAGAGGCTGCATGAAATTCTTGTGTTTTATTACAAAGATCCAAACTAACACAACTACAAGTCTTTTGTAGTTGAAACTGTGCATAGACTTCTAAAGAGATATATATACCTCTAAAACAAGTGAAATGCAGTCTGGTCCACCAGGGCTGTCAGTCTTACTGCCATTCACAAGTACTAATGTTCACTAACCTGGTCTACCAGAGTACTGAAGTAATTCCATAATATTAGCTTATCTGGTGGAATGCTGAGTTGCTAGAAAGCCCCCTCATCTCCCATGTACCTCTACTTGTAACTTTCTAGAATGTCCACATTTCTTGCTACAATCAAAGAACTTGTAGGACTTATGAATGCGTTTAGGTTGGAGTAACTCCCCTTACGTGATCTTAAATGGGAAAGTCAAACTGCTCTATACCTGTACTCCAGTCAGCCAACATTAACACTGTTTTCAAATGAGTTAGCTTGAAATGGTAAGAAAGGATTTGAACCTCACACACATTTTTGTTCCATCACCTGAGCACATTGACAGGTTTAACAAGACAGCTGGGTTCTAAATTGGTAACTATCCTAGGAAAAAACCTAACTCCCCCTCTCCCCCCCTGTAAAAAAAAGGAAAAAAACTCCAAACCCCTAGGTATGTTTGAGCCAATCTCAGTGGAAAACATCTGGTCACTTCTAAGAAAAAAAAAAAAAAAAAGGAAAGGAACATTAATGATGAATGAGAAAGAGAAAAACAATTATATTTTTGTAACACTACGCTATAAATTAACGGTATGCTTCAGTGTGGAACCCTATTCATTTCTGCTGACACATCCTGGGCAGAAGCTGCAGTGACAGGGAAAAGCAAAAGCACACATGTCCTGCTCTGTTTCCCAACACACCTTCATCTGCTTTCACATGTTTTGCTCCTTCATGTCATTTTGACTCTTCAGCTGGATCCTTTGTTATGTGAAAGGTCTTTTCTTGGCTGGTATTGTCTACTTCTTGAAATCCCCTTCTTAAAATGGAACACCAACTAATAAGTTGTTGGTATCTCTATGGACACTGAACTATTGTGGGATTTTTATACTTAATAGCTTACATCGTCTTATATTATTAAATAAATTCCCAGTAGGAATGTTTCATGCTAATTAGAGTCACCCATCCTCTTGGATGCACTAGCAGGAACAACTGATCTGCATGCTGTGAAAGTGCTGCTCTAAACCCATGTCCTTTTGCCATACCCAAAATAGTTCATGTATGTTTGCTGCAATTCCCCTGTTATTACTGCTTCATTGACTTATTTCTCCAAGGTCTCCCTTAGTAAGAATAGATGCAGTATCTATTTATTGAGGAAAAAACTGTTAGCACAAACCTGTTAGTCCACCTGTGATTACACTGTGGGAGATTTCTATCTACATAGGCTGTCACAATGCACCTCAGTAAACTTTTACCTCCTCCGTTTACTCAGACTAATTTCCTTCTTTAAAATTACAGGACTCTCCTCACACCTTTGTCACCTAAGCTGTCCTTCGGGTACAGTTCATAGCCAGGAATTACAGTATCTTATTGATTATTGGCATTGCATTGTATTTCAAGCTGTCTATTGAATAACGTGTATGCTATCAAAGTCCTCTTCTCATACTAAGCAGGAGTGTCTAGGGCTGTCAATCTTCCTGCCATTCATAAGTATAACATCCACTAAAAATAAATTAGAAAAAAAGTGGTGTGACAATGAAAAGCTGTACTGTGAAGACATTGAAGAAAAAGGCTTTTGTCAAATTTGACTCGCATGGAATGTGTCATATAACAAGACCCAAACTGTTTGACAAGAATAAATTATCACAAGACTCCCTATCAAAATAAGCCAACTCCGTTAAAGTATACAAATAAATCCCAGCTATGAGAGCAGTATCCTGTATGTTTATTAGATTACACTATTGAATTAAAAAATAGTAAATGTCCTTATCAATAATTAATCAACAGCTCCCTATTTTTTTCATAATTGATGAATTATAAAAATCTTTAGCTGAAATTAACTAAAAAAAAAAAAACCCAAAACCTAGATGGTGTAATTCCAAAGGGTTACTATCATATTGAATAAAACAGAGATGTAAAAGATGAAAAAAACCTGACACCAACAAAATGTAGATTAACTGCAGAAAGAGACAAAAGGCCACAGCAGCAGATCAAAGAGAGAGCAGCTTGGCAACGTATGATAGAGCATTACCATAATGAATTTTGTGAGTAAGCAGTGTCCTTTAAAATAATTCTTTTGATCTCTTAAGAAGGTATTAACTATAATCAAGAAAGGGTTTACTTGGCAAAAAAATAAAAAATAAATTAAAGGAGGAATAGACTTATCTAGGATTTAATTTTAAGCCATTTCCAGCACCTCCATCATGATGTTTCATAGATTTCTATCAGGCTTATCCTGATTATCTAGGCTGGCCTTCTGAATTCCAGCCAAAAGAACTTCCTGCAGCAATTCCTGGCTTGTACACTCTAAGAGCAATTTCCTCCAATTTCCTTTCAGGATTAAGAGTGAAAGTGAGAGACTAGTCGGGCATTTAAATTTAGCTAGATTCCAGCTCAGTTTCCTGGAGTAGAAGGAAACCCAGCTCATCAAATATCTGAGTCGAAATCCAGCTCAAGGCTTCCCTGTAACGAATGTGAAATTGAACCCTCCCAACCCAAGGACAGATGGAGAGGGTTGGGGGTGCTCTTATGCAGTTAAGGTGGGATAGTAAGGCCAGACAGAAAAATCCTGAAAATCTGGGTTTGCTGTCCCCACTGCTGCTGGCTGCAGTGTAGCTGGGGCAACAACCCCTGCTGCCCTTGGGGGCCGTTCTGCCATCCCCATTGCCCTCCATGCCACAGCTGAGACATCCTCACACACACACACATTTTGTCTCAGCAAAAGCAGGAGCCATCAGCACTTAGAGCCGTAGCTTTTCCGGGGACTGCAAACTAGCAAAACCCTGGGATTACAGTTGCCATGGGCAACTGGCTGGCTGCGTCTCTTCCTCAACTCGGCCTCTTCTGGGCTGTGCTGGGCTTGCAGTGAGCAAACAGAACTAAAGTACCTCCACAGAAAGTCTAAAAGACTGGAGAGAACCTGCCTTGTTCCATTCAGGTTTTGATCCAAACTAGACTAGCAAGTGTACAGGAATCACGGAGCAGACTGCTGCTCTCCTAGGCATCCAGCTGCCTGCTGGTGCCATCCGCCACACCAGGCCACGCACCAGCAGATCAAAAGGAGCTGTAACTGTCATTACAGCTGACATAATGAAGACATGGTGCTAATAATTGTTTGGAGCAGGAGTCTGCTCTTTTGAGAAATTCTCCTGAATGCTGTTAAAGGGGCCCTGCTTGTTTTCAAACGAGCAAGTGAAATCCAAGGCTCTCAGATCTGCTAACAATTACCTCCAGAGCTGCTCTTGCCGCTGCCTTTCCCCACTCTGTCCATCAGACGCTGCCGGAGCAGGAGCTGCACGGCAGGCTGAGCGCTCTGTGGGGCGGGAAGCCATTACGCCTTATTAACTTTGAGTGACTAAGTCTTTTGTGCAAGAGCTGAACATAATTAAAACACATTTTCATTGCTAAGCTGTTCGAATTACGAGCTGGGCTTGAGCTTCTCTGTTTGCTCTACCTGACTAGTGAGTTTGGGAAAAATAGCAAGGCTGAAGTTACGAAAAATCTAAAATTATTTCTTGATGAAACAATTATAATACCACCAACAAAAATTGGAAGGCAAAATAACAATGACTACAAGTTATTTAAGCCACACAGATATCTGATGTGAAAGGCAGGTATCTCTCATTTCAGAAAAACAGAGTTACTCAAAGTGTGGAAACTACTGTTTACACAAGCACAAGTAAGGCTCTTTCCATACTTAATATGGCTGTTGACTTTGGAAGATTCCATTTTCCAGTCTTAACTTAAGCTACAGAAATTACCAGAGCTGTCTTAAATTATTTAAAAAACACTTCAGCAAGCTGGATATCCCTTCCACCCTAGTGGGAATTCCTGCAAGGAACTGATCAGGATGAAATATGCCAAAAAACAATGTTTGGCATAAGTGAGTAACTGTGGCTGCTGCTGCTACAGTAATTTAAGAAAGGCAGCAGCTGGGAAAGGCTGTTTCTCATGGTAACCCTTTCCATGTGTGTCCTCCACACAGACGTAAAGTCAAAGACCCTCCTCTCAAAGGAGCAGCTTTGAAGTTCTTAAGTGATATTTAACTCCAACAACATAACCTTTTATCATTGTTATAAAGCAACCAGTAAAATAAGACACCACATCCCAAAGGCTCCAGGACTTTGAAGAGAATAGTCAATGCAGAGGAAGGAGACACAACCTTGCTTTGCTCAGGAATCCTAAGAATTGTGCTACATTTTAACAGCACTGTTTGAAGTCCCAGAACGCAAAGCCACTCAGAGAGATTTTTATCTCCTCAGCTCAAACAACAGTGGTAATGGAGACTCCACCATCTGAGTGTGCCTATGACCTGATTTTTGGCTGCTTCTCTGAGATACTTTTGAATTCATATGCTTTTAATTTCTGAAAGAAAAAGTGTTTGGGAAAGGAAGTGAGTATGAAAAATATATCTGCAATCTGGGAGCTACAGTTAATAGGAAGGAATTGTCTGTTTCTTATTTATGTTTATAAACACACAAAGTGATGATGAAGGACTCTAGATTCTCTGAGAGTTTTTCAGAGTGTAATGAAAAAAGCAGTCCCTATAATCTAACATAGAGCTTGTCACATACAGATTGGTGCTATTCACCCATGGAACAGAAGCAATGGGGTATGTCACATGCTCTTTCCCACTCCTAGAACCTTGTGATACTGGCATGAGGAGGAGCTTCAGAGACTCTTTATCCAGGCCTTATGTTTACATAAATGAAAAACATTTTGGTCACACAATTTAATGGTAGAGTTGCATCTATTTAACACTGTAAGAATTATTTCATGATAGAGCAGGATCAAGTATCTAATATCTTTGTATTTTTTGAAAGCTGGAGGAGAAAGGGGGAGCACATTTGTTTGAACAAAATGCCTTATTTTTAGTGGTAGTTCCACTTCCATCCAAATCCTCTCCTGTTATTCTACGAAGATTCACACTAGTTACTTTATAGCTTAAAAAAATGCTCAAAATGCTCTAGCATTGCTTATAACTCTATGCACGTGGATATATCATATTCACATGAACTATTTGTGGAGGAATTGTTCAAGCAACAAGCTGAAAAGGGGGCCTGAAAGCTCAAGGGAATGTCATAAACTTGAGCCATCAAACACACAGATAGAGTGAAACAGTCTGCTTTCAAAGCAGAGCTGCAAACAATTAATGAGAAATGTATTGGATGACAACCCTTATCAGCCACTTCTGAAATAATTGCGAGCATGTTTACAAAACTCAGAGCATATTCAATGACAATTTAAAAAGTGAGTATGAAACTCAATTCATTAAATAGGTTAATTATTTCAAATAGTTCAACCACTTCCTGTAAATCACAATCTGTAGAAAGCAGCTCTGGCTCAGAAGGCATTTCTGTTCAGCATGGCTTGTCACCATGGCCCTTCCTATGCCTTCTGGTTTATGCAGCTTGCAATGGCTCCAGTTCTTTTCTCCATACAGTTACTCATTGCTTTGTGAAGGATATATAACAGTGTTAAAATGGACTGTTTAAACCCATTGCAAAACAACAAACAAAGGCTCCTCCCCATTTTGTCAACACTGTGAACATATAGGGTTTGTGTGGATCAGCTTTACTCCTGAAGGATCCCCCCAAATAAGAATGCTGTTTGGACCATACCTGAGACTGCCACAGAGCACGCAGACCTCTTCCCTCTGCGTCACCAGCCACCAACAGCCTCCTCAGTGGCACATCAGAAGGGCAGTGCCCGTCTCCTTGGCAGGCACCAGATGCCATTTCCTCAGCAGGCACTGGCAGTCATCTCCTCAGGGAGCACCGGTGGCCATTTGCTCAGAAAGATATTGCCATCCATCTCCTCAGAGGGTCACCGTCATCCATTTCTTTAACAAGGCAGCACCCACCACCTTTGCAGGCACCTGAGGCCACCTCCTCAGCAGGGCAGTGTCGGCCATTTGCTGAGGGCGGCAGCGCTCGGGCCTCAGCAGGCACTGACAGCTATTTACTGGCACCTCTCCTCAGCACAGCACCGGCTGCTATCTCCTCAGCAAAACTCAGGCACTCCTCTCCTCAGGTGGAGCCCACTCCTCCTCTCTGCGGTGCCAGGAACTTCCCAGCAGTCCCTCTGTGGATGGGCAGGGGTGCTTGCCTGGAGCCCGGCTGGTGATGGTGTACACGGCTGCCCAGCTGCGGTGAACTGTGTGCCTGTGGCCTGTGGCGAGGGCTGTGGCACCTCGGGAGAAAGGGTGGCAGGATCGGGCCCGTGGCAGGCACAGCAAAAAGTGGGGAATCGCAGCGTTTCCTCAAGTCTCTGCTGCCCACAGAGCCTGCAGGATGGCGGCAGGACCACTCACAGGGGGAATCACAGTGGCCATTGCCACATGAGGGGAGCAGAGCCCTTTTTTTGGAAAGTCCCAAGGAGCAGATGAGGCAGCAGGAAGTACAGACGAGCAGAGCCCAGAGCACTCAGCACCGTGGTGCGAGGTACACCTGTGAGGGCTGATCCTGTGGGCTCGGCCTGGGCCGCAGTGACACTGCTATGGTGTTGAAAGGGAATGAATGCACTGACTGATTTGAACCTGCTCCCATCTCTCCCCTCTGATGGCACACTACAGGGGGAATCCCAGGAGCCGTGATGACTGTGCTGTGAGAGACTTTCACACAGCAGCACTTGACACAAAGAGGGGATGCCATGCTGAAGGCCTGCAGCAGGGTGGGAGGCCTGGAACTTGCCCTCCACACCGTCGTGCTGTGGGCAGACAGGTGAAATGGGTCAGGTGCTGCTGCTTCCTTGAGTATTCGGTGGCTGGGATGCATCATTCTCAGGAATCATCAGAGGAATGGAAAAGGATGAATTTGAAGGTGACCAGAGGTCTGCAAGCCACGTAAGTCTGCTCATCTTGCTTCCTTCTCAGACCTTGGCCTTGTATTATCTTCTGAGTACAAGAGAAATTACAGACTCAGTTCATGTTCATGCCCAGGTATCTTCATGGACTGAATTTGTTTCCTATAGATTTGGACAAGAGCACTGTAACAAAAACTATCTGTGCTTGCTACACAAACCTGTCTAGTAATCAATATACACTCCTACTTATTTGAAAACTCTCTACTGACCGTGTTTGTAACTTGAATGACCTGAACACTGAGAGAGATAAAGGAATGAAAATCATGGTAAGGATGAAAACCTGAAGCCATTAATTTTTGAGTACTTTTACTTACATTAATATCATAGGAACATAATTAATTTCCATTTATTGCTTAAAATCTATTCTATCACAAGCATCTTACAATAGCCAGCTAAAAGCCAGGGCACTGTAAGCATCCAGCAAACTGCTCACTGCCAATGCTCTTCTCCTGCGGTGCTGTCTTTTGTTCATTCAGGCAACAGTTTTGCCTCTTCATAGTCCATGACACTTTCTCATTGTTTTGCACTAGCTTAGGGTGTTGCATACTGAAATGCAGTATTCTTAGGATAATGTAAATGGGAAATATAACTAAAACCACATATTAAAGTCTCCTGTGCATCTTCAGATTTATATTGCCTGGCACTCTTTGTCTTTTACATTCCTTTATTCCCCAAATCCAATCCATGTCCCTAAATTACTTGACAGTGTGCCCTGAAATATCTAGCAAGACTTACATATAAGGTGGGTACTTGTGGCATTTATTAGTTAACAGGAAAAAATTTACTGCTAAATTGTTTCTGGTGATATGTATTGAATTGCTGCTATGTGGTATTTGCTATATGTTCATATGCCATATAATCTGTGTTCTTTACTACCTATAAAAGATTAATCATAAAGGCAAGCTGTAACTTCATCACAATCAAGGTAGAAAAACTGCTTTTATGGTTGCCTGGTTTTTATTACTTACAGATTTTATAGTAACTATTAGATCTAGAATATAAAACTTGTGTATGTTCAAAAAGTTTAAATGCAGTCAGGAAAAACTTTGCAGTCAGGAGGATACACACAGCAAATGCAAGAGGGAACATTATGAAGTAGACATCAGTATATTGGCAATATTACTCAACACAGAAAACAGGCTGAGAGTGTATTTCTCATGACTGACTTTTTCACCCTGTGCGTACTAGAAGATAAGTTTTGGGTTTGCATTTCAGGTTCATTTGTTTAATTCATTATGCAGATATTACCACTGTAGTCAACTATTTCTCAGCAAAGAACTCTATCTTGCCCCAAAGCCTTTCAGACATGTTTAACCCATTGCTTTGCCAACAGGATCTAATAATTAGTTAGGAAAGGAACTGAAACCAGAGATGCTGTGAAAAAAAAATAGTAGAGGAAGGCCTCCTACACTTTTTATCATATACAAAGAGTTTTAAATAATTGTCTGTCTTACGTTCTTTGCTATGTGAGTAGTATTAATCCTATTTTTGGTTGAGATGAGATGGATTGGAGGTGACTCTCAGAAATACTGTGCAGAGAGGGGGTCTCAGCCAATAACCAAAAGAAGGAAACAATGAACAACTGTTTTATCATTGTGTTACCAGGCTATTGGCATCAGACAAAATGCACAGTGGTGTGGCTTTGTGTTCTTTCTTATGATATAACACAAGGGTCTGAAAAAATGTTTGCTTTCTCTAAGGAGCATCCCCACCTCCAACCACAGCCCCTTCATATGTTGAAATTTCAGGTGCTTTCATCCCAGGAAAATTATATAATTACTGAAGTTACCAAAATCATCACAGTGTAAAAACCACTAGACTGGAAGTCAAACAGTCAGCGGGTGATGAGCTTTATCCTCAACTTGTTTAAAACTATTTGCCATTTGTTTTTTCCATAAAAATGCTGACTTACAGTGCTAAAGATTCAGAACAGATGCAATGATAAACATCCTGCAATACTTTCTACAAAAGTACAGGAAACAAAAGCTGCCAGTCCTGATATTCCTGATGTCAAAAGCAGGTTGAAGTTAGCTTATTCTTAAAAATGTAAACAACTTTTCTCACTTTCATTGTAGAGAAGAGCAAAGCAGATTTTAAAAATCCTACCTGTATCCCTTGTACTAAACATCCCTTCTCTGGTTTTTAGGTGTTGGTCATGCCTCTTTTAATGTCACCATATCACCTCTTCTTTTTCCTAAACAAACCTTTCAAGAAAAGTAAAGTAAGAACAGAATCTTTCAAACAGATTCAGCATTTTGGAAATTTTCAAGTGGTCTTCCCTAAAAAAAGGAGAACAGTATATAGAGAGAAGAGTGTTTCCAGAAATATCCTTGAAGGTGAATATGAAAGATCTCTTTAATAATCCCTCCAATACCGATCCTTTCTTTGCCAACCAAGTATTTCTGTATTCAGTTGATTCCACCTCCCCATGATGAGTTGGATATTCCTATCTCTCCGTGGTTATCACTAAGAGATTTGATTCTGGGCAAGCTGACAGAAATACATCATGGCAGCAGCGTCTTCAAATTATGCACGGTACAGGATTTCTGTGTAAACATCAATTTTTCCAGATTGCTACTGCCTGAAAGCTTCAGAAGCTATGCTCACAACTTGTGCCTACTCTAATAAATTTTGTGAATGTTTATGATTGCAACAGCTCTGCTAGGGCAGGCCAGGACCAAGGCCTGACAACTTGAGTAATGCTGAAGTGTTAGCAACTGGTCACCTTAAGGCTGACACCTTCTTACATCCTTAGCCCAGCTCAGAGTGTACACTCATACTGCCTAAAAAATCTTTCTAAGCACTGGAGGTAACTATGCCACCGTTGAAAAATAGGTGCTAAGTAGCCTGCATTAAGACTGTCAAACTGGCAATCCTGCTCCATCTGGATCCTGAATGATTTTCCATCATCATATAACAGTACAAGGTTCATTTGCCATCTGGCTCCTGAATCAACTGCTGTCATACAAGAGCAGCACCCAGCTGGTCCAGGGTCAGGATTATTTTGTTATTTGGGGTACCTCCATTTTTAGGTGCCTGGTTTGAGTAATTTTCCTTGCTGACTTGTTGTCAAAGGGGGTTGCAAGCAATTGTTACTGGAATACTGGGAAACTTCAGCAAACCCTCTAATGGTACTCACTAGGATCAGTGTTGCAGCAGCAAACAGAAAAGACCTGGATCTGACATTGTTATAAATTCTAGGCCTGGGGTGTCTGCATGCACTGAGTTCATTGACTTATTTGGAACTCAGGCACTTCTGCATTTTTTTTACTCAATTGTTGGCTTTAGGAGTAACAAATACTAAGCTGAAAAAAAAAGAACCATCTTTAAACACATTACACTTGGGACCCAGCTGTTAAAGTTCTGAAACTCACCATTGCTTTTAAAAACTTTTGCCTCTTTGCTTTATTCTTTTGGCCATCATCAGTCCTTTCACAGTCTCAGTTGTTTATACTTTTCCCTGAGCTTTCCTCTGAAATATCTGGTTCAAAGGTGTAATGAAGGCAACTCATTCAATGAAAGAGTCTCCTTGCCCCAAGGAAACTGCGAGGTGGAGCAGTGCTTTGCCGTGAGCACTCCATGAACAAGCACAAGTGGTAAAACAGGCACTGGTTGTGGAGCTCTCCAGCTACTGGAACACTTAATTTCTCATTTTTCATCCTTATTTCTTTTAAAGCCATTTGTAATAAAGCTACAGCCTGAAGTGGAAGAACTCACCTTAGCTGTAAAGCCTCACTGCAAGGCAGCAAATTGCTCTGTATCCTAATATCAACCTTATCTAAGATTCATGGAATGAATTATACAGATTACATTGCCTTAAAAATGAAACCTGGTGAAGTATTACTGTAATTTGAAAATCTGAGTGGATTTGTACAGTGAGATTTAAAATTTAAACCTGTTTAAATATTAACCTGATTGGGAAAAAATATTTTTGAGAAATGGTATTCAATAGGAAAAGAATCTTCATGCAGAGAAAAGACAGCCCCAAAAGTTTTGTCATAAGAACAAATCATAAGAAACATATTCACTAAGCAACTTCCATCTAGGAAAGCACATAAAATCACAGTCACCTGAACATGTTATAACATCCCTTAGTGTGAATTTATGCTGAATTAGGAATTCAAAGAAATGCAAGGTATCATCCCTGCAGAATGATAACAGAGACATTTTGGGCAATATGGATTGTGTTAATGATATTGTATTGATTTATTTTGATCAAGTAAAAGAAAACAATTACTGTTGGCAGCGGATGCATGATTTTTTATATGTATTTCTAAAAGCACAAGCCATAGTGGTGACCGAATCCCAGGGTCTCGATTGCTGATATCAGTTCTCAGATCAAGTGGTGTTTTAGCCCACATCCTCCAGAAATCATTACCTCTTGTCATAGCAAAAGAGACACCTCTGTGAGAGCAAAGTGTTGCTTCCTATCCTTGATCTGCTACTTAGTTGACCAGATCAAGGACCAAACTGGCAGATGATCTTTCATCTTATGAACACGGTCCTGCTGGAGTTTCATTTTCCCTCTTCCTCTGTGAGCGTTGTAGGATTTTATAGGCGCCATTTTCCTGCTTAATAATGATTGACTGTCATGCTGTTTACATACCAGCATTGTTTGGCTCTGATAAGGGTGGTGGTAGAATGTTTTAGCTGGCAGAAAGGAGAGATTTGCCCAAACACTGTCTCACAAATGTACTTATATTAGTGAGGTCATCTTGAAATTGATCTGAAATCAGGCATTGGTTTTAATCTCAGCATTACTGGGTTTGCTTCATGCACCATGTGTTCTCTAAACAAATATGCAATAAAGCAGGCTGGTGAAGTTAACCAGACAGATGGCTGAAATCCTACATGTGAGATGGATTGGTAAATGGATAGGTAAGGACATGGATGGGTGTTTCAAAAGGCAGAAAAAAGGGTAGTTGATTACAAAGCTAGATAGAAAATGGAACGTATTATAAAAAGAAATATGGGATAATATAAACAGAGCCCTTAATCCAGTTGACTGTAAATCCCTTTTTCTTAATTGGTTTAGAAACTGTGGGCTGTAATGTGAGACAGAGGGCTCTCAGCTGCTTTTCTTCTTTGCTGACTGGAATCACATTAAGTGGAAACAATAGCAGAGCTGACAGCTCCTTGTCTGTAGGGGCACTTGGAGCTAATCTGCTATTGAGACTAATACAATTATATGGGATTATAGGATTGCCACTGATACACAGATTAGGGAACTCCCAAAGGGAGTTGCATCTTGGGGTATTACAAAGGGAGAAAATATACAAGGGGCCCAGAAATCAAGGGGGAAAGCCACAGAGATATATTCAGATTTTTTTTTCCCAGACTTACATGCATACACAAGAATCTCAACCCAGCAGTAGCAGAATAATGCAAGAGACTTTAATATGTAT
This sequence comes from Platyrinchus mystaceus, assembly GCA_035041135.1. Classification (NCBI taxonomy): domain Eukaryota; kingdom Metazoa; phylum Chordata; class Aves; order Passeriformes; family Tyrannidae; genus Platyrinchus; species Platyrinchus mystaceus. Next base: position 25,879,911 of record JAWWLV010000183.1, read on the forward strand.
TGTTTTCTTCATACACACTGCTCCAGTGCTGGCCTGAGCAATCTGAGGTCAAAGACAAAAATGCTGATTTCAAACTGCTGGCATGCTAGGAAACCACTCCAATGCTGTAATTTGAAATGAAGGCACAACCTAGATCCAGATTTCATATAGCAGCTCGCTGCCCTTGCTTTCTCCCTTCCTGTGCATGCACAACATGTTAAGAAACCAGCCCATAAACAGAATGAGGTAAAGTCTCCTGTGTGGGTTTTGAGTACCCATAAATACCAGAGTTGTGAGCATGGTCCTTACATCCTCTTACAGCTTTGTACTCTCAGAAGAGGGAGCGCAGAGCTGGGTTGTCACGGCCCTCTATGAATGTATGTACTGTAGGCACTGAGCTGACATTCTGCTACCAGCTTCTGGGTACCTTAAGCCTTTAACGAGATACATTCTTAACAGCACCATAAGGTGTGTAAATGCAAATGTCTTAAATTTAAAACTTATTAACCAACTCACCACAAGTCACATAAAAAGTCTGCATTAGCATAGCTATCCCAAGTCTCTAGTTACCAGACCACATTTCACATAAAACCTCTTAAATTCATATATTTCTTTTTCCCTGGCCAGTTGGCAACAAAATGTAAGCATGCTGTTCCCATTACTCCTATTCCCAACTCCAGGGCAAACAGCTGCAATGCTGTTTAACAGCACTTGCTCATTGGACAATAGTAAGTAGAGAACTTCAGCAAAGCTTCCCACTTCCTGTTCATAGTTTGGTCCAGGTATCTAATAAGAGATTCCCAGCTCCTGAGTTCTAGTATAGGTAGAAAAACAGAAACATGAAAGCAAGGTATGATTATCTCATAGCAATGAATTATGGCAAAACTAGGAATAAAATTTTATTGACAGCAAAGCTCAGTACTTGCTGGACCACATGGTTGTAATTCAGATCTGTCTGTTACTAACGGTTGTGAAGGAGAGGGCTGGTTTTCCTATTCCAAACCTTAAAATATTTTTCCATGTGTCCAGGATGAAATTATAAGAGAAATAATGCTGCTTGCCTTTATTTATTGCTTTATTTTAGGCAAGTGCAGTTTTTATAATACTAAGTAGTATCTCCCTGAAAACCACATTTTTAAAATCTTGACCTGGTGGACCTTTGGTCTTCAATGAGAGCTACTCATGGGCCTAAGCATCCTTGGGAACTCATCCTTCATTTTCTTTTAGCCAAAGCATAAAAGGAAGTAGCCTTCAGGTCTTGAACCCTTCAGGTCTTGAACCTGCATCGGATGCTGCCCAAGTGCCAAGACACTTTTAAGATTAAAGGAGTTGGGTGGTAGTTTGACCTCCAGCTTCATCCATCTCTGTCTTCCTGAGCAGAAGATGAGGTCTGATGTCCCTTGGTGGTGCCTGAGGGTAGGTTTCAAGTGTCTTCCCACTGTCTGGTGTCATCCTTTAGCAGACAAAAGCCAGTTCCTCTATCAGAACCAAAGTGCACACCTCGGGCATTGTGTTATATATGGATCTAGAGCCTGAAGCACTGCCTGAGGGACCAACCTGAATTACTTTCCTAGAGAAACTATGCTGCTTGCCAGTGTTAGCTGTCATCTGACAAACATCCAGCTACTGCAAACCGGGGAAAGAGTAGTCAGGGGCTGATTCTGAGAAGCAGTTCATTGATGGAGGAGGAAACGACAAATTCCTTTAAGGGAATGCAATTCTAATCATGGTCCCTGTGTAAATAAATCAAAGGTTCTCTACTTCCTACAGATGTCCCATATTGACAGGAGGTTTGCAACAAGACATAAAGTTGGCCTTTCTGTAGAGATTCTATTATTTATTAGTTGCTTACCTCACTGTTGACTTGATTCAGAAGGAAAATAGCTTCCTCTTGCCAGACTGCTGTGGTTGTGCCCAATTAATGGTCCATCCTCTATTTTCTGACCTGCATTTTTCTGCCTTTACAACAATTTCCAGTCGCTAAAATGAATCTGGAGAAGTAATGCCCTGACACACTCAGTGCAGATGAAATTTCGGCTCAAACACAGGGCAGGCTGCCTGCACATCCAGAAAAATACTTATGGGTCCAAAACCTTGTCTATTTTTTTTCTTGGTACATTATGTGACTCAGTACAAAACAATACCTCTCCCTATAGATCCAGGTTTGAAAACACATTGTATTTGTATTTGTATTTATCAAATTTCTTTTCCTTTTCTTAGCAACCAGGGAGCTATAATTTATTTTTATTTGTAGGAGAGCTCAGGCTCTGAAAGCACTCTCTCTAGGAGACAGGTCATCCACGCTTATTCAGCAGACTAAGAGTCTGTACCCCAAAATTAGATCAAGCAGAGATTAGCTTCAATCACTCTTTATTTGCGTTTGGAGTACAGAATTTTAAAAATGGGACTGAGTGGGTAAAAACGGAGAGTATGAGTCTGCCAAACCCCTTGGGCATTTAATCTAACTTAAAGAGCTTTGTGGGGAAACTATCTGACAGCAAGAGCAGGCTCAGTGCTTGCAGGGTCCTGTGTGTGTGAGGGAGATGGATTCAGCTTCCCATCTGGCTGGGCACTGGGGGCAGAGAGAGGCGCAGGTGCAGCAGGAAATGTAAAAGGCAGTTAATGTGCAGTATGAACAGGAGTGTTACATAAAGCACTATAAAGTGGGACAAGTGACAAAGTGTCTTGGTTTTTATAGGTAAAAAGCATCCTTCTAGGGTCTGAAATGGCTTAGAGACTAGAGCTTACCAAGGAATTTTTGTGAGGGAAAGTGCAGTTGAGAAGGAGGGAACAAGACTGAGCAAAAAGCAGCCCTTGGAAGCAGGAGAAAACAGACTGCCATGGAGAGAGCTGCTGGTGCAGACTGTCAAAAGAAGGTCATCTAGAAATAAGGCCACCAGTTATATGTGTATGAGAGGTCTGGATGGCTGTCACAGATCTGTTTACTTATAGCCCATAACCTGTACTGGTGCAGTGCTTAAACAATTCCAAGTAAAGCTGGGCGAGCTTTGCTCCTGAAGCCCTACAGAGTGTTAGACCTGGTGACTGCCCCCAGGGCTGCCATAAGGAGCCCTGCTGTGACCCTTTGGGGTGCCATCAACAAAGCAGAGCCCACAGCAAACCTTGTGCAAGGGTCCATAGCTTTGATTTCCCGTGCTCCCACAGGACCTGAGGTAGCAATGAGTGCTGCAGCCACCAATGGCCCTGACAACGTGAGCGGATGAGATAAGTTTATCTTAGGTAGCAATGCTGTGCTTTCAAACTGGTGTGCAGGGAGCTCGAACGCAGCAACCTTTACAGCACATTCATGTATCACCTGCAATAGGTACATCCACATATCCACATATTTGCCTGGGCAGACCTGTGGGATCCACCACAAAGCCGAATACAACTGCATGTGTAGGAGTATGTGTGGGATTCAGAAAATAAATGAGCTCGAAGTAGTACAAGGCAGATTGGATCACTGTATACCTAAGCAAGACATCACAGGTATTGCACAGGATACTATAGAGGGAATTTGACTCAATGGCCTTTCTTTCCAATTGCTCTTTTGTACAACTTCTAATTGTGGTGAAAGTGAAACATAATTGTAATAACATGGAAAGAATCAGTAGCACCATTTGTTCACAGATAACCTTTCTCAGGTGTTTAAATAGCCACTCATCAGCAAAAATAGTTGTTGTAATTTGGTTTACATATTTATGTGGGGATTGAAAAACTGAATATGATGAATTATTGTTCAGTCATTACTGAAGAAATACAGCTACAGTTCCAGAGTGGGCAAAAATACTGCTCTGTTGCCAGATTTATATACACAGCTTTAATCTTAGTTATATATGAGAGGAGCTGAATGTTTATGGTTATCTAACCAAGGGACTATAAACTTTAGAATAGACAGAGACAGAAAAATAATGTAATTCAAATGAGTACAGAGGGTCAATCAGAATTAAGAAAAGAGAAAGAAGAGGAGAGAAACTGATTTAATTAAAGCAGCATTAGGGGGCTAAATATTAAAAATGTTATTTCCCCCGTGCTTGACTGAAAACTGCCTTGTAGACATGAAAGGCTGTTTTTCATAATCACAGAAGGTATTAACGTGTGCATGGAATGACAAGGAAAATACATTAGGACCAAGGTTTATAAGAAGGAAATGATAATTTTGGGGAGTTTCTACCATAAGTTGTTCACCTTAGGACTCATAAAGGGCTCTGAAGTCTCTCTTTGAATGACCCTTCAAATGTCTTTGAAAAGTGAAAAGTTGAATGTTAGAAACCAGAAACCCTGAACATCATAAATCATGTCTCGAAAACCTTGTTCTGTAATAAGAGAGGAAAACCCATGATTTTCTATATATAACTATCACAGAGTGCTTTGGGATCTCAAACATTGAAGAGATACTAAGATATACTTTTGATCTCCAAACATATTTCAAAACAATGTATCTGTCAAGAACATCACCATAGATGAGTGCATTCTGAAATTCAGCAGCTGCATAGAGGTGTTCAGCACAGCAACCCAGGAGCTTAGGACAGGAAGTAAAGGCTATTGTAAGCAAATAAAACTGTGAGATTGGAATTCGGGCGACAGACAGTAATATTCCAAATTGCTGCCTAATTAAATCCGTTTCTTAGGACTGACCAAGAACTCACTGTGATTCTTAATGACCAAAAACATTTCAGGAGTGATCAAGGCATTAATACCAGCATCCCATGCCACTCCATGAGGCTTTGGCTATTCCACCTAATTTCCAGATTTTGTTCCAGAACACTGTGGGGATGGAGACTCTCACCTGTTCCAACAACAGGTGAAGTTCAGGCAGGATGCCCAAGAGTGTCTGAGATAGTACTGTGTTCAGGCACTTGAATCCCAGCCTCCGTGTCTCATCTAAAAGATCCTAAAAGCGTATTCATTGACCTGACACTGTGAAGAGACAAATAAGAACCATCACATGTAGGCTGGTACTTTGGCAAAAAAGAGCAGACTAGGGAACAGCAGACCACAGTTTTGCCACAGCCATGAGCGTTGGAATAGTCCTCTGTCACAGAACTTTTCAAGCAGTCAGAAATGGAAATGCCTCAGTGTGATGAACCCCTGTTTAACCCAGGACACTTCACTTCCTTCACACTGCTCCAGAGAGAGATGGAGAAGAAAGTTTTCTGCCACCTACCTTCCCAAGAGCTGGGGCAATGAACTTCAGGGAAAAGTTGGTTGTATATTCCCCTGCACTGTGTTAAAAACAAAGCATGTTCATATTTGACACTTTCATGTTTTAAACAATATTAAAAAGATTATTTCAGACCCTTTAGAACATAGAATGAAAGAGTATTTAGAAACTCCACACTGTGAACGTAACAGTCTGTAACTGCTTCGTTAAAATATAAAACTTTTCAAGCTAACATAATGGATTCATGGACAGCAAGGTCTGGAGGGATGAACCATTACACTCATCAACTCCGACCTCCTGCATATGACACAGTCCAGAGCATTTCACACAGCAATACCACCTTCAAGCCCAATAATTTATAGCTGAACTGTGCCACCTCTTTCAGAAGGAAGGACACCCAACCTTGATTTAAAGACTCTAGGCGATTAATTTACCACATCCCTTTACCATCTGTCCCAGTGGTTAATTATCTTCAGTTAAATGTGTATCCTATTTGCAGTCTGATCTTTGTCGACTTTAGACTTTTATCTACATCTCTGTGTGGACATGATGGCTTGTAATACTTTGGTATTTCCCATGCATTAGGACTGAAATGTGATGCCTAGACTGAAAATTTCAGGTTTGGAGTTGTGTTTTGGTTTCTTTCGTTGAAATCTTAACACAAAGACTTTCAAGGCATTGGCACAACACACTATAATATTTCATTTTGGAGCAATTTCAATGACTCAGTGTTAATGGCATATAGTGTTCCAGATTTTGAGGAATAAAAATATTATGTGCACTTCATCTGTTTGTTTAAAGTGGTTTTTCCTAATGAAGGCTGTACTGTGCTGAAGTGTGGAAGCACGAGTTTGATCTAGTGGCAAGAATAAGGAGTGCTGAGAGTTTTAATTCTTCTACCCTGATCCCAGCTCTGCCACTGCAATTTGATTTGTGAGCCAAGGAAAATCACCTCAGTTGTATTTTGGGGGGGAGGGTGTTACAAAATGCACAGAGATTTTTAGGAGCTGGGATGGTCAAGCCACACTAAAAAACTGACTCTTTTGAAAGCTTAGTAATTTCATTTAGAGTGATTTCAAAGTCTAACACTTACCAATACATTTTTGTGAGCAAGCAGACACACCGCTTTGGACCTGCCATGTGCAAATGCAAAATATAATTTTGGTGTTAGCATTGTTTATCTTCCGTTATTGTTATTGCCATGTCCTCTTTATAACTTTATTCTGTATCACGTTTACTTGAATAATCCCACTGTCTATTAAACCCAGAACTCCATCAATTCTCTGATGTTGCACTTTGGCTGTTTTTCCTTCAAATGCTTTCCCCTAGCTGAATAGTCTAAGTTCCTGGAGGATGACCACTTCAAATTACTCTTTTCTCAGAAATGCTTTATCTCCATGAAGTGCAGCTTTATGGCTTTAGTCTGTGTTTTTGACAATACAGAGTTCAAACTTCTTCCTCTCTCTATAAGCAATTAAATAAGGTTCTTTCAGTTTGCTGATTTTATCATCCAACTGTAAAGAATTCCTCAAATACCTGGTATTTTCACTACCTAAATATCTCTTCCCTGCGCCACTCAAGTCTTCAAATTTATCAACAGACTGCTCTTTTTTGGCAAACAAACCCACTATTCCTGGTTCCACAATCACGCTTGGTTTCCTTGAGCCACATAAAAGTAGTGTCACATGTGCAGTAGAAAGCCTAGGGTTAACCAAAATGCCCTCCTGCATAGGGAGCCCTGACACCTCTGCAGAGTTGTCCAACTCGCCCTTGGCCAGGCCACTCTCCCAGCTGGCACATAATCTCCCTGCAGACACTTGCCCAGCTGCCCTTCCCTGCCTGCCAACAGAGACCCGGCTCCATACCGGGGTGTTACAGACATGACTGGAATTCAGCGCTTACAACCTGCTTTGCAGTCGCTTCACTCCTGGTGCGGGAGGGACAGCACATGCTCCTGGGGGAAGGGACAGCCCTGGGACTGCAGGCACTGGTGCAGCTTGGATTAATGCAGTTCAAATTCCCACTCTTGGTCACTGCCCAATAACTTCTATGCACAGATAAGATCGTGGCAATAGAACCAGCCTCGGTATGATAATAAAGGTTTTCTTCCTTTCTCCAAAGGGATGCACAAGGAAGGACCAGTGCCTGCTTCTTCTGCCAGAGAGTGCTGTGCTATCCCTTCTGTTCATGAAGCAATTAGCACTGAATTCTGGCAGGGTACCATAGATGGCCAGAAAACCAGCACTTTGGGAGTTAATTCCTTCCTAATCCTCTCTTGCAACAGTCATGGAATGCCCCTAGATCTCCTTCAATCAGGAACTTTAATTAAGAATATCCTTTCTTGAGCCTAATTAAAACCAAAGCCCAATCGGGTAGCTTTAGAGATGCTCCCACGATGACAGGAAGAGTTATTTGATGGAAAAGCAGCTTCAAACAGCCACAAAATTATTACAGTAGTGTAAATGCAAATGGAGACACTTCAAGGAAGTCCACGAAATTCCTCTTGATTTCAATTATCCTCTTCTTTCAACTGGTGTAATCTCAAGCTTTATTTCCTTGACCTCAACTTTTCTCAAACCAGCTGGCATATTCTGGATAGCAGCTTTATTAGCTGAATCAAGATAAATCACTGGAGACAGTGGTCACATAGAGCTGCACAGATTGTCTCAAGGGGAGGCAGTTTTGCTAAGTCATGAAACAAGTAAGAGCTGTGACTATTAAGAGCTTTTCCTCCCTGCTACCTGTGTTTTACTCTTGATAATGTATTCCCAAGATACATCAGATGTTGTGATCCTCAGAAATATTTGTGCTTACATTGTACCGACAATAACAAAAGGTGAAAAATGCTGTCTATGTCTATATAGAAAACACAATATGAAAAAGTACTTCCCTTGAAACATCTATTTATTCAACTGAAGTTGGCAACTACTGGCTCACACACATTTGATAGTACTGGAAGCCTGTGACTAGGGAAGTGCACTGCAAATCTAGCTAATGGGTGACACTACAAAGTAGGATTGTCTGCAGCAGGAGTTAGTGGGAAATGAAGCCAGGGCTCAGTCCTGAGCAAGAGGGGAGCACTGGCCACCCAGATGAGCCAGCTTTCCTGCAGCAGCAGATCTGGCTCGTGACACAAAGCAGTGATCTTCTTATCAGAAATAGCTTAAAAGCACTGCTGTATTTCTGTCTTGCATTGAATTGTGCAAGGCACACAAAAGTCAGACCAAGGTATCTGGCTATTGTGCTGCACTGGGAACAACAATTCCTCTGATCCCTATTACATTTGTGCCTTTTTATTTCATCAAGAGCTGAGTTGCATTTAGACCATGGGACAGAATGAAATTTATTCTCTCTTGTCTGTTATCTTCTCTATTACTTTGCATTTTTCAAATTAAGTCATCCTAGTCTTTTTTAACTTCATCTGACACAGACTCTTCCATTCCTTCATGTCTTTAATAATTTTGTTGGGCTCTATGTCTGCCTTAGTCTCTGCAATGGCCACTTAGCAATGAAGCAACCAGAACTGAATGGAGCAGTTTAGTTGGAGCTAAAACACTGATCATTGTAATCCTACTTTAATATGTTCATATGTTCTACATTATTCTTCCCTTTTTCATACAATCTGACATTTCTAATGTTTATTTTTTACCAGCTCTGCATATAGAGATGCTGTCTTTGTTAACATCCTTTTTTTTTACTCCAGAGAGGTTGCAGCAGAGTAAAACAAAATCCCTGCATGTGCATACATACATACATACATACTTGTGTTTGGTAGTTCTTTGTAAAGTGCATTGTTTTGCACTTCTCAGTGCTAAATAGTCTAAATTCATATCAGCACATTACCTGAAACCTACAGGAGGTCTTTGGTCACTTTCTCCAACTTCTGCTTTTCTTCCCTTCTTGCTCCATCCCCACTTTGCAAAACTTGATACCAGGGATTTCACTAAGATAGGATTCCCACTCCCTCCCTCAGTCCCACCTCCAGTCAGGGAGTATTATCAACAGGACAAGAAAAATGTGGCCCAAGTGGAAGTGTTCCAGGGTTGAGTGATGAGAATAAGCAGAGGGACAACATCCATGGGCATAAGGGAACAACAAAGCAATTGCAGTTGTTAGGTAAACAGAAGAATAAACTGAAAGGACTCAAAATAACAGATAAAATAATTTTAAAGGGGCAAAAAAGAGTAGGTGGGTATGACAAGCAGTAATGTCTCATCTTGAAGCAAAGGGAAGTTAAATAAAGGTGTATAATTTTCTAGCGTTAGGAATGGTGGAGTAATGGGATAGAATTGAATGCAGAGTCCTGGGAGTCTCTCCCATTCTTCATAACAGGCAAGGCAGGGAGGGTGGAGCAGACTCTGCTCTGGTTATGAGGATTCAAGGACCCTTCCCCGCCTCTTTCTGTGATCTGTGCAGGACAGCTCCTTGGCATGTGCTCAGCAGGATTTCACCTTGTTCACAGCTGAGGTAGCGTAGAGTCCAGCCTTTACACAGGGTCTTACACCTGCTGAAGATAAATCAGTGGAAACACAGAACTACTAATGGAAGAAATAAAATTGGCTCCTAGATGTCCCACAAAATTAGTAGAAAGAGAGCTGTGTGTCACAGTGATAGTCTGTGGCTTCAGTAGAACATGAATTGTCCCAGGGAGGGTTGTTTCTGACTCTTGTTCACCTGCTTGGTGACACTAATGGATCTCTTCCTTTCTCTGTCCTCTGCCAACCCCTGTTTGCATTGCAGACTGTCTTGCTAAGTGTCTCTCCAGCACTAACTTTGACATGGATTCTGTATCAAGTCAGTCTGCTAAGTGTTACCATAACACAACTAATAGATGGGAATAGAAGGTATTAGCATTGAGAATTATTCCTGACTGCATATTTCTGTCAAAAGAAACAGCAGAATGTTACCTGTGAATCCTAGTAGCTTCTTTAAGTACTGAAGTATCTTTAAGTGTCTTCTCCACTGTGAAGTGGCTTGTGCTTTAGAATCAATTTATACATATATTTATATCTACAAAATTTAAAAATATAAATAAATATGCATAGGTATATATTAATATATGTGAATATAGAATATATATATTCTATAATATATAAATAAAAAGGAAAAATAGACTCAGTGAAGTGACTGGTAATGACTATCATTAGGATTAATGATTCTTAGCTTGGATGCCAGAGACCTACACCGAAACTTAAAGCTCTGGAAGCAGATAAATGCAGGCACAACCCTGCTTTTAAGCATAATTCAAGACTAGTTCTACCAGGAACTGATTCATATAAGGCAGATAGTTTTGCTGTAGACACAGGAGAGCTCTTCCAAGTCTGCAGCTAAGCCTGCATTGAGACCTATCAGCCACTGCCATTAAACATGCAGTGCAGGGTGTGATAAAACCTTGTTTCAGTGCTCATGAATTACATTTTAAAAATACTTTAGAAGGAAATGGTTCATTGTCCAGTCCCAAGACTTCTCTAGTTCCTTGTCCTCAGCCACCTACCCACTGTATCCACCTCACAGGCCCACACCACACCCTCACCTGAAAAGTGCAGATCCTACTGCTGTTGTGGGAACTGCTGGGCTTGTCTGAGTGCACTGTATTTGTGCTACTGTGTACCAGCTATTCAGGAGTAACAGCCTGTGTGCAAGATCTTATCATTCCGTAATTGTAGTGCCATGTGAGGTCACAGCTCTGCTCTACAGAAGAGTAAATTACCTCAGCTCAGCCATGGGGGAACAAGACATAGCCTGGGAACAGTCATGGTGGAGCAGCTTGGCATGAGGTAATCTGATGCAAGGAAAGCACAAAGCGTGAGGAATCTGTTGTTAGATTCTGCAGATACAAAGGAAACCAGGACAGAGCTAAAGGAAGAAAAAAAGATGTTTTCAATTAAAAACATTCAAATACCTGTTTGAACCCCAAGTCTTCCTGGGATCTATTAGTTTTCTGAGCTGTTAGAGACATGTACACCCTGACTACAGACCCTCATTCACCCACTGCTTCTCACAGAAAGATGGGAAAAGAGGTGTGATGGAACAAAAGGAAAGGTGCTATTTACTATGCAGAGTTTCTCTTCCAAAAATTCCTCTTTTACTGCAGAATCCTAACACAAATCCCATTGATCCCAAGATTCTCTGTGCACTAGTTGAAATATACCCTGATAATCACAGCAAAAAAAGTTCATAGGAGTGTATTTCTGGAGATAGGGGATTACTACATCTACATGCTGTTTTTCACAAAACTATAACCTGGGGATAAAAATGGTAGCACAGCACGCTTGGCCATCTTCTAAAACACAGTCAAAACATCAAGATATCACACAAGGGATAACCTGTTTAACAATAGCAAGCAATTCCTTCAGTGCTGGATTCAATTAACAGTAAACAGACAGAGAAAGTTCCTGCTGTGCAAAGTCTGTCCAAAGGTGTGGAGATTTCAGGCCTCTCTTGACTGACAAATCAGACTCCTTAGCCCATACACTCTCTTTTGCCATGCCAGTCATTAGGAAGACAGCCTGATATTCACAGTAGTGTGCTGCTATGGTTTTCAATAGATGATGATATACTTGAGCGTACAATTAATCATTTGAATTGTTTGCCCGTGGAATTGTAGGTCACTCAAATCTTTTGGTGCTTAAACCTGCACAGATTGCTCTGGAGATCCCAAAGAATTGGCTGCTGTTTACGCATGTACAGGCAAAATCCTTTTAAAAGAAGTGAGCCTCTGAGTTGGGAACTGCCTTGCCAGGCATGAGACTCCCAAGGAGACAGATCGTCTCACATATTGATACAACATCACAATGCAAATATCATATTGCAGTGTCGGGACAACACGCAACAAGTGTTTTGTGGCTCCCTCAAAATCCGTTTGATGTGATCCATCCCTCCTCTCATTCCTTCTGTCTGTGCACAGCAAATGTGGTTTTTTCTTGTTTCTTGCTGGATGCTTGGAAAATTAAGAGATGAAGGCTTGACAAACATGCTGCATACATTACCTGCCCTCAAGAGCCACAAATAACCCTATTATTCCTCCAGAATATTTATATTACAGTGATGCCTAGAGGCTCCAGCTAACTGCAGGGCTGTACTAAACCAGGCTGTGTGCCAGCCATGCTATAAATGTGTGTTAACACACAGCCCATTCTCCAATGAGCTTGAGATCCTCACTGCAACCTCTTGTATATACCTCAGAATTAAAGAGTATTTTTTTCCCCTTTAAGTGTTCCTGTGAGACAAGGGAGTTCTATATACCTGCAGTGCTCTCACTGCAGCCAAACCCCTGGACAGTTCTGGTAGGAAATTAGTGCAACAAAGCTCAAGGTGTGATCTTATGAGAGGGAAAGCTGGTATTTACTTACGAAATCTCTAAGCTGCTCATACACAGATTTCACACAGTCATACTGTTTGTCTTTCTCTAAACACATACATGTATTATTTTGAAGAAGAAGGTTATTTTGATAATCAGCTCCAGGTCATACAGAAAGTGCACATATGTTTACAATATATGCTAAAATTATGATGTATTTCATGCCAAGGTGTTAGTAAGAAACAAGGGAGTTTTCAGCTGCAGAAAAGATTATATGTACATAAGTGGATATTACTTGTACTAACAAACCCTACTCTTACAGTCAGTAGTTTGAAGAATCTCTTCAGGTGACAGAGATTCAGGAATGCAAAGTGCAGTGTTGCTGAAGAGTTACAATAAAGTCTTCTGGCTTCAGTCAATACACCATCCTTTTATGAGGAAAAACATGTCAGCTGAACAGCAGCTTTCATTACATTCCTCACAGGGTATCCTGCCAGGAGTAACAACCTCCCCACAAAGCAGAGAGGCTAAAGGTCTTGGAATTAGAGTGAACAAGGTCAATGTTAATTAATGCTTTAACTAATCACAGGTTAAGTGCTTCCAGCCACAGGCAACCTACAACGTTGGCTTAATCCGCCATATATGTGGTCTGGAGCTGGTGCGATTGTAGTAATTTTTTTAAAGTGTATGTGTATATCTATTTGTTGCATATAATAATGAACCCAGTATTAAACTTTCAAGAAGTCAGGAATGTTTTTCAGGACTAATCTTCAGAGCTGGATACCTTTATTTAATTAGTTAACACAGACAAGCACTTAAGTACCCTCAGCTTCCTAACTTTGACTGCAGTTTGGGGCCTGAGCAGTGCCTGGACCAGCGCAGGACTACAATGGGCTGGCACTCAGAAGCAGTGGCCACTGTTTTGCTACTGGTTACACAGAAACCTGCATTCATAAGTCATGGCCTTTCTCCTCCTGGGCAGTGTGTAGGCCAGAGGTATAGCCACAGAGTTCTAGGATGAGACCACCAGAGCAAAACCAAAAACAAAACCCCAAAACAAACAGTAAAAAAAGAGGGACTCACAGAAGAACAAGAAAAGTGAAGCACCTTCACCTCCAAGTCATAAACATCTCTTTTGATCTCTGTATCTCCTATTTCTGATCTGACAAGTATTACAAATGCCGAGCCCACAGACCGCTTCCCTCCGGTGATTAATGTGCTATGGCCCTTCTGAAAGCCTAAAGAGCTCTCCCTCTGGGCCACCACATTTGATAAAGAAATGAAGCCTGGCGATTAATAATTCCCTGGGCTGAGTTTTTGTTTAATAACTATGCTGTCAGTGATAGATCTAAAGGGTGAGGGTGTGGATGTGCGTGCATGTGGAGGGAGTAATTTGATTGTGGCCAGGAGACTTGGCAGGCTGGCATTACAAAGCAGCTCTTTAGCAGTGGCTGGAAAATCAGCATGACAAATCACTCGGCTCTCTGCTTCCCCAGCCTACCCCCTCTCAACAGAGCTATCTCATTAGGCTCCAGCCAGCCAATCCAAGCCTATGATTTGGGAAATATTTCCTCCTTGACATTCAAGAGAACAATTCCTTACCCGGGGAAAATTACATTTAAAAAGAAATGGAAAAGCATCAATCAGCTAGGAAAATATATTCAGCTTTTTGGATCTCTGGAGAGAAAGTGATTTTTTTTTTTTTATTTTATTACGTTTAAATAGGACTGAAGGCCAGGTTTTGATTTTTTAAAAACTGAGATAACTAAGAAGATAGCACTGCAACATTTGCATATAAACAGTTATGTTTTCCTTATATAGAGACAGTATTTTTCATTAAAGCTAAATCTTGAATATTTACAGACCTGTAAGAGATGTACTAGAAGATACCTGTTAGTAGAGACAGATATGCTATATAGTATGAGAAATTGAAAGACCTATTCTGGGGTGATTTGAATGTATAATTTTAAATCAGCAAGCCAACTGTGTTTCCAGGTGAGATTTTTAAGAATTCTCAAGCCTCCTTTCAGGATTTAAAAAGAAGATCAAATTAAAATAGCTTTCCTTTAAAAGCAGTTCTCTCTACTGAACAGCATTTTGCTCATTCTTGCTTCCTTAGTCCAGAAAAATATGAGAGTCAGACAAGTCACTGAAGAGTAATTTCTTCAGGCATGGTAGCTCCAAACTTGACCTGTACAGGACACTCTTCTTTATAACTCCTCAACCTGTGCACTGAGCCAAAAGAAAACAATCCCATTAGTGACAGCTTTCCTGGAGCATCCAGAAATCCTAGCTGAGTTCAGGGATGGGGGCCATGCCATCCTGTGCACGTCTGTCTCAGATTGCTGATAGCTCACAGTTCTGGACATCTGTCCTCTCTCAGCCATAGCTGTACTTGTCAGGCCTCTCCACTGCTATGCATCCCCTCTCCCACTGAAGATTCCCTCCCTGACAGACAGGTTAAATGACTCCAGCACATTTCACCCAGAGTGAGCTGGATTGGCTTAGGCATCTTAAATAAGTGAGTCTTTAAAACATCAGCTGACCTATGACAGATGGAATTGGAAGAGTCACGGAAAAGAGTCTCAGCAGCCAAGGGTGCTCACACAGAATTATACAGCAGCAGAATCAGGAACACACACAGGTTTTCTGGCTCCTGGTCCAGCTTCCCTGTTGATGAACTCGCTGCCTTTTCATCTCTCACAGAAAAATACGTTCAGCCAAACCTTCTAATGAGATTCCCTACGAATGTATCTAAGGAGATATTTTTATATTATGAGAGAGATTATGAATTTTATCCAGGGGGTAAATAACCTAACAAATTAAATGTGTCATTGCTAGGCCATGAAAGAAGAATTCATTACATCACCTTTTCCTAATGGGACATTATAACTGATCGTGTTTTATTTCTGCGGTCCTGCAAGCCCTACCATGTCCCATAATTCACTGCAAAGTGTTGGAATGCAGGCTTTGCCCATATCATTACATGAAGATGAAATTCTAGTGCTGCTCTGAATTACATTTCTATTCATTTTACTAATTTTTTTAGGTATTTGCTTCCCATACATAAATTGTTACTATTACATAAAGATTCGCTAAGGCACCTTGCTGACAATTTTACCTCTCTTTTACTCTGAATTATTAACAAAATGCAAATCAGTAGCAGTAGGGCTTTTTTTCCTTCCACGTAATACAATGCTTGGATAACAGAGCATTTAAAGATTTACAATACATATTAATAGTATTTAAGCACCTTCAGAGTAAATACACATCTGATTTTCATTCTCTCCTTCTATACTCACCTTTTCCTATATTTTGCTGACTCTCTGTACCTCACACACTTCCAAACAAGGACACTTCATTACATTCTTTCTTCTCTGCCCCTTCCTTTTCAGTTGGCAGCAAAAACTGTCTCCCTACTTAAAGAAAAATGACCACTCATCCCATCTGCCACCCCCTACACTGCAGAGCAAAATCTCAATATATCAGGTCACCTAGATAAATCCAGGCAGCATTGTCAAGGCTGAATGTCAGGCCACAGTCACAAAGGCTGCTGTTCTATTAAATTCTTTAGCCAATAAAACACTGGTGTGGCAGCTTTATCCATGCCTTAATAAGCAATAGTCAGTTGTTTGTGGAGTCAGACAAACGGTTTCTAGGACTGTGCTGGATTTTTACCTCCTTTACCCAATTAAAGCTATTGATTGTGCATACAATATCTTTGTTGTTGGTGACACCACTCAGTTACTAGTTTTTATTCAACGGCAAAGTGACAGACTTCTTTTAAAAAAAATAAATCTAGACGCTTCCAAAAAAAAATCAAAACAATTCCGTTAATTATTCCTGCAGATTTTATGTGAAAAGAATTTACAAAATAACATCTTTTCCCCTGCAGCACTTTTGACTTCGTAATAGGAGGAGAGTTTTGTGGATGTGGTGAGCCATGTGAATGAACTGTCGTCTCTACCACCGTATTTCATCTTCTCCCTGGAACAGCCCAGCCAGCACAGTTAACCATTCTTGCTTTTCCAAGAAAATATTCCTTCCTCCTCTTCTTCTCTGGGGTTCAAGTAATTCTGTAGTATCTTTACAAATTATCACCTTTCCCTAGCTCTGTTACATATTTTTTTATAAAGATGACAGACTGATCAGCCTGAAAATTATTGCCAAATTCAGCATCTTCTCCTGGATGTATTTGGTTTGGATCCATCACCATTCTGAGAGATTGTGCAGCTCGGATCATTCCTAAGCTGTCCTGAAAACAAAACAAAACAAAAAAGACAGAAATAGTAGCCTTCCCTTCTTGCTTAAGGTGCACTCAAACCAGAAGCCAGACTACTAGTCCATCACCTGCCAAGTGCACAGCACCCTAGAGGCACCACCTACTTGCTGAGTCCACAGTACTCAAGAAGGAATTTGAGGAAGTTTTCACACACTTCTCCAAAGGCAGCCCATTTTACAATATTGCTTATTTCTAACAGGACCTGAACATCTGTTTCAGTAACTCAAGAAGGAATATTCCAGCAGGGTCAGGAAGAACATGTCAGGTTTCATGCCAGGTACCAGCTGCAGTGCTGGAGCACATGAGCAGCTCTGAGTGCCAGAAGCCAGCACTGGGTGGCAGGCTAGGACAGCACTTAGTAGTGACTCCCAGCCCTGGTGCAACACTTCTCGGCTTCTCCCAGTCGTCTTCTTTCACCTGCAAAAGGCTACAAAAGCTTTTGTCGGGTGGTAGAGCGGGAGGAGTCCACTCCCCCAGCACTGGGGACTTGCTCTACGAGGTGTTCCTAAGAAACCAGCCAGAGCTCTCCCACTCTCTGCAGCCAAAGGAGGCTCGTTCTTTTCTCGGTTTAAACCTGAAGTAAAAACAATGTCTTTGAGGGGAAAAAGTGCGACTGGAATTTGTCCAGGCAGATAGTCTCAGGGCTGTCATTTTAGAATAGAGCAGTTTGGTAGTCACAGACATTAACAAGTATATCTTGCACTGCATCCCAGTGTTATGTAAAAACAACTTGGAAGTCAGCAGCCTTCATCCCCAGAAAAGTAACTACTAAAACCTTCTCCCACCACCACTAGTAAGGGCAGGACTAACTTGCAAGGTGATCCCCTGGATACCCATGAGCCCTTCTCCATCCTTAGGAAAAGAAATTAATCTTTTGGACATATGGGAGAACACTTGTCAGACAGAGTCAGCTGATGGGGGCAGAGATGTTTCAATTCTCCACAACCAAGCTATTGGCACTTCTATGCATCTTTGCAATCTCCTTTCCATGTGTTTGGATGCTGTGCTACAGTCCAGTCACTTCATCTCCTCCTGGGCCTACTGTGATTCACACCAAGTGTCTGCAGACCATTCAAGCACCCAGGCCCTGTCTGAATACATAAAATGCTAATCTCATTAGATTTCTCATTTTCAATGTAATATTGTCACAGTGCTATGCACCACTGCCACAGATTAGCAGGCTTGCCAGAATGGAGCCCTGCTAATGAGTTAATCCAAATAACACTCAAATCCCCAATCAGATTTAAAGCCATCTAGACAGAGGACCCGCCAAGGATGGGTGAGGGGGAGGAGGGAAGAGGGTCAGCCTTGTTTTGACAGAAATAGTTGTCAATTAAGTGAGAGAGGGGTATATGGGAGAAGCAGGCATGCATTTTTTTCCTTGGGAGGACAGGTTCAGTCAAACTTCAAGTTACCATGCATGGCCAACAACCCAAATGGGCCTAAGAAATAGTCTGCAGTAACACATATATCTGTATGGACTGTCAGATTCTGACTGGTGAGAAAGACACTTAGCTATAAAAACCAGGAGCCAGCAAAGCTACTATTGCCATCGTTTAATTGACAGAGCTTGGAAGGTCTAAGCAGCTTATAGCTCTGAGCTTGATTCATTCCAGCCAGGAACCCGGAGATGAGGGGAAGGGGTGGTTTTCATGTATTAGTTTCTTATTCTGCCAGTGACCCAACATGCTGAAGAGACACACGGAGGCTCAAAGGAAAGACACCGAGGGAAACACACATCTCATTGTTTGCATTTGAAATAGGTTTATAAAACAGAGCTGCACTCTGAAGTGTAGAGCTAGCAGGGATCTCTTTTATTTTTCCTCACTCTTTTAAATTAAACTGCTCTTTTAGTGGGAAAATACTGAATTACTGAAGCTGAAAAATGTCATGAGTACATACTGGCTTCATTAGGCCTCCAGTAAGACATAGTTCCAGCTTAGGTTTAGGAAAATGTGTCCAGAGGCAAAAAAACACCTCAGAACAGGCTGGCCAGCAGAATAGTGTCTCAAAACAGGGGAAAAGAAGAACACAACAGGGTCACCAGCACCTCCAACAGAATCCAAACACTAGCTCTTCAGGATAACACTTTCATTTATCCCTAATATTGTCCATAAAATATACCTTGAAAGGCCTCAGCTTTACTTCACAGAGAACAAAACCTTTTTTGCAATGTTGGCCTATTTCTCTGGACAGAAATATTGTTTCCTGTTCAACAATTTACCAAAGAGTGCCTAAAACCCAGTATATCCTTCCATTGCAACTATTTCCTCCATATGGATCAAACCCTGTACGTTTTACTCAGGAAAGCGGTCCACTGCCCACAACAGGATCTTTTTGCCAGCAGTAGGGAATAAGTCTCACATCCTTTAATGAAAATCTAAGAGCTTAGCACAAGGACCACATTGCTGCAGAGAGGAGAAGCAAAATGCATTTTATGCTGGCTTGTGTATCATCAACAAATTTGTCTGCGAAGTTTTACTTCTTCAATCTCTCATTTGACTCTTGATGGATGGATCTAGGAAGAAGAAGTTTTGACTCTCAGATGCAGAATTCAGCTAAGCAAAGCTGCTGAGAGAATCCTGTTTTGACTGGTAAATGTAGCCAATTTGTTATGGAAATTCTTCTCTCTAGAAACTTTTATCGAACAAATGTTGTGCTAAGAGAACCTTTCTTCCCAGCAGCCACGCTTCTCAGCACATCCCTATCTGTTGTGCTTAAACTACCGTGGCAACTATCAGAGCATGCAGGGCCATTGGTCTGAGTCAGAATCCAAAGAAGTCAATGTGAGTCTGTGTGTTGATGCAGGACTCGATGCAGGACTTAAACTGCATTCGCTTGCCAAAGTCTCCTTCCAGCTCTCACTAAGTACACAGATAAGTAGTAAGCAGTGCATCCAAAAATAGAGAGTCCGTTTTGGTTTATTGTGTTGTAGCTCCGTTAAATTGTCTTGATGATAAAGCATGCCAACATGCTGCCAATTTTTAAGCATGAAACAAATTTTCCATCTTTTAAGTTCACTAACCATCTTTTTGTTCACTAACAAACAGATCCCAGTGTAAATGGAATGAAACAGTCAGCAGTCCCAAACTTTCCAAGTGTAGCTAAGCTGTCAGAAACATGTTTTTGTGTGCACAGATCTGGCCCCTTCCAATGACAACTGCCCACAACAATCTTCCTGCTCCATGCTAACAAGGTACTAATAACAATAGTAATCACAGTTTGCCTGCTCAGCTCACCCCAGGAGCATGGCAGCAAATTGATGATCATTTCTCATTGAGAATTATGACACAGGCATATCACCTCACCCCTGGAATAAAACAGCACCTGCCAATCCCGTTAAAACAGCAAGGGGAAAAATGAAAGCCCTGGCGTAGCCAATCTGATTCCCTGCTGACTCTAATTATCCAGACGGGAATTTTACAATTGCTTCCTCCACCAACTCCTGCTCTGCAGTCTGCAGACTTTGGCTAGTTCTTTCTTTTGTATGCCTACTGCCACTGAGTAGATTGGGTTCCTAATGAGTCTTGACACTAATGGTACAGGGAGACAGTGCAATTACATATCCCTCTCCCATTCAGAGCAAACCTGGCAGGAAATGACCTGAGACCTCACACCCTTCTACCCCCAAGAATCCAGTTATAATGCCTCAGGAGCAGGGCCAGCTGGTGCACACTACCCCCCCAGCAGCCCTCACTTCACTTCCCCTTTCCATTGTGCAGGTGGCTGGAAAGAGTTCTTTATGGCGTCATCCATGACCGGTGGGTTGAAGCTAATACAGAAGCCAGAGAAGCCTGAGCACATTTGGAACTGAAGACCATCAGGAAAGAAAAAAAAAAAAAAACCAAACAAAAACCATTATTTCACACATGTGCTGGACAGCTCGAACACACAGTTGTTGTCTATTAGGTGTTTAACAATGTGTGTAACTCAGACTGCTTTAAAGTGGGAAGGGGAGAGACATGTGCTTCTGTGATTTCCATGTTGATTGTAGTCCAGGTGTAAAAGAGACTGGAGCTACCTATTGAACTGTGAGCTAATTACAAGAAGAAACAGATGTTGTCTGCTAATGAGGATGCAGATCCATAAGAAGCGTGTTAGCTGGTGAGGAATAAACATGCCTTCCATTCCTTGAGTGAGCAGCAGCCTACAAAAGATGTCTTATATCTATGACTCATATTGCCACGTCATCTGAACAACTCACAAATTATACTATGTTTGCCTCTGTCAAGAGTCCTGTGAAAAAGGAAAGCACTAGTCCAAATATACAGGTGGGAAGATGAGGCAGAGGACCAAGGACACACACAGGATCTGATCAAAGCATAAAATAGGCCCAAATCAGCTTTTTTGCACTCCAGTGTTTTAAGTACAGATCTGTTGTTTGCCTCATGCTAAGAACTCTGAACACAGCATTTCACATGTTGTTTCACTTCTTCCACTGTTTTGCTACCCTATGATAGTATGATCTACTTCCATTAACCTCACTGCTCCTTTTGTTTCTCCTCAGTGGCCTGTAAGTCTTCTACCTCACAGCTGTTTATCATGACATATAGGATGTTTCCCTGAGCCCTCAGAGAGCTCATCTGGCCTTCAGGGTTCTTCCTCTCCTCTCCCCTGCCAGGTAACCAGGCAGTGCTGCAGTTCTCAGCTGCTTATCCACTTATGTCCTGTTACCCTCCACACACATACCCTGAGAGTTTCTCTGTACCCCGTGTGCTTTTCTCTCCTGGACAGTGTGATGGGTGGTACTCTAAAGCTGCCATCAGCATCAGCTCTCTAATTTCAGTGCTTATGGATTATTACAGTTTAACACCAAGGGAAAACATTGGAGAATTTATCTCCACTGGTAACAGTTACAGCATGGATCATTTCAAGGATAATTTCAACCTTTTGCATGCTCTTTTCCTCCAAAATTTGGTCTAAAACATATGTAATTTTAAGAAAACAGTGACTGATTTTAATCCCACTAGTTGCTCTTTTCCTTATTGTTCTGAACCACATCATATCCTGAAAAGTTTTAAGGAACAAGAAATTATGCAGAGAAAACATGACAATTATGCAGGTGTTGCTATTCTATAACCCACTACACAAGATGTTCCATACTTGTAATACATGAAAAAGGAGCAGTAATTTCAAGTAGCTCAGGGAACTCCTAATGGAGTTCTTGCTTTTTATTTTCCTCTCCAGTTTTAGAGTATTATTTACCATAGTATTCAATTAAGAACAAGGGTTTACTATAGCAACCACAGCAGTGAGAGGTACTATTCATACATAGTCTCTGAAATACAAGCTTTTAAGCACCTTCTTAGCAACACTTGTGGATAAACCTGTGGCATAGGAGAGTGCTATGTGGTTTATAAGGAGTGACTTGCACTCTAAATTAAGTCCTGTATTGCTTGAGGTCTTCCCCTTTCTCCGTGACTTTACCTTCCTAAAATTAGCACACTTGGTACCAGAGAGCAACACCAATAAAAATACGAAGACATAGCCTTTGGACCAGGACTACAAAGGAGGAACTGTCATGTGGCAGCTTTTCTCTCTACCACTACGTGGCAGCAAAAGTTGCTGTTGATTCACTGCATCAGTCTCTTCATAGGCATTCCAGCTGTGACCCTGCTATCACTCATTCTGGGGACCCTCTCTCATTCAGCATCTGCCAGCTGTCAGCATGGGACTCCAGGGAAAATTACAGAAGATTTCTGGAAAATTACAAGGGGCAGCAGAAGGGAGCATTTGATTTGTTTCTATTTTCTCTGTATAAGGCATTTCAGGTGCCTGCAGTTTGCCAGCTTCCTAACTTTCTTTTGCCTGTGCGTTTCCACTCTTCTGTAGTCTTCTACTTCACTGCTTTAGTTTTTCTCATGTCTCTCTGTTTCACACATTTCCTCTTCCCATAATGTCATTTGCCTGCTCAAATCCATTCCACAAGAAGGAGAGAGCAACAAAGAATCCTCTCCCCTTCTGACACGGAGACTGGGTGTTTTTTTAGACATATCAATGAGTACTGATCATTATCTTCCTTGACAAGTTTTCCTTTCTCAAGCTGCACTCCCTTTATGAAGGCACTTTCCAGACTCAGCAAAGCTGCAAATGGATGTGCACTGGGAAAACCCACAATTAACAACTGTGGTTAACCACAAGCAGATAAGACCATTTTAAACATGCCTGTCTTTGTCTAGACTAGATGCTAAGTGGTGTTTGAAGTATACTCACTTCAGATGCTCTGAGTAATTCTGTTTTCACATTCCCACCTGCTTCCCCTACTGGTTGAGAACATCATAACAAATATATTCACGGTTCCTGTGGATTTAATATTCAGGATTCTCATTCTTTCATCGATTGAGGTACCATTGAATTCAAGCTGGCAGTGTTCCACAGTGTAAGACAGAAGTGCTGATCACTGCATCCTGATTTCTTATCTCATTGTGGTCTACATTTTTAACTGGTGTACTTTGGTACCTTTTCCACTTCCTTCCTAAAATCCAGCTGCTAGCATGGTCGGGTAACCACTTCACTGCACAGGGTAGCTCCACTGGGGCAGAAGCTGAAGCAGCTATTTTGTGGGTATTGCTTGTAAAATGCGTTGGAGTTGAGAATGCTCTATGCATTACTGTCCTTTGCAGAAAGCTGCAAACGTGTTCATAACTACATTCTGCTGTGAATTTAGGGAAGAGTGTTAGATTTACAAAGAGATCAAACTGCTTTAGGTAGGAGCTCCTGGTTTGTATTGTTACCCAGGCTATGGCTGTAGAAAGAGTCTAAGCACAGGTAAGTAAGGACCTGATGAGCTGGAATTGGGTGCTGCTGATTACAGCTGTTATTTCAGGAAGATTTAAGGGATACACAGATGCTCCCCCCAGGCTCACAGAAAGAAACAGCTCCTGGCACTCGTGCAATTACAGCTGGAGAGAAGGAATCACTCTGGAGTATCAGGCTGCTCATTAATTTCCACTGCCAAGGTTAACACCTATATTTTAGCTGTCTCACATATGCCCTGTGAAACTCCCTTTGATAGCCTGCTCCTCTCCTCCTGCTGTAGGACTCAAATCAAGCCCTGATTAGACTGTTTTCAATCTTCTTTATAAAGCCATGGTCAATTTTAAGTGAAACGACATTGCAGGAATTGTTTTAATTAAAAGAACTCTATTTTCTCCTTGACTAGACTCATACCCCAGGTAGCAACAACACTGACAAGAAAATCAACAGGTGGTCTGTTTGCCAATTACTTGACCATCACATCTGCTTTATTCAGCACATTTTCAATAGGAGTTGGTTACATTCACTCAGACTTTTATAGCCTGTTTTATTAATGATTCTTTTAATCCAAAAGCCATAAATTTCACTGAATCTCTTCAAAAAGAGGTTAAGGAAAGCTATACTCTTTGGCAGACCAATGCCAAACAAGTAGTGTAGCCAGGGTCTCATTCATTAAAAATCATGCTATTCAGCTGCAGTACATCCATTGGCTTAAAGCATAAAGTCCCACATTACTACATATTTTGAATATTTTGTCCCAATATGGTGTGATTATTGCTAAGTGCAAAATCACTGCCAAAAAAATTCATGCAGGCTGGATTTAATCTCAGAAAAGGGTGGAGGATGAATATTACAGAAGGCCTTCTACTGCACCATCCTTCAGTTCAAACTATGGCAAGCCATAAGCAGGTTTGGCACCCGTGCTAAGCTTCATGTTTCTCATATATCCAAGAAAGCTGTCTTCAGCATAAATTCAAAGCTCTGCTTCCTTAGCTGAGAGCCAGCAGGAACTGTGCATTCCCTGCACAGTCTGAAAGAAGATTCCCCAGGCCTAGACCCCCAACCTGACTAAATGCACTGATTGTGAACCTGAAATCCCTCTGTGTTACTGTCCCCAGGCTCTTGATACTCCATTTTTCGGCACTCACACCAGCACCTCAGAGCACTCGTGTGCATTACTGCAGGGCCAGCTCCACGGAAAATTAACTGTAAGTTGCCTTCCTTTTATATGGGAGAAAAATCAAGTATCTTCACAGTGTTCAAAGTACTGACACAAGTTGTGGAGGCTCTGAGTTCAGCTCCTTTCCTTGTTTGAGAAGATCAGGCTCTTAGTTCTTTGCTGGAACAAATTTAACTATCAGGATAATTCTAGGAAAACTTTTGCCGAAACTATAGAACTGCAATGAGCAATGAGGAATGTGATCAGAGGGACAGGGAAACTCCCTGAGAGATAGCAGATATGGGTTCTAGCTCTTTCACCAAAGACTTTAGATTAAGACTTTTTATTAAGAAGTTGCTGGAAAAAATACAACTGACAGACTTGAAAAGCCGAACTGGGCAGATGTCTCAACTGGCTGTGCTGAATGTGGCACCCCAGTTGTAGAAGGGGACACAACTTTAAACACACATCCATCTTCAGCTTGCTGGCTTTTGTGAATTGCTCTTTGAGAGTCCTATTTCTCCCTGGATGCTGCAGAAAGAATCTTGGTACCTCAGTCAGGCTTGTGATATTACAAGCTGCAAATGCTTATGTCTTTGTGTCCTAGGTTTTATGGGAGACAACTGGGACAAAATATTGACACAATTTTATGCAATTACATATTTCAAGGAGCAATTCTTTCACCCACACCCTGTTGGCTTTTGCAGAGGTGAGTGACGTTACCTCTTCTCTGCCTTGCTGATGACTAGGCCAAAACAGCTCTGCACAGCTGCAAGCAGAAAAGAGATACTTTTGCTGTGACAAGATCAGCTCTAAGACTACCAGGAGAAAGAGAAACAGGAGCAACCACTTGACACAAATTTAGTGGGACAGCCAATGGTTATCAAGGGCTTGCAAAAAGTGATTTTTCAGCTGAGCAGCTGAACTAGAAAAAAAAAGCGTAAATATTTTATTTTATTTGGATTGAACCAAAGCTTTTGTTTTTAAATTCATCATCCTTCCTTTGTGTTGAATGAATGTCCCATCTGAGCCAAAATAGGATATTTTGTTTTCAAGGACTTGTAAGAAAAGCAAAAGAAATGAAGAGTTAGATTCAGAGAGGTGACAGAAGAGGCTGTCACCAGTGTAACAGTCCCTCAGCAATTGTTGGTGAAGTTACCTCAGATTTGGGAAGTCATCCCTTAAAAACTAATTAATAAGGGGGCAAGGATTATATCCCAGCTCCCTGCTGAGTGTTTTGTACATTAGATTAGAAAGTTGTGATCTCTCTGAACCCACAAACACACACTATCACTTGGAGAGATTCCGAGGGCATCCCACCTCTAAATACCCCCTTGCCTGCTAGCCAAGACACATTCCTGTGGAAGGGGGAAATCCTCAGGCTGAGAAGCAATTGATCTGTTTTCTGCCATGAACTAGAGGTTTCCACCATGTACTCCTCTCTCATCCTGTTCTGCTGAAGTTACACAGTAAATTAGGCTGTCATCTGCCAGTAATGAGGTAGCTACAGGAAATCCTGCCCTAGGGCAAGAGATGGCCTGCTCAGTATCCCTTCCAGCTCTCTCTTTCTTCAATCCTGTGATCCTGACTGATGAAGAATTCTTTAACAAACCCACTATTTACTATTTGCTTGTGTAGCCTAATAAGTTACCCAAGGGTGAATGGAGCAGGATAATGGCTGGCAGGGCAAATCACGCAAATGGGTTTTCCCTGGACACTCTAATGATGCTGAATGTCCTAACATTAGACAGCAAATTATCTGGGGCCAAAACAGAAGAAGCAAACAAAGGAATTACTGGATAAAGGGAAATAGCTAAAGGAATATAAAGTTCCTTTCTCAAGGTAGTTAAATTTTAAATGTTAACTGGACTGCTGCAAAGTGTATTAGAGATTCCCTGGCTCTGAGAACTATTTTTGTGTATTGAAATAGCAGAGTCAAAGTGTTGGTTTTCCATGTTTGCTCAGGGGTTATTTCTCCAATAGCAGTTCTCTCCCAAGCATTCACTATCAGTGTGGATGCTCATTCTAGTGATTCTGATCCTTTTTCCTGCCACAATGACAGTCTGTGGCATGGCTTTGCCTCCCATTAGACTTCCTGAGGAAAGCCAACGCTAATGCCAGGTTTGGAGACAATACTGTCCCACAATGGACTGTAATATGAGGCTGCAAAGCAAACTTTGCTTTCAAACAGCCACAACAAAATAACAAATCCACCCCTTCGTTTTCTACACTCTATTTTCCTAATTAGGTGGGTGGGGGAACAAATGTCCACATGCAGAAAGTAGGTGGGCATAGGCTGGATAAATCCCATGCTCCCAATTCTTGGCATGGAACAACACAGCCATTATCCCTTCTAAATGTCATGGAACTAGCTCCAACTCTATGAGGTGCCAGACACCTGCTCCCACTACTCCCAGCTTTGCCTTCTGCTGTTGCATCTCTCACTCACAGGCCTTGGTGTAATTCCACTCTGCACAAATTGAGCCATAAGTGCCAGGAAAGTGGGATTCTGAAAGCATTTCATAGAAAGGCACAGACCAGGGCAGCAACAGACCCACAAGGAGGGACACAGCTGCCACTTCCATGAAGAGGAGCCACTCAGTACCAAGACTGCACATTGATAAAAAGCCAGCAGAGGGTTAAAGCAAGATGCTTCTCTTGCAGGCAGATGAAGGGAAATGGATTTAGGGATTTTTTTTCTCACAACAAAAAGAGGCAGAAGAGCCACAAAAGGCTACTGAAAGAACATAGTGAGCTCTCCTGTCTGACACATGTCGGCACAGAAGCAATGGCAATGCAACAAGGCTGTCACATTGAAAAAGCAGCTCTTCCAGCCACAGGCTGGGCTGCAGGGCAAATCCTGTGCAGTGAAGTCCTCAGATAGAGGGGAATATGACTTAGTGTAAGGAAGCAGCACGATGGGCAGAGCCTGCCTCAGGAGGCCATCATTCCTTGCCTATAATCAGGGCTCCCTACATGTTCCGATCCAATAGTTTGAGTGGTTGCTCGTGGATCCACTGCCACACTGGAGGCCCAGGGAACATGGGTGGGAAGAAAAAGGAACATGTGCCAGAGCCCAAGAAGGTCACTCCTGTAGACAATCACCAACATCCCCAGCTGGGTTAGACCTCTATTTACAATATACATTTCTGCAACTGAAGGTATATCAGCTCCAGATCCCTTGGCAAATAAGAACATAATGTGCCATTCCTGCTTGTTACACAAATTTATTGATATGTGCAGTTATTTATGCACTGACTGCTCCACAGCACATCACAGCTCTTGTAGTAGAACAAGTTCACCACTCTGCTTAGCTCGTGCCTCTGTGGGCAAACCTGCAGGCTGCTGGCCATAGCACTGTAAATCACACAAGCCATTTAGCATCAAACTACAGAGACAGGCAAGAAAATGAGCCAGTACCTTGCTTTCTAGGTCATCACTGGCTTCACCATTTTCATGGAAATAGCAGAGCTGGTCAGTTTTCATGACAGGAGCAATACTGTCACCACGACTTTCAGGTGCTTCAAATTACCTGTTTCATGAAAGCCTGATGTATTACTAACACATTTAATGCATAGTCCTGGGAAAAGTGGTGCCACCTGAAGACAAAACATGTCTTGCACTTGATGAATTGTGTATCACTCAAGAAAAATGGGACACTTTTCAGTGACACAACCCTTTCTGCCACCCCATGCTGCTCTGGAGGCTGTCCACTAAAGACACCAAAGAACACACCAAACAAAACACAAGTCTGCTTGTGCCTACTGAGTAGTTTCTCTGGCAAAGATAAGCATTGCCATCCCAGTACAAACCATTTGTCAGCTTAATGCTTCCACGAATGCCGGATCAGTTCTGCCAGTGAGGGGCCTTCAGAAAAGGTACTAGTTACACTGTGCTAATGCAGGGGAGGAAAGTATTGATTGGCATAGAAACAGAAGAATATTCCCAGGCTACTTTCCACCTCATTTCCAAACGCACATGACTCCCCCATATGTCAGCTCGAGTTGCAATATTCCACCTATTCAATTTTCTGTGGATTGGTGAGAATCAACTTGAATGCTCTTATGAAGGAATTTAGTCTTTCCTCCCGAGAATTACAAACATTAATCAAACCCTACACTGCAGGATAATATTTTTAATTGATATTGCATAGCACCTAGCAATTCCCAACTAAGTTAAAGAAGTTTGAACAATATTCATATAAGGCAAAGATATTGTCCTTCAGGAGACAAGAGGAAAACAGATGGAGAGGGAGCATGAGAAACTGGGAAATTATGTAGATTTGAGTCACATTCTGAGTCTTGTTAAAGAACAAGTCACTTTACAGTGGAGGGTTTCTGTTACTGTAGAGTTGGTTTTTTTAAGGAAAATTATTACTGGGAACTGCAAGATATGTGGCAAGCATATATTTTTCTTACTAAATTTCTTATTTTCTAACTTCACATAGTGCTTCAAAAAATATTGCTTTGGGCAAGTATCCTTCAATACAAGGAGATACCTCTGAAAATCACTATTGAGAAAATTAACATCTAACATATAAAATAACATAACACAACAAGTAGCTGTATATGGAAAGAAGGAGAAATCCTTGCCTAACCAGATATCAATAGGTCAAATTTTGATCCCAGATAACCAGTCTGTAATAAGTCTGTTTACAGAACCCTGACTTGGTGTCAGTGAGTTAAAGGAACTCAGAACCTGCCAGCCAAACACACAGTATACTTAAAATTTTGTTGTTTCGCTGATACAAGTCTCATTGTTGGGAGCTATGCGGATTTCAACTTCTGGAGTAATAACTTCTTTTCAGCCAGCAAAATCCACAGGATCTGTTTGTCTTGGAATCAGAAAGTGCCAGCTGTCTACTTTACCCAGTACGAATAAATGCAGATTTACTGTTTCAAAAAGACTTATAAAAAATCATGGTTTTCTGAAGCCAGAGACAACCTTTTTCATCTCCACAAGCAATCTCCAGACCTATTTTCCTTTTACACTGTCTGTAGATTAAAACCTGAAGACTGTGTATGAAGATCACTAAAGATCATCCTCCAGAGAAAGAGGAAATGTCAGATTCTACAGGGACTATTGAAAAGGTCTCCAGGTTAAGTTTGCATCATGTGCTAGATTGGAGAAGGGCCCGATTTCAGCTTATATAGGAAGCATTAGCATGGCCAGTTGTGCTATAACCATCGGAAATAACACATGGTCCTTCCTGAGTGTGTGGCACAACATCTACCTTGAGAGAAGGAAAGAAGAGGGAAGTCAAGGCAAAGGAGAAGGAAGAGGCAGAGTCAATGAATACAATGGAAAGGAAAGGGAATGACTACCTTCAATTGCAGGACAGAAGTAAGAGGGAGATGAGAGCATCTAAGTTCCATTCATGTCATCTATTTCTCTTCTCAGTTGTGAAAACCAATCCATGAAATTCAGCAGGCTAGCAGGTCTGTCTCTTGCTTACTCCTAGTGCAAGCACAAAAGCACCTGCTGTTGCTATTACGAGAGAAAAAATAAACATCTGAAAGGAGGAAGAAGTAAAGGAAGTATAATCTAGATGGCTTTCTCCTCACTTAAATGCAACCCAATGCTAGAAAATCTCAGCCTGCCCTCATTGTCCCTGACACAGAGAGCCAGCAAAGCAACCACAAACACTGACCCTATGCCAGGTTAAGAACAAAAGCAAATTTGGATTTAATTACCCCAGTTGGAAAACAACCTTAGATTTGAATACAAAGCCAGAAAATCAGTTGACTTTTCCCCTCCCCCAAATAATTTTAAAGTTTCCCATGCAAGATTTCAGCTCAAAAGACCCACCCATTCGAGGTGGCACAAATGTGGCAAAATACTGTGACTGGGATAGAAATCTCAAGGGCATCTCAGACCACTGCAGAACTTAACAACCTATCCATCAGGCCTCACACATGAAATACAGGATCAACTTCTAAATCCTAATAGGCACTGCTCTCACTCACTGTTTTACCTGTCTACAGTGGTTGACTAAGCAGTAGTGTGGCTTCTTTCCTCACTCTGGGACCCTCCAGGTCCTTTGGTTCTCCGCACTGCTGCATCCCCCATGTACAGTTGCAGTGGAGAAAAGGCAGTTGATCTGCCTGCAAGGACATGACCCAGCAGCTGCCCAGCGTGACAGCCCATGACAACATGACCTGGGAGTACACACCAGCATGTCAAGTGCTCCTTCACATCCCAAAACTTGTTGTCTCACACCAAAAGTCTGAAAACATAGACTGGCTTGGCCTGAATCCCAAGAAAAACTGAAAACACAGGTTCACATTTAAAGCAGCCCAAATACCTTGATGTAACTGTACAGGTGCACCACCCAGACATCTCTGGAGGAACAGTACTCAGATGGACTCAGACTAACCTTACTATTTCACAAATCTCTTCTCTACACCTTAGAAACACTCTGCCAGTGTTTAGAGATGTTATTTTTTCACCTGTGCCCTTTACACTACTTTCACTTCTGCAAAGGCATTGTCTCTCTTCATTAGCAGGGTTTTCACAGAAATAGCTTTGCTCTATCATGTGTATTTTAATAATTTACTCAAGCAGCATGTATTCACTCATTTCCCTTTCAACTAGCAGTGCAACCATGCGAGTGCAATTCAGTGGATGAGGCAGCTATGAAAAATTGTTTAACTGTGACCTTAAGCAGCCTAGTTATGGTGGAAATCCTCCCCCATTAATCAGCTGCACTTTGTCTGTAGTATTGACTTTGTACTCTTATGGAGCCTTTCATTGCAAAAAAGCTGGTGGATAGCTCAAGAATGTAAAAATTACATTCATATTTCAGAGCACCAAAAAAGAAATAAACGGGAGGGAAAAAATATCTTGACAAAATTCTTATGCAGATTAAAGATGCTGGAACATGTACTTTCAGAAATGTGGTGTAGCATTTTCCTGTGTTATTTGAGAAAGTGTGTAATCACCCAGTTGTTGGGCTTATCATACAAGAAGTTGCCAGCAAATAACTGTTATCTCTCAACTATAAGATTTCTGTCCCTGGCTGACATTGCTGATTAAAGGGTTCCTGTGGTGAGCGAGTGTGGAAAGGCAACCATTTGAGCTGGCAGTATATTGTTCCCCATTCATATTACTTTCAAAAAAGGATGGTGTTTACACAAAGGACAAACAGCATCATAGCTGGAAAGGAAAAATCAACCATGAGTCTCCAGAAAAACATGTGACAATTGAGCACTGATGCAAGATTGTTGATGGGATGTTACGTTAAGGCTGGCAGGCTGCATTTAGCTTGAAAGGTATGATATCCTTACTTATGCAGCTGCCTGCCAGAAGCTGTAGAATCACCTGATTAGAAAAAGGCAGTCCCAGAAGCTCTTCTGTCCTGAATAAAGCTTCATTTGTGAATCCTGGCAATTCCTGAAACTACTGGGCAGAGGGATACATGCAGCAGAGTATGTCTCTTACTTACTCAACAGCACTCTGGGGGTAGCCAAGCTGTGCAAGAACACAGGACACCTGGATTTCTGCCAGGACACGTTGAACAATTAGACAGTTAGACACTGGGGGCAAAAACTGTCTTTGGAACCAGTGTTTATGCAGCACCCAGTGCTGTTGTTTTAACAGTAAATGGTTTAATAGAAAGAGACAACTCCGAAGTCAATAACACAGTTGGGGCTCATAATCTAAACAGCCCTATCTGACCTTTTCCTTAGCTGTCAGGAAATAATATACTCTTTTTATACAGGCAAATCCCAGAAATAACTTATAGAAATGGAACAGAGGAGACAGAGCACATGAAATGAAAGGATTAGCACGTTCTTTTCTGAAAAAGGGTGTTACTCCCTCCATAACTGATACCAAAGCAGCTTTGGGCACAGTGCATCCCAATGAGAGAGCATGTGGCCTAATTTGGCACTTCTTCCACCAGCAGGAGCCTCTTCTGCAGGCTATTCACAATCCAACTGAGGCTGGCATCCTTGCCTGGTTGAAGCTGACATGCTGTGCCACATTATGAGTGGGAACAGGACCATCCTAACAGATTAGCATGAGAGCAGGCTTGCCAGAATACCAGTATGTGGATAATATTTAAGTGTTAAAGGGGGGATCTCTGTCCAAAAATGATGAAATGACAGTCTGTCTTCAGCTTGCCCAGCTACAGTTAGGAAATCTGTCACAGGGTATCACAGCTGAGCTCGGCACACCCCAAAGCCATTTCTGCAGCCCATGTCAAAGAAGAAACTCTGTTTCAGGAAATCAGGTTCTCTAGAGGGTATGAGAGGGTCCCCAGAAAAAAACTGTGAGAGTCTCAGTAGACTGGTTGTTTTTCTTGCTGGAGTACCTGGTTTTGCAGGGGAGCCAAAGTAAGAATTGTTTCTTCTGTTTTTTTCCAGGGTAATTTATGTGCCTGTGAGCTTCATGGTAAATTCTGCAGTGAGAAACAAAGGTTAGGGTCAGAGTGGGATGAAGTCTCACAGACATGACAAGCCTTTCCCCACTTCTTTACTGCCTTGTGAGATTAAAGCAATACTCTGTATGGGGCCTGAGTGCATAGCTCCCATTTGCCCTTTGGAGAAGTGCTCTGCCCAAGGTTGCTGATGTGCTGCTGAGTCTCAGCAAGCAATTCAGACTGGGTACCTTCAAAGCCTGCAGAATATGAACTGAATTTTTGCAAGAGACTTGTTGCACATAACCAGGAGCTATGGTGTATGAGGCAAGGAAGAGTCATCCTTGCAGGACTAGCACAGCTCACTTGACATCCCATTTTACCTCTCAAAATCAGGGGTTTTCCCATCTGTAGTTGGAAGAGTGACCTACCATTTAGGCTGACAGGTGATTTACACAGAAAGTTTACTTCAGCACCCTTCATAAGCTATTAATGTTACCTCCAAATACTCTTTTCAGAAGTTTTCATAATAAAAGAAGGGGAAAAGCAACTAGATTTGCACAAACCAAAAAGTGTTTGACATTTTCAAAGGTGTGGGTTGAAACAGAAATATTTTTAATCCCAGATAAGATCCTAAGGAAATAATTACTGGGCCTTAGAGAAAATGTAAATCAAAACTGCCAAAACTGTGTCAGTAGATTTCATTACAGTTTACTTACTTAAGCTGAAAATGCAAACAAGCAGAGTTCTGGGCAAGTTTGTATTTCTGCATCTCTTTTTAGATCTGTCTGTTTACATTTTACAGTGTTTTAGGAGTGACACAAAGGTGGCAAGTTGCTGAATTCTAAATGTCCTTCAGTAGCTGGAACATTGCATTCCTGTGCCTCTTGATGAGCCACATTACTTATTTGTCACATATGTTGTTCACACAAGGCAATGTATTCAATGAAGGAATGAATCCAGGCAGATAGCCATGGGCAGACGAATGGAAGTGACCAAAAGCAGGATGGAGCAGAAAGCGAGGAAGGGAGAAAGGACTATTATGTCTGTGCAGTCTCCAAATCCTTGTAATATCAAACACAAAGGCTTTAGAGAGTGAAAACAGCACTTCCCAGTGCAGAAACATGGAGGCTGAGCAGGAGCCTGAGCACAAACCCGGGTTGGGACTGTGCTCCTTTCTTGACGTACCACCCTTCCTAACTGCTTCTGTCCTTGACATGGGGACAGAGGAAAAGCAGCAGCTAGAATTTGGGTAAGCTGCTTACAGAGATGTGAAGAGCCCATAGATCCTTCATTGGGGCCACCTGGGAACCCATTTTGGAAGGAATGAGAAAACTGAATCTGTTGCCAGCATTATGTTGAGCTGTTGTTCTTTGGAGTCCAGACTTCAGCCAGACTGTGAAATCAAAGGACTTGCAACTGAAACAAAGATAAGCCCAATTACAAAAGATGTTTTCTACCATATCACCTCTTTTCACCTTTGTCTCCATAGGGCATGTGGACACCACAACAAGTCATTGCATGGTTCATTATTCTAACACAACCTTTTTTGTCAGCAGTTTTTGAAGGTAAAAGTAGTATTCTGCTATGATAGCCAAAAATTAGCCCTGGTTATCTCAAAGAGTATTTCCAAACTCTTCATGCCTCGTAGCTAAGGCACGAGTCTATTGCCTTTGTAATGAATGAGCACTGTGGCAGCTTCTTCCATCCCTGGATAGCCTTAGTGATTGCCCCAGCCACTGAGATCCAAATCCTGGACTTGGTTTCAGAAACTTAAACACCACAGGACCATATAAACTGGCCCTAACACACAAATAATATAGACAAGAATCAGGTGACTTACCAGACAATATAGAAAGTAAAGAAACCCTGATCTTTGCTCATGTTTCTAAATGGCTGTGAACTCAGAAGAAGTTTGGAGTGATCAAACTCACTGAAGGTCTACTCACAATTTTTGCTCTTTGACTATAAAGGAAACAATCAACATGGGCACTTTTCTGTCAAAGAAAGGCTTCAAGAGCCCTTAATACTTTCTTTTGAAACAGATGGGTCCATGCAAGCTCTTTGGCTCTTTGGCATGACCCCTTAGCCAGGGGTGCATTTCTTCCACGACATCACTTCAGGCCACTCATCATACTGTGATCTTCTGTATCCTGATCTATTCCTTATTCCAGACTCAGAGAGGTAAGCCTTTCCCACACCAAAGCATCAGGAAGATGTCAAGGATTGCCTCAGTTCTGTATCCTTCTTTCAGGCATGGCTGGGAAATGGGTTCTGTGCCTTTTGCTAGAAGGGAATAGTGTTTCCTCCCTAAGGAGGCAACTCCTGGCTGTGCAGGCTTGTTGGGCTCCAGCAACTACCACTGTTATACACAGTGTGGAGAGGTGCATCTTGTGGTAGCCATATAAGTGAATGTGGTTTTAAATAAGGGGAATTTAATATTTAAATAAGGGGAAATTAATATTTCATTATTTGAGCCATGTTGCTTTCAGATCTATGCTCTGAGAAACAGATCATTGCAGCCTGGAGAACAGACAGGACTCAAGGGAATGACAATTCTCAATTCTAGACTAATAAATTTTGGTCTGACCTAGAGCAGCCATGAATCCTAGATAACCCCTCTTACTTCACTCATGTTAAGCTAACCACCATGGTTTTTCAGACACTGAAAATTATCCATGACCTCTTTTCCTGAAAGGACAGTTGAATAGAAAATTTGTGTCCAAATCCTTCCTATTAATTCAAAATACAACAAAAAGAGATAGGTTTTTGTACTCTGGAGAAGATGACCGGTCTTAATACATTCTGTTTTGTCCACAAGCCTTTCAACTTGAAAGCAAAAGTCCTCCTCATCTTTCCTTTGCTGGTGTCATCTCAGCATCTGTCTCGGAAAACTGATGAAATCAAAATGTAACCTGGGATCTCCAGCAGAACTTGAGCATGTTCATTTAAAAAGGCCTCCTTCTTCCCAATAAAATAATGGTTCAATGTCACACAAAAGAGTTCTCTTGTCCCTCAGCTCCCACCAAGAATTGTAGAAATTGATTCTACCCAGCAAGTATTAACTGGTTTACAGCATTAACCAGTTAACCCCACAGCACTCCACTGAAGTCAGGAGGCTGAGCTGGATAGTGGAAACTGGATGGACAGTTTGAAGAAATGTACAGTGAAGGCTGGATTTGTGCAGGAACATTGGCACATAGCACACAATATGTTCAACAGATTCTGAAAATCTAGTCCTAAATTTAAAATCGGGTTTGAAACCCAGATAAGAAACACATCTGGCACGTTTTGTCCCCTGGTTGCAGGACAGGCAAAACTAGCTTTTAGTTCCTAAAGCTTCCAAAGGCAGTTCTTCTCTCTAAACCCAGTGACCTCCTACTTTCACACAAAGAGCTCAGACTGTCCCTCCACTGCTCACACGCTCTCATTTGTGATTCACACAAACCACTCTGTTGCTTGCACTGTCATTAGAGTGCACCGCAACCCCAAAATCAAAACTCTGTCTCCAGTATTCCCACATGTGCCATGAATGCTTGCCCATCAGGAGAATCCTGATATTCTGATCTACCTCCACAAAGGATTACTTGTCACTTCAAGCCCTCTAGCCACCAGGAATATGGAAATTCCATTTACATAAATTCACGACCTAGGTTGTTTCTCTGCTCTTGCTGGCTGTCACAGCAGTCATGGGTGGTCACATCAGCCCTTCACCCTTGCATGGTGCCTTAGAGTTACAAGCAGCAAACAAAGCTCAGAGAGGAAACACATCCTTTGGGCTGATGCAGAATGGCAGGCAGAAGAAACCTAAGAGATTTTATACAATCGGCAGGGGGGGAGGGTTTAGAGAGAGAGTGAGCTACTCTGAAAAAAATTTAGCACACAAATCAGTAGTTAGTTCCTCCTGTCTTCAATACAGTCTTTCACAGAAGTGCTCTTACCCAGGAGTCAAGCTCTGAAAAACCACTGGTACCTTAGGGAGCTTCCTAGCTGTTCCACTAGAGAATGGATTATTTAAGGATTTCGGCCTTGGATTAAACTCCTTGGGAAGCTTCAAATGTTGCCTTTCCACATCAAACAGCATCCAAATCAGTTGTTGGCATAAACAACAGTCAAGCTGCCTTTTCTCTTTGCCAGAAGAATTAGGTCCAATGGGACTTAGCCACCAAAATTTTTTATACCATAGCTTCACACCAACCAGCCATCCAATTTTTGTGGGTTCTAGCCCTGGAATGACTTCCAGGAGACAAAATCTCAAACTTAGGGAGGTGAAGGCATGGGTCCAGCTTCACTCTGAGACATGGCAGAAAGTTCTCAGAAATATGCAGGAATTCTTTTTGTCTAAACCTGAGATGTATTTGGCCCTTATTGAATTTTAATGCAACTGGCAGAACTCTTGGATTACAGCCTTCTTCTCCTCACTTAGTTCACAGTTCAGAAACTAATATTACCCATCTATTAGCATTTCACAATGAATTATTTGTTTAGTAGCAAAGAAAAGTGATTAAAATATACAACGTGGTGCAAATCACCTTCTCATCCTCTGCACTGCTGTATAATTCATGCTGAAGAAAAAATGAGATTACAGCTCAGGGACTGTCTCCAGAATGAGTTATATTTGTCCCATTTCCCATTCCTGTTATAATCTTTGTCAAGACAGTAGAATGATACGTCTCATTTGCTGTCCCCTTCACAGTATTTGTCACACTACTGCAATAATATAGTTGCTGGATACCCATATACACATCATGAATTATTTGTTGATGTAAGGAAAGTGTTCTTGCATTCTCTTTGAGTAATCTGTCCTTCCCTTTAAATCCAGAAGCAGGTACAGATCAACATTATTCCTTTTTACTGCTTTTAGGATGAGATTTGCTATGCTCATCCTTTTGTTAAGAAGTGGTAAAAGAGGAGGGGGTTGAGCAGCGGAGTGGCAGGCACAGTGTATCACTTTGCTAATTGCAAGGAGGGATCCAGGTGTTGGCAGAGATCAAACCTACTAATATAATATCACCAGTCCTAAAGGCCAAATAATTGCAACAGATAAATCATTGTTCAATAAACACACCATTAGAACAGCTATCTACCCCTGAGCAAACAGATTTGAGAAAACTTATCTTCTTACGCAAGCATTTGTGCAGGATTGATACTCATCAACTAACAGCATTTATTTAACTAATGTCAAAAATGGATATGCTGTGGTTGCTGCTAAGTAAATGCAAATAATGGAGGAGAAGGGAAAAAATGAACGCATGAAAAGTGGACACAATGCTTCAAAATTAATGGGAAAAGGATGGAACAAACACTATGCTGTTTAGCTTGCACTACTAGGAAAGCCTCTCAAGGCAGGATATTTGAAAGATGGATCAAGTGATTACCCTGAGCAAGCAATCCCATTATTTCAGAGGTTCAGTTCGAAGACTTATCTACCACTTCTTGGTTGGAAACTGTGCAAGAGCAGGCTGTGATTTTCAACATGCCCTGAGTCTGACTGCACTGGTTTTTAGGTGGTTTTGAACACTGGGCCATAGTTGGGAAATGAAGCTCCAGGCCCAGATTCCTGAAGGAACTGCTTCCCTCCGGGGTGGGACTCACCAGAGCTCTGAGCCAAGGAACCCTGCAGCTGCAGTTCAAGCTGCTCCGCCGCCTCTCCCGCCCCTGGGGCCCAGGATGAGCACACGCAAACTTCTGAACACAAGGGAGCAGAGGCTGTGGGTAAACAGGATGGGATTAGAACCGGGACATACAGAGCTAAGGGGGATCCCACTCCTGCAACCCCAGAGCTGCTGGGGCAGCTTAGCAGCGAGCAGATGACTGAGAGCAGGTACACATCATGAGCATTCCTGGCTGTCTCTGCTTCCTCTGCCAGCAGTAATCTGCGTTTGCAGTGTGAGCTGCAGCTGTACAGGGAGATGGGTTTGCTTCACTCTGGTACACTGAGAGCAGTTGTGTTCTGGCAGAACTGCTGCTGGTGCCAGCCACACTGGAGAAGAACCAAAAAAGTGTACCAGAGGAGGGAAGGAAAGAAGGCCGGCTGAATCAGACTGGCAGCAGAAGAAAAGCTTCTCTTTCAGCATTCTGCCTGCGGCATGAAGACACCACGGGAACCAGACAGTTTGTGATCTGTGCTATGTTACAGGGTTATAAGAACAACCTTTGTGTTCCAGCCCAAAGGTCTTTCCAGTGCAGTTTGCTGTCAGACCTAGCTTTGGCAGGGCTGGGAGCAGGGACCCAGATCATACTGGAGCTAGCAGGGGCACAGACCGTGCAGCAAAGCAACCACACAGAAGGAGAAAAGAAATATGCTGCCCCCTCAACAGCTGGGAAAAATGAAGCGGCCAGCTCAGCATGACACAAGGGGAGGAGGGATGTACAAGCAGAAAGCCTGGTCAAAAGCAGCAACAAGCCCACTGAAAAAAGGCAATTTCTCTATGACCACCAATTTAACAAACCTGCTTATGAAAAGGGTGAAGGAAGAGAATTTAGCACTGATGCATCCAGATTAGCAAAAGCATTTGTTCCTCCCAAGTCAAAGAGCCAGGGGATTCACGGGAATACATATTTCTGCAAACAAGTAATTGATATCACATGACAGCTAAAAGTTAACAATGGAAACTTCCCCCTCCACAGAGAGAGGCAGAGATGGCCCATGGCATGGTGGCCAGGGCAGTCCCAGGAGCAAAGTGGCTTGCAGACCTGATTTGACCCACACACTCAGCAACTGAAGGGCTTCCCCTCTGCTGTAAGTGACACAGAGGCCATTTTAGTTCTGTCCTAAGCTGGATGTCATGAGCCAGCTATGCACTCACTGCATCTTTCTTTGGGAGGTTTGCAGGCTTAAGAATCCTAAATGAAGAAGAAATCAAAACAAGGAGACTGTCATTCATGCCACTCACACAAAAAATGAACTTTTCTCACCACACAAACTGGAGCAGTAATATGGCAGTCAGGTTTGTATTTAGAAAGAAAAACAGTAGCAAGAATGCTGCCATTTTTTTCAGGGATTATACATTCTTCAAAGATACTTTTTGTGTTGCTGTTTGGAATATGTATTTCCAAATGTATCCATTGTGCACTGGTTTAAGAAAAAAACAACAAAATAGTTACACCTGTGACGTTGAACAGATGCCTGGAGAGAATAGGAACAGAGAAAGCATAAGGATCCTAATTCATCCTCCTAATACCCCCCTCCCAGCCCCAGCTTTTTTCAGCTCAAGAGATGTCCTCCCTATCTCAACATTTTTCTTTCCTAAACCATAAGATTTTCAGTTGCCCTGTTCAGCTGAGAACAAGATTATAGTCAGCTGTCAATGATTTTTAGCAACAATCCAGAAGGATTTCCTCTTTTAGACTAAGATGGGGTACTTCACATTGGTTAAACTTGCAATAAACCAAACACCAAACCTCAAAAAATAACCAAAACCCACAAGTCAGGCTTACCAGAGGCAAAAGACTGCCTTAGTTGTTGCACATGTCAGTCAGACAACAAAGTAGGAGAAGGAAATCAATGACCATAGATTCCCCAGTGAGAGCCAGTTTTGCATTCGCTGCTGTTTACAAAAGGTGTGTAGGTTGAAGTCATTTTCATACATCTTGAAAGCAAGACAGTTTTATATACGTATATAAAATTATTCAGATCTTTATTCTTCATTAAATGTTTCATTCACCTTAATGATGTATTTCCCCTTGTTGACTACAGCAGTTGTGCTCATGCAAAACCAGAAGAAGGTATGAATTTGCAGGAACCATCATGGGGTTTCACAATGTACTGCACAAGGAAAGCAGGCAGTTGCATAATTATTCCAGCATGACATGTTCATGCATAAAATTAGGCCTTCTCTCCAAGCACTGTCTGTCAATAAGCCCTGTAAGTCTATAGGAGAGCTGTTCATAACACATTCAATTTTACCTATCAGTATGATGTCCAATTACTTGGGAAAGGGTGAAAGACTTTATGCCACATCTAAACATGACAGACATAACCTTTAAGTACTGGCAAATGCCAAGATGTTGCTGGCGGTAGGCATTCTGAACATGTTTGTGTTTTTCTTTGTACATGATTTCCCCCTTTTTGTGATAAATGCAAATTGTTAAATATTTTAAACCCCTGCATTATCACATCTCACAAGAAGCAAGTTTGGAAGGCAGAAGGAAGTTTTAAACTCCCTAACATACCCTTACACATTTAGCATAATGTTCCATCCACAGGTACGAAATTGGCCTTTCCCTGCCCCCTGGTTTGAGTACAAAAGTGTTGAGCTGGAAGATCAACACTAGGTCCAATTACTGAATCCTGCACAAAAGTAAAAAAAAAAAAAAAATTAAAATAATTTTGTTGTATTGTTCTAAGTAGAACACATGAAAAGCCTCTGTTCTACCTCCCAATGGCAAAGCTGATCTGTACCTCACAAATCTTTCCAAAGAGGCCAGCATGTCTTCCTTCTTAAAATACCTCCCAGCAGGGAGCACAACAGCAGGTCTAGTTTATCTTAATTACGTCTCTTTATCTCCATAGGAAGAAGAGATTACTGCCAGTATGTTGCTGGCTAGAACAGAAGAAGCCAAAGAGCACAAGCCATTTCTGTTTCTCCAGTTCTCCCTGTCTCAGGTAACTGCAATGGGAAAACCTGATGGAGGGAGTGGAGACCAGGAGAACGATATTCCTCTTGTTTTGAGTTATTCATTGTAACTGGAAGTGTGTGGTCAGAGTCACAGTGGGCGTAGAAGAAAGAAAAAAGTTTCTTTGTGTAAAGGAGGATGTGTTTTATCCTTGCTTACCATGCAGGGAAATAACAAAGAGAAAGCTGGCTGCAGCCACCGAGACAGCGTGCCCTGGCAAAGGCAAAACTTGAGAAACACAGCCTCTGTATCAACCAGAAAAAGAGAGGAATGCTTACAGTGTTGAGTGCCCACAGGACAAAAAGTCAGAATTTTCATTTGATTGGTGTTGTGGACATGGCAGCTCTTTTTGCATTAGGGAAGTTACCTTTTTGTCCATTACTGACTCTATGCAACACTGTACTGCTGCTTCTCTTTTAGCTGGCTTGGGAGGCAGGCTTATGGGGTTTGTGTTCCAGGGAAGGTGCTGTGGCATTTGATTTGAAGCCTATGGCTTATTGGAAATGGCAGTTTTGTTGTTTGTGGCTATTTTGGTTGCACCTTTTTTTCTGTCCTGGCTGACTGTTTAACTAATGTGCCCTCGCTTTTGTTTCTTTGTTATTAGAAAAGATTATTATTATGACTCTTCCTCTGTTGAATATTATGTATAAGAAATTATAACACAGTTCAGTTGTCTTTTGCTGCCTATTTCCTGTGATGGGTAGCTACTGCTGGTGAATAATATTTCCTTGCCATTAGGAGCTGGATTATGATGATGCATAGCTCATTCCATCGGATGAGTTTTGAGGATTGTGGCAATTTGCAGGTCTCTGTTATACAATGGACTGTGGATAGGGTTTCTTGCCCTCACTCTAACTCTTACATAAAGGCACAGTCAGCAGACTGGGTCACCACTAAAAAGGTAGAGGGCAGCTCTGGCCCTAAGATTCCCCAGTTTAAAGGCAAAACATAAGTTGACCATAAAGCTAAATAAATGTTGATGAGTAGCTTCTCCTTTATCCTCGTGCAGTGAAGGATGAATTTACAGGCCTGAAGTCAGCAGGAAATCCTATCAAGCAGCTTTGAAAAATTTAGCCAAGAATCCTTTTCTAGCAGACCTTTGGCAGCCTGTGTGCACCCTTCTGGTTTCCTTTTTGGTGAGGATCGTGCTATCCACATAGTGAAGGACAGGAAAAACAAGATACTAGTAATAATAACATATTAATTTCAAAAGCTGGCAAGTTTTCTTCCTCCAAATTAGGAAGTACCCTTGAGCCAGCTGGACAGTCTGAGTACTGGCTATCAATGCTCTTGTCCAAAACAGAAGTCACTTGATAACTTCTTTCATGCATAAATCTTTGTCTCTATGAAACATGATCTGTATCTTCCTGCTGTCTATAAAAAAATTGTACCCCAGAAAGACCCCAATTCTAACTGGGGCCTTTGGGACAATACAGTTGATAAATTCAAGTGATGATAATGATGACTGCTTTATTAAGCTGTAAAACTCCAACTGTTGGCACATAGCCAACAAGTGAAATGGTTTCCTGTTGCACTGTTCCGGGAATCCCACAGAAGTCTGACAAATCTGAACGTTATTATGAGGCCTGTGTTTGAAGTTCCAGCCATACAGGCCTCCAGGACTAGTGGCCCAGTGTCTGAGCATGGCTTTTATGTCAGAAAGCATGGGGAGGTTTCGTAGCAAGAACAGTATGAGAGCTTCTGAATAGGAAAATATCCATACCCAAAATACCCACCCATCTGTGGCTTACCAGTGATGGCCCAAACAAATTACTGACTTGCTGATCTTTTCTCCTGTGAAAAATGTAAAGTCATGGTGGAAGAGTAAGATTCAAGTGTGCATGGCACTTCTCTTCTGAAGCAATGGAGTTGGGGTAGCACACATACCCCTCATTCATCAAGCCTTGGCTGATGGGGTGTGAGTGGTAGAAAAGGAAAGACTCCATTTAGTACTATACTTGTGCAACTCTTCATTCTGTAACAAGACAAACATGCATCACTTGTGTTCATGTTTCATGCTCAAGACTGTTAAGCAGCAGGTTATGTTGTGCCATATTTGTTTTTGTTCCTGACAATTGTCCTTTGTTATTGTAGATATCAAAACAAGGTTGTTATAATTTTCACTATACTCAGAGCTGGAGAAATCCAGCCAGGCACAATCATCAAGAACCATTTTCTAAATCTACCCCACTGCAAATGGGGAGGTGGGGTAAAAAAAACCACACAAAACT
The DNA here is from genome assembly GCA_035041135.1 of Platyrinchus mystaceus. NCBI lineage: Eukaryota > Metazoa > Chordata > Aves > Passeriformes > Tyrannidae > Platyrinchus > Platyrinchus mystaceus. Next base: position 25,923,760 of record JAWWLV010000183.1, read on the forward strand.
ATGGGGAAAACTATCCATATTGTGCAGTGCCTCCTTTCCTCTCCCACTTGAGGCCTATTTTCTTTAGTAACCAGCTCAATGGCATTTTCAAACAGCTGAATCCTTTCATTTTTTCTAGCTAGATTTTTCTAAGCAATAACAATTCTGCTGCAGCATTAAATTAAAAAAAAATAATAAATAGAATGAGCATTTCAACTACAAGCAGTCTTTGCTCTTTCACTGCAGCATGGCTCCCATCCAAAGCCAATTATGCAAAACAACAGCACCTCGGCACCATTACCACAGCCATCTAAAGGGAAGAATTACACCTACTCAAAGCTGAAAACATTTTCAAGAAATTTAATTATTTTCTTACTTTCTCGCCTCAAGCGTGCTTTTTACCTTACTTTACTCTAAAACGCCTTGGGTGTTATTCATCTAGAACATATGGAGCACTATATAAATCCAAGTTGTTGCTAATTTTACTTAAAAGTCAGGTTTTATTTTCTGTTTTTACTTCTGCCTGTTTACACTCCTTGAAACATTTTTTGCATTGCCCCAGATGTCGCTTCTCACAGTGCTTCATCCTGTCTACATGTTAATCTTGCTGCCTCAGTACTTGTGATTTTTTTGCTTCAGACAGTGATGGAGAGAAATGCAATGCCAAAAACTAATTGTCAAGGAAAATAGCAAAATGATTTAAGTTCATGCCTTTAAATTCAGTATCAATTAAGTTTAATGGTCAAAATCTTTTCATTGATTTATGAAACTGTGCAGGTTGTGATTTCTGAAGGAAGAAGTGAGTCTGAGACAGCTCTATCTAATAGAGAGATTTCTCTTTATTTTACAGTCTTCTGCCTTAACTTTTACATACTGTGGAAATAATTTGCAGCTTTTTGTTCTCATATTAGGCTTTCAATGATCTTGGTCAAGAGCTCCAAGAATACTGATAGCAGCTGCTGGCAAAGAATGTTCCCTGTGCTGCAGTGGGCTATAAGACAGAATAATCGAAGCATGATTTACTCTCAGATATGGCACCAGTGGGCTCTCCAGAATATCTATCAGAGTTATATTCTGGAGGCACAGTGAGTTGTCAAATATTCGCCTGAGCTGTGGTGGTCTTCTGGCATGTATTCATTTAACAACTGGGATGCCCAGCAGGCTGTACTCATTTCCAAAATGAGGAAGTGTTCTTCACAAGGAAGTAATCTTAATTTAGAGTATAATGTTTCACATGTAAACAACACAGATACTTGCATAAATATAGATGCTGTTTCATGGGTGCACTCATACTCCCTAAATGAAAAATGGTTGCAATGAAAGGGCTGAGTGATTTCTTCACTCTCAAGCAAACTCCTACAGTGTTTTGTATTTTCCCATCTTTGGTTTGTAGTGTGAAAATGCTACATACGAGGAAATAATGATTTTCTGCTTTATACATCCCTGGGTACTCTTTCAGTTTGAATACTTTGGGTGTGGACTTCACCTGATTCCAAATTCTCTCAGGTAATTGGCTCCCCAGAAACCATGAACGCAGCTTGTTCCTGGTCAAACACAGCAAAGCTGTTACCTTATTTGTTTTGGGACAGTGGCTATAAATCATTCCCATTCATTAAGTTTACAGTCCTTTATGTACAGTTCTTCACTAACGTGAACTGAGAACTGTGAATGAAAGCAGTCATTTGGAAGAAACCTCTTTGACTTAGGCACATGATCAGACAATCCCTAAAATATACAAGGCACTGAAGTGGAGGGGGAATGGGGAGACAAGAACAGGAAGAAGAGAGTGGGACTGCACATAGGATTAGGGCAACTGTAAGCAGAAGAATAGATCTTGGCCCTGCAGGACAGACTTTTTTCTTGGAAAGCAAATGATTAATACAGTATAGTGCCAGCCATCAGCCTGAATTCTTCTTGACATCATGAAAAAGAATAAATTAGTAGACAAATACAAACTGTGAAAGAAGGAAATATGTACTACTTTCTACAGCATGTATGCTTCTATTAATTGAGCTTGCAGTATGTAGATCTGAGTGGGAAGAGGCAAAAAATCTGAAACTTAGGTCTTGGTCCTCTTTGGAAGCTTCCACCAGCCATACTGACCTTGTATCTCCATCGTAAATAGTCTGTCTGGAGTCATTCAGCATGGATATCAACAGAGCTGTGTTGATGTCTTCTTACACTCAAGTCCAAGTTTTTCACCTCAGGGTTCTAGAACAGACCTATGGAAAAGAACAGAGCCACAGCTCCTGCCATTCAGTGGCACTGTGCTAGGAGGACAACAAGCAGTTCATTGCCAGTAAATGTACTGTGTTTGCATGGCAAGGTTTTGGTACCGGGGTGGTTTCTCTGAGAAGCTGCTGGAAGCTTCCCGTGTCCAACAATGCTCCAAGGTGGACCCGTCACTGGCCAAGCCAGCTCCATCGATGACAGTGGTAATGCCTCTGGGTTAACATATTTAAGGAGGGGGGAAAAAACCTGCAGCTGCATTTGCAGTCAGATGGAGGAGTGAGAACATGTGAGAAAAACAACTCAGCAGGCACCAAGGTGAGAGAAGGAGAACGGGGAGGAGGTGCACCAGGCACCAGAGCAGATATTCCCCTGCAGCTCAGGGTGAAGACCATGGTGAAGCAGCTGTCCCCTGCAGCCCACAGGGGTCCATGGTGAAACAAATATCCACCTGCAGCCCATGGAGGACCCCACACCAGAGCAGGTGGATGTTAAAAAGAGGCTGTGACCCAGTGTGGGAAGCCCACACTGAAGCAGCTTTGCTAACAGGACCTGTTGCCCTGTGGAGAGAGAATCCCATGCTGGAGTAGTCTGCTGCTGAAGGACTGCATCCTGGACCCCCTGTCCCCCTGTGCTACTCAGGCACAGAAGGCAGAGAATTTGTCAGTAAAGCTGAGCCCAGGAAGAAGGAAGGAGTGGGAGGAAAGGTGTTTTAAAATTTGTTTTTATTTTCTCATTATCCTACCCTGATTTGATCAGTGACAAATTTAACTATTTTCCCCAAGCCGATTCTTTTCTGCCCATGATGGTAACAGGTGAATAATCTTTCCTTGTCCTTATCTCCCTGTCCTATCCATGTCCTTTCACTATGTTTTCTCTCTCCTGTCCAGCTGAGGAGATGAGTGACAGAGCAGCTTTGGTGGGCACCTGGCATCTAGCCAGGGTCAACCCATCACAGTTCATAGTAAAAAAGAGGTTCTATGTAAGTCTGTTCCATGTGGAGCTTCAGAAAGCTCAGCAAGGTCCTGTATCAATATATTATTATGCTCAGCAACACATTTTGCTGCAGGTAATATGTTGTTTACTTGCTGTCCCTGATCAAAGATCTGCTGTGTGCAGTGCTGGTAAGGCACTGTAGAGCTCTGTCAAGGAAAAGAGCAGTTCCTTGGCTTAAAAAACCATAAGAGACTTTAAGAAAGGATTGTTGGTTCTGCACAAATACAGCAACATTAAATTATAACCCGAGCTTTTTACCAGGCTCACTCAAGTACAGCAAATACCAGCTGGAGGGTAAGGAGGGATTTGCTTTCCAAACAGCTAGGAGAGGCATTTATTTCAGTAAATTAAACAAATATCAGCCTGTTTATGACAGTAAAAGTCAGCTGGACATCATGAGCTGTGGCTTGTACTGGGAGCTGTTCAGGACCCAGCACCCCGGGAGGAACTGAAAGTACAACAAAGTTGCAGAAAAATGCAGATGTGTGGGCTACGGGTCAGCAGGATTGAGGCATCACACCATGAAGATGGAGGGCAGATTCTACCATGCACCAAAACTATTGTGGATGGTGCTATACTGTTCACCCATGGTCTCCTGAGAGACACATCTGCCTGCAGAAGAAATGCAACATGAACTGTGCTTCTGTCTGGAGAAAAAAAACATCTCTATTCCAGCTTTACTTGAGATTGTTGAAATGAGTGGGGACACCAGGAAAGAATTGTCCCTGGAACTTGGAGAAATAAGGAGAGGAAGAAAGGAGGAGGATGCATTTAGAGCAGAAAGATTTTTTTGCATCATCTCTGCAACATGCTTTTCAAAGACCCAGGAAGGGCCTGTCCAGAAGTGAGCAGGTGTTATTCCTCATATAGAATCACAGAATGGTTTGGCTTGGAAGGGGCCTCAAAGATCATCTGGTTCCAACATCCCTGCCATGGGCAGGGATGTGCTTCACTAGACCAGCTTCCTCAGAGCTCCATCCAGCCTGGCCTTAAATACTTCCAGGGATAGAGCACCCACAGCTTCTCTGGGCAACCTATTCCAGTTCCTCACCACCCCTACAATAAAGAATTTTTTCCTAATATCTAATCTAAACAATACTCTCTTTTATTTTGAAGCCATTCCCCCCTTGTCCTGTCACTACATGCTCTCCAGTCCCTCTCCAGCTTGGACTTCCATCAGCTCCGGTGGCATCTAAATTCTCAGAAACACGGCTTTTCTTCCCTGCAATATACTTAGTCCTGCTCATGGAGGACTGCCCAGTGCCTGATCAAAGGGGCAGAAACTGTCCCAGTAGGAAAGAGGAACTGGGCCCAGTTCATTCCCTGTGTGTAGGAGCACAGAGTGCACTTGTATCATCCTAAGAGCATGCACACGGTGCTCTCGTAACCCTGCAGCCCTGTGTGTGTGACTAACACATACCACTCCTGTTCCTTGGTCCTTACTGTCCAGATGATGGCTGCAAATGGTCTGAAATCTCTCTGCTAGGTAACTTCACGGGTTCCAGTTGCCCATAATGCAAGAAAAGGGAACACCATCACACTGAATGACCAGGAGGATTTCCAACAACAATTTCCATCAGCTAGTCATTCTTAATGTGGCCTGAGTTTGTTGCCAGTCACTCATGCACTGAATATTCTGTCAACCTGCAGGAAGTCCGTGACTCTCTTCACTGTGAGCAATCTAAGAGGCAAAAGGGCATTCTGTTCCAAAGAATGAGTAGGAAGGCTTCCTTTCATTTGTCATCTCCAATGGATTTTAGGGGGGTTACATTTTCACTCCCTCCCCAACTCTTTTGCCTTGTATTTTTACATTCTATACTTTCCAGTACTAATACATCCTTTTTAAGACCTTTTTTTCATTATTTTTTAAGCATATCTGTCCTTGCTGTTAATGCAGACAGCCTTGAAAATACAAATCAAAACACACATAGCACCAGGAACAAGATAAACTTTCTGATTAAAGGATTGTTGCTCTAGGCTTCTATTCTTCAGTGGATCAAGACCTTAAAGAAACCTTACCTGAAGTTTGCAGGAAATCTCTGGTGAGGCTTGGCATTTAAGTACTGCTCTTGGATCTCAGCCTGGTATTTTTTTCTGGGACTGTCATTTTGCTGGTAACACTAATGGCTGTGCAGTCGAGAGAGAGAAGGGTGAGTGAGCTGGCCGAGTTAATGCCAGTACACACACATGCAGACTTGCTTCAAAAAATAAAAGGAACTGAACTTACCTAACAATAACTTAGAAAATCTGATTTCTTATTTGTTCCAATGCTGGGAGGCATTTCCTTTGTCTCAATCTACTTCACAGCAGGAGTCCCACACTGATGAAGTATCATCAAATTGTCATCTCCCACTGAGAGAGACACCCGCACTGCTCACTGATTGGAGAGACAGAAACAGTGACAGGTGTTTCTAAAAACTGTGTGGTTTTAAAATTAAAGGAAAAAAATATTTTTCCCCTTGTGGCATATATTTCCAAAATATAAGAACTCCTGAAGAACATTAAAATTACATTGTGAGAGACTGAAGAAGACAAATGAGACGTGTTAGTGTAGCAAGGAAATAGGTGACAAAAGTTTAAGAAAGTCAGCCTCAGTGGTGCAAAGGACTTCATTCCAGGTCAGAGGAAGTCTTGATAATTCTGTGGCAGAGTAAGAAAAGTCTGTTGTTTGGGTTCATCTCACAACAGCTGTTCAATTAAAGGAGTTGGTGGGATTCTAAAAAATGGGTTAATTATTCTTAAGAATAATGAGGGTATGTACGCTTACATTGGCGAGGATAAAAATACAACATTTATGCGGGACTGGTAGCGTCACTTACTATTAAAACTGAACGGATCTCTTCACGGTGAAACCATATTTCATTAGCTTTCTTAACCATCTCAGAGAGAGCAATTGAATTTCTCATAGAAATTTCTCCGCAGTGATCTCCTCAGCTAAATGGGGATAATGCCAAGCCCTCCTTTTACACAAATGAAAACAAATGTGTTAATTTATGTGAGGTCCACAGCTGCTAAAGTCAGAAATGTGACAAGAATGTCCATGATAAGATGAGTAATCCTACCTTCAGCATGAAGTGAATAGTGCTCAGTAAATAGCCTGGGATCATACAAACAGAAGGAGAAAGGAAATATTGAGCAGCTTCTTGCATGGTGGATTTAGTTTGTCCTCTGCATTGTGAGACACACGCCCTCTGGGGAGAAATAATATATGCTTATGCAATTAGATAATGCATGCACACAGGAGGGTTAATTAGGGTTGCACAGTTCTGACACCTCATATCTGTGTGGTTTTGAATTTGTGTTCTGGTGGTTTTCAAGGGATTGTTTTTAACTTTTGTATTTGTCTGCCAGAATGTAAACAGTATTTGTGTTCTGACACCAACCAGCCATTTGCTTCCTCTTCTTGTCTAACTGCACTGAAGCCCCCTCTGTCCAGGATCCCTCTTAGAGTTTGGATCAAGATTAACTCCCTACTGCATCAGCTTATAGGAGAATGAACAACAATAGTTAAGTATTTTCTGTTCATTCTGCCACTCTCCTGAAAAACAACAATAAAGCTGAGCAGCCACAGCAAAACACCAAATCAAGTTTGACCTTCTATGTAGGCATACACTCTAAACAGGACTGGTGTAAGAAGGCAATCAAGTGGGAGGGATTGGTTTGTGTAGGCATGGATAGTATTCATGGCAGGCTGCCGTGCAGCTCTGCCATGTAGAACACAACTGAGAGGTCCCATATACATTGGACAGACATGTTGGTTGAACAAAGATGTCTGATTCCTTCTATGCTCAAAATAATTCATGTTGTCTCTCATGTAAGGACCAAACATTTCCTTTGAATCCCTGGGGTAAAGGAGTTTTTCACAGGCTATGAAAAGCATCGGTGTGGCAACTCCACAGAATGTTGGTTTGCTGCCTCTGCTGAGCTGAGGGGCAACTGCAGTAGCCAGGGACTTTGTACTCCACCTGTCACTATTAGGCAGGTAAAGCACTTTAACTGTGTATCTTCTGGGCACTCTCCTGTTATTTTTCTCTGGTTTTATCCCATTAACCCTCTTCTGAGCACACCTGACCCCTTTATCATGAAGCTGAATAGTCACACCACGTTTAAGCTTCCCAAGACAGGTTTTGGTAGTAAATTTAGGCCAGATGTTTTCGAGTCTCTCTACAGTAACTTTACTCCCATGATTCTTCTCATTTCATATGCAAACCCTCTTGGAAAGTTCTGCAGAAGTTGAGAGGGATGAAATCTGAAAGAGTCAGTAGAAGTACAGCAGTGCTCTGTTCTGGAATTGAAAGAGAGTGCTGTCTTCTGCAAGCCTTTTGAGCCATCCTATCAGATTATATTATTTGACAAAGATGTTAATTGTATTCTATTCTACAGGATGTTCAAAATATAAGGAAAGGTTTTCATTTTCTCTTTAATTCTACAGGGCTTTACCACAGAAATTGACATCACAGACTATAAAATGCAGTCACCACATGAAGTATGTCCGTGTCTCTTTTGTTAGGTGTCTTTTTTACTTTTTGTATGAATTATTTATTACTCATTAATACTGGGGGAAGTGAATTGTGCTCCTGAACATGACCAAGTGAATGACAGAGACAATGTGACAATAATTACAGGAGTGTGCAAGTTCTCTAAGTGCCTGTAAAAATGATTTAGTTGGCTGTAGGGGGAAAATAGGTTTGTTTAATGTCTGGTTTTTTAGGAAGCTCAAGTACCCTGGTGATGAGTGCTTTATAAATACCGTAATACACTATGTAAGTCTCATTTTGTACACTGACAATGAAAGTAATACACAAACAAGGACAGTAGTCTTTTACATTGTGATATCTACTCTTAGATTTTAAAGAATTTGGTGGGCTGAAATAATCATGACATCTCAATGTGAGGAGCTGAGCACAGAGTAGCAAAGCTGCCCATCCACTGCTCAGTAAATACACTGTGAAATGAGGAAGAGATCTCAAGGCACCAGATTCTTCCTCCAGAGCTCCAGGGTGTGCTCTCCCTGCAGGATATTTGAGCATCATCCCCTAGGTAGGACATTACCATTTACTTTGCTTTTAATGTCCTCAAAGAGTTTTAATCTGTCTTGGGTACTGCTAAAATACTTAGACCTCACAGATTCTCATGCATCAGGGATGCAGTACATTCAGCACACCCATCATAATTACATCTTGACCTTTTCCAGCAGGTAACCCCAGCAGGCTAACATCAGTGAATTTAGTAGTGGACTCTCTCCTTTAAAGATAACAGTGTCTTCATTTCCCTCTGTAAGTGGTTTTACATTTTTTGGCCCTATCTTTGTATGGCTGTTAGTATAATTAGTTGCTAAAATAAGTCATTCTCACAAATGCAGGAGTAAAACAATAGAGCAGAAAGTAGGTGCACTTGGGGAGCTGTCACTGAAGAGAGGATGTGGCTGATTATCTGAGTGACATGAACAGACAAAAGGGTTACAGGGGGTTGTTTTCCATAGACAAAGAGCAAATGTCTTTGCACTCTGAATAGCTCTCATTTTAGATTAAAGGAAGCAGAGACAGAGGATGAAGGGGAGTTTGAATCAAGTAGGTGGAGCTATGAAGCAATTACGGTTGACTTTCTGTGGGGTTTATGGAGGCTTCTTCCCATTCTGCCAATGTCATGATTAGCTCTCCATTAGCAGGCAACAACAGATACCAGCAGAGAGCTACTGGTGCTACTGGCAGCAATGGGAAGTGGAAAAATGAAGAGAAAGCTGTGTGTGTAAGTGCACGTGTGTGCACAGATGATTTGCTCTGTGACAGTGACTACAATGGACTTTGCTCAGAAGGAGCACTCCCTAAAGAGTGGCTTCAGGATCACTTTAAGCTTTAATGGAATAGTATGAATAAAAACACTCAAACAACAGGCACACATTTACATATTTAGCATGTACCATTAAAGGCAGGAACAGCCAGGGTAAGCCGTGGAAATGGGGAGAAGGGAGACTGGAAGATTTTGTTAGAGATGCTTAAACCTTCTAAGCAGTCACTGACAAAAAAAAAAAAAAAGCTGTACTCAGTTCCCCTACAGCCCTGTGCTCTTGTCTATACAGACACTGTCTGATCTTGAAATACTTTTAAAATGTCTCATGTGCAGATTCAGTGAAGAAATTGCTGGTGCGGCCTCAATGGGAGACCAGTTCCTGCTGTACACAATACTGTGTAGGTTTGCCACTGAGGGTAGAGGAAATTAATGCCTCAACTCACCATTAATATGAGGTTCTGACTTCTTTATCTAAAAACAAAACCAAGCTGGACTCACATACTTCCTGCCAGGGTTTATTTAGAGATCCAACATCTTTTAGCTCTAAAAGCACTAGTCATACAATTTGCTTTTTCTCTACAGAAAGAAAACATTTCTATTGAGAAACTTGAAATATGAAGTACATACTTGAAATATGAAATATGAAATTTAGCATACTTAAATTTCATCATGTAAGGAACCATTTTCCTTAGCAGGTTGAAAATAAAGAAATATCTGTCTCCATTTTGCCTCCACCCCTGAACTGAGTCTGTTGCGTTTCTAATTCCAGATGGAAGTACAGAAAAGACAAACAACAGAAAATTTCCCATAGAATCCATTTTTCCATAATTCAAGGGTTTTTTTCTGACCAGTGGTACTTGCAAGTATTTCTTTCAGGACTTTATCCAACCTGCAAGCTGTAGTGAAATTTAATTTTTCCCAGCATTTAAAACCTAACAGTAAGACTTTCTTAGAAGTCATGCAGTCACTTAAAATGCAGATGTTTAACAGTAATTTACTCTTAAGATTCTTTTTTTAGGTTTATAATTTTGAAGTTCTGTCGGATGACAGATTTTCAGGCTTTCCTTACCCCATCAAAAGGAACAGAAAGCATTTTTTTAAGAGACAGCTAAGATTCTCACAGACCCCGAGTTTGGAGTTTAAAGAAAACAATCACCAAATACGGCAAGAAACTGTAAGCTGGAGATGTTGAAATGCTATTATTATTATTATCTGCTCTCCTCCTGTCTTTCCCAACAGGCTTCACACCAAAACAGAGAAAAGAGAAAAAGCTCTCACCTAAGACAGGATAAATAAGCTGGTTACATTTTAAGAAGTGCGAGGCACCCACAGCTCTGCTATCAGTGGGAAATGCAGGTGCTCTGAGAACAAGATCTGGTTGTCAGCTTTTTTCTGCTGTTGACTTGCCTTTTTGTTCACTCTTCAGGCAGGACAGAGTCCCATCGCTTTTCTGTGTAACAACAGAGACTTGGGTCTGTTCTCTGCCAGCTTTATCTGTGGGGTTGGGGCGTTCAGCTCCTGGGTGAGACATAAACCGAGTGCTCTGTGTTTATGGTCTGGAAGAGGGCTCCGGCTTAAACATCTTTTTGCTTTCCCCGGTTTATTTCCCACAGAAACCAGAGTGTGGGAGGATATGCCTTGCCCCATCACAAAGCCAGGATCAGCCTGCATTACTTGCAGTTTTCTGTAATGATTTTATTGCAAACAGCAGTTTGTGTTATGAGGTCTGGGTTCAGTGGTGGAGTGCCAGACTGTGCAGTGAGTTGCCCAGGCAGGTGTCTGAAGTGTACCCTTCAAAAAGCTTTTTTGTCACTCAGAGCAGGACTGTGCCACGGTCTGACTGAAACTGCCTCTCACCTCTGGCTGTGGCAGAGCCAATGGCACTACTTCTGACTGACTAGCCTAAAAGCTTTCTTTCAGTGCCAAATGCTGAGTAAGGATTTCTGCTAGTGTGTGACGGAAAAAGAGTGACTTTGAGTCATCTGATAGAAGGCAGTGGTACCAGCCTACACAAATACACCTCTGGTGGAGTACAAAGAGAGGCTTGAAGAAAGCTAAAATGGGAAAAGTGTGTATTAAGCAATAGGAATCCCAGTGATCAGTGACAGATGTGCACCTATTTCCATGCTAGGAAGGGGGATGGAGAGACCATATCTTGTCCTGCCCAGTTAATATATATCCTCAGGAGTCCCACAACTTGCAAACACCTGTAAACTAGCAAAAGCTTAAAAGAAACACAGATTGCTCTCCCTGCTGGTCTTGCATTGACTGCAATTAAGAAGCAAGAACTGAAGGGAAGGCCTGTATGAGTGTATATACCCCAGTCTAGATGAGTTCTTGCCATATGATTTTTTTTTCCCCTGTCACTTCACTCTTCTTGTTAAAGGTGCCAATTGTATAATTTTGTGCCACAATGTGAGAACACTATTCACATCCATGGTAATGATGTTCCATTTCATTGGGCTGCACAGCTTTTAATTCCAAGTTAATACAGTATCGAGGTTTTTTTGTCCAACATTCTAAATGCCACAGCATGTTGATGAAAAGAAATTACATTGATGAAACAGTTAGGCAGTGATTAATATGATCCATAACTCAGAGTGATGTAACAGCCCCAGCTTTCTATCGTACAGAAAATGATGTCCAATTACTTGCTATTGATCAGATATTGCATTGCACCAAATGGGACGCCAGCATCAATTCATTTCATCATATTGAATTTCAGCCAGTATCAATGGATATTTGGCACGTGTTTTGCTGAAACATTTGTCTGCGTGATGATCAGAGCTGATGAACAGGTTGGCAGGTTTTGTTTGTGAAAGGGGTGGGGAGGGGATAGGGAAGAAAAGAAAAGAAATGTGCTAATCCTGGTTGTGAATTTGAGCTCATATCTGGCACTGGCAGGGCAGGAATGCCTCCCTGCATGTGCACATTGGTTTCACACAAGTGGCTGCATGTCCCTTTCAGACATGTTAACATTCTGTACTGCTCACTGCTTATTTTTTATTGATAATCAAGTGAATAATTAAAGCCCAACAGCTACGTAAAACCCACATAAATCATCTTCAATATGCGAGTAATGCACCTCTGCTCAGGCATAGCTCCCATTATGAATAATGGCCTAGAAAGCCATGATTCATACTAGTGTGCATCGCTTCCTCACTCTGCAGTTGCCTGTGGGAGATGTGGCTGCCAAAAGTCAGGGAAATGGGATGGAGGTACACAGAGTGGCCTTGAGATATCTCTCCAGCCCGGTGTCCCATAATATTATCATCCTGGTTTTATGTTTCTTCTTTGCTGTTGATGTCCTATTTTCTCAGCTGACATGCCGTTATCTCTGAGCTTCCCTTCCCCTTATTTTAATTTTTTGTTGTTATTATTCCTGCCATTATTAGTTCACTTATAACATTTGTTCCACTCTCTTTTGAAAGGAAACTCTCACACAGAAGTGCCCATCACCATTAACCTCTCTGGCTAAGACCACCAGTCGTGTGCCTGCCACATGGAGTACTGCTAGGCCAAATGTAGCAACATCTGCCACGCATTCAACAACTTCCTTTTGGATTCCTCACACTCTATTTTCACTTCCAGCTCTGAGCAGGAGTGAGATATGTTCTGCTGTCTCTCAGATGCCAGAGTGCTGGGAATGTGCCATCCTTCCACTACAAACTGGGTGAGTTTTGGAGACAGGCAAATTAAGCCAAGCACTCAAATAGAAGTGGAGATGAGCTGTCCACAGCTTGTTTTTGTTGACCCTCAAGGCACCTTCTGCCATAGAACTCTCCATATCCTTGAAAAATACTGTGGCTGCAAAATTACCAATTATGGAGCTGTAGCTCTGCAAATGTTTACATATCTGCTCAATTTTATGTGCTTGAATGTCCCTGGGGCTGCGTGAGGATGTAAAATTAAGCATACATGGAAGTTTTTATACGCTCCAGCTTTCCACCTTACAGAGCAGATGGCATCTCTGTAAGCTTTGTGAAACATTATATTTAGAAACAATTCCATTTGTTATTCAAATTATTTGTTTACTGGGCACAAACAGCATCATTGGTATGTTGCAGATGTTGAGAAATGGCCCTCTTTTCCAGAAAACCTTGTGACCTCAGTGGAGAGTGACTACAGGTACCTGAGCAGGACAGCCTACCTGAGCTTCTTTCTTGAGCATCTGGATGGGTTTACCTGAAGGCATCCTTTATTTTCAAGATACTTCCCTCAATTCCACAGTTAACTACACTAGTCCACATAGCATGTTTAGGATGTATCCTAGCACACGGGCATTCCTTGTGCTTGAAGTGTCTTAGGACAGATCAGCTGGATCATGTTACTCAAAACTGAGATCAAATATAAAGAGAAAAAATGCCTGAGATCACAAAAAAGTAGGCTAAAGAAATGAAAGAAAATTTGAATTTCTTTTCATTCCATGAGCACTTACGTTTTTCTTAATCAGTTCTAGTGTACAGTAATAGTTAATTACTGAGTAGAATAATAATCACAGCTGTCCATTCAGTATTGAACTTCTAAAAGCCAAAGTATTTTCCATCTCTACCTTTTTTTAGAATATTCTTTCCAAATGCAATTTCAAGTCTATGATCAAATTATAACTCAGCGAGTGTCTGGAGGGAGAAATATTCTCCTGCAATAATTCAGCAGATAAAGGATTCAAGGGACAATTCCCCTGGCAATACTTATTTTGTTGTGGACAGTATTCTCAAACTGATCCTTGGTCTTGGATTACGTCACTCAGAGACAGTTTTTCAGAAGCGTAATCCTCACCATTTCCCCAAAATCAGACTCTTTGCAGTGTTTCAGAATAAGTACACAGAAAACTGAGCAATCTTAAATCAGGGACACTTCTGATCTTGTAGATTTATATACTTATTTAATTAAAAGTACCCCCCTCTTATGAATCAGATACCCAGTACAGGATTAAGTTCCCCAATTATTCATAACTTGATACTTGAATATTCTCTTCTCCAGGCTGAACAACCTGGAGAAGAGAAGGCTTTGGGGAGACCTCATTGCAGACTTCCAATACTTAAAGGGGCCTTTGAAAATAAGGGAGAATGACTTTTTACATGGGCAGATAGTGATGGAACAAGGGGGAACAGTTCTAAACTGTGAGAAGAGAGATTTAAACTAGATGTTAGGAAGACATTCTTTCCTGTGAGGGTGATGAGGCACTGAAACAGGTTGCCCAGAGAAGCTGTGGATGACCCCTGTTCCTGGGAGTGTTTGAGGCCAAGCTGGATGGGGCACTGAGCAAACTTATCTAGTGGGTGGCATCCCTGTCCTTCCCTGGAGGGTTGGAACTAGATGATATTTAGGGTCCCTTCCAAAACAAGCCATTCAATGGTTCTATGGTTCTGTGATTCATCTCTCTGCATTAGACTGCTAAGAACCTTAACATCTTAAAATGCTTTTTACCATTCTCTTTAAAAGAGTTTGTATCTGTGATGTGAGATAGTCAAAAAGAAGAGGAAAGTCTGATTGTTTTGGTAATAGTTCTACTGGGCTTATTACCACTTAAATTTTTTTTTTATATTAGGAAAGTGGGTTTTTTTTAATCTCAGCAAACTGGTAAAAGAATGAAGGGGAATAAATACAGCTACTGATTAGCCTTATCAGACTTTCAAAAATTAAATGCAAAACCTCTAAAAGTCAATAACGCTGATGAAAATCCTCCTGCAAATCTCTGAAACAAACATCAAACACATTTAGTCGAGAGTTTTTAATATCTTTCTCCTTTTCCACCTCTAGGTTCAGTTTCATGAGTAGTTTGTTTAAATGGGCAAACATACAAGGCACACTGGAACCTACCCAGGCACTGCATGCTGTGAGGTTGAAGCTGTATCTTTGCTTGGTTAAAGTGCTGTTCACCTCTCACCTGAGAAGCTGTCATAGGTGATGGTCTAACAGGCTCTGCAGTTTACGGCCAGGACTGGTCCCAGAGCTTCCTTCCACATGCTTAGGAGGGAGGACTGCAGCTCAAGGAAAACATAACACAATATTGCCAATAACAATTCTGAAAAAGAGCGCATCAGCTCCCCTCCCAGAATTTTACATCTCTTTAAAGCTAGAAATTAACATTTAAAATCTTCATTTTGGCATACTGTTAGAGAACCACAGCATTGCAGAAAGTCTGAGGTTGAGAGGAATCTCTGGAGATGCCCCAGTCCCACCTCCTCCTGATGGCTGGGTCAGCTGGAGCACAGTGCCAGGATTTTGAGTATTTCTAAGGATGCAGACTCCACAGCCTCTCTGGGGAGCTTCTGCCAGTGCTCAGTATTTTTCTTATTTAAATGAAATTTCTTGTATTTCATTTTGTGCCCACTGCCTCTTGTTCTGCCACTGGGCACAGCTGGGAAGAGTCAGAATCCATATTCCTTACCCCCGAACTCTCTCTGGAGTTTATACACACTGGTAAGGTGCCCCTCAGCCTTCTTTTCTCCAGGCTAAATAATTCCAGCTCTCTCAGCCACTCCCACATGGCAGATGCTCTGATTCCTCTGCCATCTCTTTATCCCTGGACTCGATCCATTATGCCTGTGTACTGCCTCTGTACTGGGGAGCCTAGAATTGGGAACAGCTGTGGTCTCACCAGTGCTGAGGAAAAGAGAAGGGTCACTTCCCTCCATCTGCTAGAGATCCTCTTCCTGATGTTAGTCAGCCTCTCATTTTCAAACTAAATCTTATTTTGATTTATATTATATATGGTTCTTATTTTCAAGGTTTCTTCCATAACTGTGAAGACTAAATGGGGGGAAAACCAAGCAAGCAAGAAAAAAACCCCCAACAAACACAAAAGTCCACAGCAGAAAGAGAAAACAGAGAATGTCAGACAAGCTCTTGGAGTCCAAAGCCAGGGGTCTAAGAAGAAATGTCACATTGACACAAGATAACTTAGAGAGCTGCCACTGCAGATGTTGTCATTCAGTCACCCTGCCTTTGACTGCACCATTTCCTCTATGGAAAAGCATTAGGCTTCAAGGCACAGCTGGCACCAGCTATGCTGGTTCCTGGTTTCTCTCTGCACTCCAGACTTCCCTTAGCCTACAGAAGTCCAGTCATTCATTTGTACTTGGGTTTGTGACACTTGCTCTAGGCTGGCCTAAGAGAATCCAAGAGAAGAGTTTGGCCTTAAGCTGTAGGTGGAAACCTGTACGTGTGTGTGTCATGGATGCATTGAAGGGAGGATGGATGCTGCAATCACTTAATATAGGGAACTAAACAAATAAGGAACTGATTTTGGGAGAGCAGAATGGGGGACAACAGAAGAAACAAAATTATTTAGCTAACATGTGATCCATTGCAGCCAGAAACTTCACCATTTCAAGAGCCTTTCCAATATTTATAGAAATGCAATAATAGGCTTAAGCAAAAAAGACATGAGGGTAGGCATCATGTGATGTCTGTGATAAGAGAAATATGTAATTGAGCTGGAGTGGAGGTGAAGGCTATCCCTGCACATACAGTGCTATTACATTCTTTTCCACTTGGATACCCTCTCCAAGCACACTAATCCATGGATCTGGAGAAGAATAATCTACTGACATCCAATTTTCTGGGATATTTTTTTTTTCCTGGATAAGCCAATTTGTTGACTGAGAGGTATGGGTGTTAACTCTTTCCTGGCTAAATGGACCTCAAGAATTAAAGATGAGTTTGTTCACGAGCAATGAGCTGTGTTTCCACCTGTCTTCCTGATGACAGGAATAAGTTTTCCAAGCTAGGGAGGACATTAGAGACATTAAAGGTTAGATCACTGCTGCAGTTAACATACAGGTAAAAGAATGAGCACAGGCTCTCAAAATTAGCTGAAGCGAAGAGAGAGGAATAAGCTAAAATGTTTTGACTGTGATCCATGTTCAGATCTATTCCCTGGAGGTCAAACCAGAATTGTGGGCAAAGCCCAATACTAACACAGATATTCCTTGCTCTTACCAGATGAATGCATTCCTTTTTCCAACCACAAATGCCTTGAAGCTAGGATAAAAAAGGCCATTGTACTTTGCAAGTGCTCACTCCTCCTGGTGCTGACAAAGCTGCATTGTTCTCCCCAGGAGGAGGAGGAGGAAGGCTGGGGATCAGGGTGTGGCCAGCACAGCCTCCCAGGGAGCCTTGAGGGTTGTTTGCATCCAGTCGCTTCTTTGCAAGCCGCAGTGAACGTTTTGCAGCTGCTATTGTAGAGGAGAGAGTTTGGGTGATGATAGCTGGTGTATTAGTACTGCACTCAGCCTCCTTACAGGGGGTACTGGGAAACAATTTGTCATTTTAAAATGGCTTGATGTATTTAATGGAGGGATCTGTGTGGTGGTGTTTCCTGTGCAAGCAGGGGCTTGGGTCAGGGACTTGGTTCTTTCATTCGCTAACCAGTGTTTGGCAGATCTTCCTTCTTAAGTAGTCCCACCAGACCGGTGGTTCCACTGCCATCTGGAAAGGACATGCAGATGCAGCCCGAGGGGAAGGGTGGGCCCTCTTTCTGCAAAGGCAGTTACATGCAAATGGCATATCCTTGGCGTGCAGGAAAGCAGCCCAAGAAGCATTCCAGCCCCTGCTCAGGCCTGATGAAGGTCAGTGTGGAAGTCTGTTGAGTGCTGTGCATGGCAACACTTCGTATTATCTCCCTCAGAAACCTCAAGTCTTGTGTTGAGGATGAGTGTGTGTAGACAAGGCTTGTCCCACAGTATATCTCTGCAGGAAGAAAAGCATGTTTAAAGGGAGAAGAGAAAGAAAAGCACAGGGATGGGATAAGGGAAGATGTGCTGGAGGCTTTTGTCACAAGTATGAAGGGACCTATTTTGGCACTGGCTGGATTGCTGACATCCAGGCTCTGGATATCCTCAGCCACACTGGTCCACAGTTTGATCCAGCTGCAGGCATATGGATAACCGTCATGGATGACCAGGCATGACCATCCCCACCAGGGAAAGGGAGCGCTTATGGAGAGGACTTCTCCTTTGACCTCTGTCTCCAGCACTGCTGGGTTGATTTTGTGTAGAGTGACAGTCTCCAAGAACATACTTACTAAAATCTATTGCAACAAGTTTCTTTCCAAAGGAAAGTAACATTTTTATAACTTTTCCTTTACAAACACAAGCACACCTCCTGTTTTGTTAATGGCCGGCTGGGTGTTCCCCTTGTAGGTTGACCCTGGTCACCAGATAAAAGGGAATGTCAGATGGGAATTAATAGAATTAATGAATCCCACTTCCTCCCACTGAAGCCAGGCAGAACAATTCCGGTGATGACTTGCAAAATGGTCACTATTTTAATGTGTAGAACAAGGATGTTGACTAGTGCTGCCAAAGGGCCAGTATCCCAGCCTGCTGGGGCTGTACTTTTCCCTTCCATTTCAGAGTGACCCCAATCCCAGTATGGACAGCCAAAACAGGACAAACTGCACCCCAGTTTCCTACACACCTACCTCCTGGCTGTCTGTGCAGAGATTGGGCCAGGGCTTTTCTGTTCCTGCTTGGTTCATAGTCTCTCTCCCATCTCTCAGCAGACCTATACTCCCTCCAGCCATAGCAGGGCCAAATGAAGTCGTGTTTGTGAAGTCATTTCCTTTTCAATGAGAAGTGACCCCAGCCCTGTGCTGCATGGCTGCTTTCTCCTTCACACGGTGTGAAAGGGCGGCAGGTTGAAATTTCAGTGCCAGGTCCGTCCCATGAGGATGCTGTGCTAACACTTGCTGGGGTAGTGGCTTGTGATTCTTGCCTGCCTGAAGCTCCTGGTTCTGCTTATTTTAAATTAAATGCCTCGTTTCCCAGCATGTTTACATGATGGCTTCGTGTCCCACACAGCTTACTGCTCATTCCCCACCTCCAGCCCTGCACAGGAGGCACATACACATCAGTTTGCTTAATGTAAAATCCTAGCTGGAGAAATTACTGTCAGATCAGGCAGATGGACACCAGAAAGCATTTGCTGTTCTTCATTTGCTCCTCTGTCTATCTGTGTGCCACCCTGCCTGGCTCAAGAGGCAGCTGCTGATGAAAAGAATGAGACAGATTTTCTTTATTATTCTATCAGGATGGGAGACAGTGAAGCACTTGACATGAGAGAGTGTCCCTTGAGGTGGCCGAGGCCAGGATGGGCTGTCACAGTTGTACTTTCCATGAGGAAAAGAGCTGAGCAAAAATAGGGTCAGTGTCTGTTGTAGCAGTCGATGAAGTAAAAGGCTTAGCCTGCTGTTTCCTTCCTCATTATTTCCATACTCATTTGTTAAGGTAGATGGCAACATGTCAATTTGCATCTGGTCACCATGGGATTTCTTTTATTCTAAGCATGGCCATGTCCAGCAGCATCCAGAAAGGCAAGCTGGCACTAGTTGCAATTCTCTATCTTTATGTAACAGAGTTTTCAGGAACAGGAGCTGGGGTCAGGAACCTGACACCAGATATGCCCATTGCAAAAAATCAGTACTGAAGTCAAAGGAGCTATGCATGATTTGCACTGCTTATCTGAGATCATGATATGGATATTCTTTATAAATTAAAAAAAACCCCAAAACACACCTCTTTCTGCTAAGCCAGGCAGCTGGTCAAAATTCCACAAACATGTTGCAACGAAAACACATCTCAATAGCTGTGATTTTTTGCCTGTGGCCGTGCCTGGATGTCACCTCTAAGGGGCAGTGTGTGTGTGTGCATTGCACAGCTGGGATCAGCTGGGCAGGGAGAACCGACTGCCGACATCATTCCACAGGGGCAAGTTGTTTTTCTGGCTGAGAAACAAGACATAATATATAAAGTTGCTTTAAGGATAAGAATAGCAAACGTGCTGCATAAATAATGTAAAGCAAGAAGAAAGTCCAGCATTGTTTAGAATATTTTATGAGGAATTTATTGCTGTTAATTGAATGGGAGAGATTGATCACTGAGGAATCTAGTTCATTACTTAACAAAACCTGGATAAATGGTGTGTCATTTCTCTGTTCTGCTTAGCATTCTCCTTTGAAACCTTTCTGTTTATGGGAAAAAAAAATGGCATTTCAAAACAGATACGAAGTGATGCCCCAGGACCCCTCTTCCATTCCCACGTCAATACATTATGAAATACAGGCAGGCATAACCCCCGGTGGCCTAGCGGTTAAGATGCTGGTCTCTCAGCGCCAAGGCCACAGGTTCTAATCCCGGTCCCCCGGGTA
>JAWWLV010000183.1:25944008-25959283 GCA_035041135.1 Platyrinchus mystaceus
AAATCCATTGCGCAGGCTTGAAAGGTGGGAACACCTTTCCCAGATCTTCGTTCGCGAAGACTGGCCATTTACCTTACAGGCAGGCAGGATATAATGCTCTCTGTCCTTCCTTTTCTTTTCTTGCTCACCGACATTTTGAAATTCCCATTGAACCTCAGCATGTAAACCGGGGGCCAGAAATAAAGGAAGGGAGGAATCCGCTGTGCTGTGCCCCATATTTCCTGCTCTGAGGGCCTGCCATGGTTGCAGGCAGCAAAGAGCTGGGATGCTGAGCACCCCAAACAGGTTGAAACACTACTGTCAGCTCCTTTACTGAGGGGCCCTGCCAGCTATTGATCCAGCACTGGGAGTCACCTCCATACAACTGTGCCCAGAGCCTGATTCTCACCAGCAGGACAGTTTTGATAACAAGGGTGCCTGCCTGAGGTGCTTTAAAAGGTCTTTGCTGTTAATTTGTTATAGAAAGAAGCAGGGGGAGGTGAAAAGCCAGTACATTATGCTAATTTTTTATCCCTTTTTTCTACTTTGATTTTGGGTGTAGTCTCCAGCCTTTGAATAGATGCCAGTAATGAGCTGGCTCTAAAGAGAAATACCACTAGAATTAAAATAAGACAGGACTAACTTGGACATGCACTGGGATGCTGATTATATCCAATGCAGCCCCCCTCTGCTGCCTGTGTAATATTCATTTTCCAATTATCAGCACCAGATGAGTAAACTAAAAGGGCATTGAGTCTAACCTTGCTTTTTTTGTGCTAAGTTGAGATGGTTGGTCAGCTGAGAACTGCTGAATCCAGTCTCAGCAGCCACAGAAACAAGTGAGAGGGTTCCATCACCCAGCAAACCATCCCCAAGCCACTCAAACAATATTGTGATGACACGGGGCAGACCCAAGCTGGATGGATACAGAAGCAGTAGGGCTCTCCAGAAGCACAATGATATGCTTGGTCTCCCATTCCCACAGCTGCAGAGATATCAGCCCTAGACTGGAGTCACACAGGACCACACATGTCCCTGGGTGAGAATTACATGACCTGATCTTGTAACAGCAAGGTAATTTTCAAATAAATCTCTTACAAGCTGTGTTTTAAAAAATCCTCAAAATTATCTCTATTTGATATTTTATTCCTAATGAAATGGTTTGTTTTTCAGTAATCAGCATGACATTTTTATTTTTGAACCTCCATTTTATTTTTATTTAGTTTACACAATCAGCAAAACTCTTGAAACCAAATTTTCATTCAGCCCAAAGCAAACTTTCTTTCACTCTTCAGTTTAGCAATGTTTTGTATCTGATGTCAGCCTAGAAGTATTTTCACCCCATTTTTCCCCTCTGGAACTGCTAATTCATTGAAGTATAGCTACAGTTTCAGTGGACCCTTCCCTTCTGCACCTTCCAGTCACCAAGCACAGATAACGCTTTTCAGAGTTCAGGTTTTATTAGACCATCAAGACAGACCCTCTCCTGGACATTTAGTACCAGGGGCTCCCAGCACCATACAGGGCACCACATAACAAAAAGAACTGTGATTTCTTCTTAAATGGCATTGGATTGTTCTTCTTTAGACTTGTCAGTGCTCAGCAACACAATTCATTAACAACTGCTTGTGTAAACATTTGAGAGATGACTGCCTATTTGTGTGGATAATAATATGTGAGGTTTAGTTATGGGCAATTTTTTTGAGGTTTTAGCTTTCTTGTCTTTTCGTTCTTTCCTTTTTGAATTTCTATAAGGCTTTAATGAAAATCAGGCCTAATTAAGTCTGGGAAATTTTTTTTTGTCTATGCTTTGATTGTTGAGAAGAAAACTCAAGGGTTGTAATGGAGAACAGCCTATTAAGAAGAGATCAAAGTATTTGGGTAGTTTTTCTAAATATTCACCTGTCACATCCTGCAAAATATTCCTACAAACCCAAGGGAAATCCCTGGTTCTGAGCAGCAGCACACAGGTGTTATTGCAGCCATACTGACTGCAACAGAAAGAATTACTTTGGTTGACCTTCTTTGGGTTTTGAGTGGTTTCTGAAATACCCAGAGAAGAAGTTGCCCCTCAGAAGCCACAAAATATCACCTGCTGGATCACTTTAAATTTTATGTCTAGGATGAGGCAAGGAACTGGTCCCTGAGAGGGAAGGGGAAATGTTTCCCTGCCTTGTCCTGACTTGCCCTACCTGCCATAGGTATTCCGTGACATGGTTGAGTCCCTGGTAGTGGGGTGACCTCTCCTTGGTGGGCTGCCTTGTCTCTGCTGAGGAGTGGTCCTCCAGGCACCCCAGGATCCTCTGATAGCTTATTAGTTTTCATGCCTGTTGCTCTCCACTGACTGTTTAGAGAGACTCCAAAAGCAGCAGCCCTGCAAGTCAGGCACACCATGAATCTATCACAGATTTTTTGAGCGTAGATGCTGTATTAGGCAGGTAAGTTTGTTTTCAGCCTCACAGTTGGCTGTTTGAATGCAGTTCCAGCTGCCTTGTGATAGAACTGCTACACTGACATTTTATTGTATTTTTTAGAAATGGGTTTAGTCAAACAGTTACAAATAATTTGAATTTTGGAAAGCAAAATCCTTTTTTTTTTTTCCTATGGGCTCAGTGCTGGAGAAAACAGGTGATTCATGATACAACGTTATGCTCTTCATTTGCCAGGTGCTGCGAAGATTAGATTAAGCTGCTTGTGTACAGTGTGTGTGACTGAGCCAAAACACTGCCCTGGAAAATCTGGTCCCTTCTGCTGCAGTGAGAGCACACAGCTCCTCATTTTGGGAGCCCTAATGGTGCAAAGGGTCAGGCCAGGCACCAGCGCTCAGCTATGGGTCAGCATTTCTGCCTCTGTATTTGCACATCTTTGTGTGTCCCTCGGGTCCATTTATCTCAGGCCTAGCAGGATGGCCCTTGCATTTGCAGACAGTGACACAGAGCTCTGATATTCCCTTCCTCCACCTCCTCTCACTGCTGAAATTGAGAGAATTGTAACAGAGTGGTTTCCAGCAGAGAACAGGAATCAAGAGCAAGGGATTGAACCTTCACATGTATTCATGACCACGCACACTTTTATGGACCCGATAGTACTGTCAAGCATTTCATGGGGCTTTCTATCAAGGACACTATATAACAATAAGTTGTATTGTACTGCACTTTCAGTGAATATATGAGGTAATTGGTGTGCAGTTCCCTAGACTAATACTGGAAGACAGGCACCTGTAGACAGAGAAAATGAAGTTTAAAAATCTCTTTGCTGACTGTTCCCCCAGCTGGGAGAGCAAAGCACAGCCAGTAACAGCCACAGATCAGTTGTTCTTAACCCTCTCCAAGCCTGGGTCACATCCCTCCTCTGCTGCCCTGCCTTACTAGGACAGAGCTGGGGACTGGTCTGATTTAGCAGCGGAGGGAGGGGTGTATGCTTACATCCCCTGCCCCTTTCTAAGTGTCAGAAGAGGCTTGTCCCTTTCCACAGTGCTAAGCTGAGATGTAAGCCCTGGGGCACCAGGTGTTCAGCACACAGAAGGCTGAGTGAGGGGAAGCCCCTGCCAGCCTGAATCATAGTCCAGGCTGCTGTGAAGGACAGGCTGCTCCCAGGCAGAAGTACCCCCAGTAGCTCTCAAGGGCTGTATAACACTCTCTGTTGTGTCCAGCCATGGAGCACCTGGGGACCAGAAAGAGCCAAGCCTGCAGCTCTCCTCTGGGCAGTTTCCCCAGGCCACCATGGACAATACAGGATATGTGGGCCTGCAGGCAGAGAGCCACCCCATACTTTCTGTGTAGTTGCATTCAAACAAGATGTTCATCTTGGGAGCCATAAATGATATCTCTTCCCATTCAAGGCCTGATCTGTTAATCTGTTGTCCAGCTACAGTCAGCTGGACCATTTAGGTTAGCACTTCTGGGCATGGTATAAGTCATCCTTGAAATCAGCCCTTGGCACAGTGCACGGCCAGGAATCCTCCTGCTGCTAAAGTGCTGGTATACCCTGCTGAGCTCAGCTAGGAGGAACAGAGTATTTTTTTTTCTTGTTCTTCCTTACTCTGTTAGCCATCACAGAGCCATTTCATTGAGATGTGGATTCCCAAATGTCCAGAATGTGATTAGGTTGAGTCATCCTTTCACATAGATTTATTATTATTATTTCTAACATTTATCTACTTAACCATGAACAATGATATTTATGGGGAGCATGTCCATCCATACATAAATATTGCTGGTGAGATGCCCAGGGACAACACTTGCTAGACAGCAGGACTTTAAAATGTAGGCAGTGTATTTAAGCCCATCCATAGTGATTTATCCCAACTTAATTTCCACAGGAGGAGGTCATGCTGGCAGTTCTGCCATGCTCACAATGGCCAAAGACCAGCCTACAGTGTTAGTAGCACTGTGTGCAATGGCAAAATTGGGCCCAAGGCAATTTATCACCCATTGCTTCCAGGGCTAGTTATGGATTCAGATCACCTACCCTTGAGTGGGAATGTGAACTTGCACATCACTGGAGACCCTGGAGCTTGATTTCCACCACACTGTGTATGCAGGCCCATCAGAGAGTGTCATCCTCTCACCAAGTGACAGAACAGGTGCAAAGCACAAAGAAAAGCGACTTGAAAAATAAGGGGAGACCTGTGACTCACAGAGATTTGTCCCTCATAATACAACAAGGAAAAATGCAGCAGAAGGATTTTCAAAGCAACGTCCTGAGAAAAAAATGGAAAGGTTCCGTGGACATTCCCCATCAGATGTATCACTTCATGGCAGAGCAAGAACAGACAGCACATTGTAAACTCTCTGAAGGCAAGGGCAGTCTTTGTAGTCTGTGTTTGTGTAGCACCTTGCAAACACTGAGCCAGGCTATGACCTCTCTTCCTGGGTGCTACTCTAAAGCAAAGGCTACTACTAGGTTAGGTAAAATCATAAACAGAAGCAAGTGTGTTTGTCAGTCTGCCTCTCTATAAAAGGGTTGTACAGTTACCCATTCGCAATATACCAACTGTGGTGTGATAAGGAAAAACAGATGCACAATATTTGGCATCAAACCTTTTTTTTTAAGATGGCTGCAGTATTACAGTCTAAACCTTTCTCTGTATCCTGTTGACTGTTGTACTCTTCCATGTTTTTGTTTAACAGTGTCTGAAGACAAATGTTTTATATTAATTCTGATTTCCCTTAAATTGTCTTATTTCATGCCATTGAGCAAATTAATCCACTGAATCAAGGGCAATTCTTTCTCTTGGGTTGCTCTTCTTGCTCATTATTCATTTCTGCAGGAGTGAAAATCCTTTCTGTAACTTCATGCTTCTCTTGCTTACAGTGCTCTCTGTAAATATAAGGAGTTGTTCTTCTTCAGACATTTGCAACTGGGCTGGGAGCTGGCTGGAAATTGCCAGTGTAGCAAAGAAAGAGACAGAGTGGTGTAGCCCAAATCCAGAAGGGAGCTAAAGTCCGTTCAGCAGGGAAGTTTACTCTAGGATTGCTTTGGGCCTGGGGGGGCAAGTCACACACATGCTCCTAGTGTATGCCCGGGAGCTGCACTCTGTCGCTCTCAAGAGAATGTAACAAAATCAAAACCTCTTGCTGGGCAGAGTGTCCTGAGCAGAGTTGCAGTATTCAGTAAGGACTGTCTGGTTGCCAGGGAATCTTGAAGCCCAATTACAGCAAAATTGAATCTTTTTTAACTTCGATATTTTGGAAAAGAATAATCTGCAACACCTGCAGATTACAAAACTTTGTAAAATATTCACATGGATTATCATTAGATATTACAATATCTAATATAATATGAACTATTTTTAAATATGTTTTTATATATGTATACTAATTTTATATAGTATACCTTTTGGGGTCCCAGTGTAAGTCATGTTCCCAGCATATTTCCAATGTATTCTCTGGCTTCTTGCAGAACTCACATTCAAGGTGCAGGCCTGGCACTGCCTCAGGCACTGAGGTTGCAGAGTGGATGTGGCCCTGCAGAGGCAATGGATTACAGGCAGAGAGGCCAGAAGCTTGGCTAGTCCTTATCCCACAAAGCACACTAATGCACAGCAGTTGATGGCACAGGGAAGAAAGGATTTCATGCCACCATAAAACTGATTTACAGAGTGCTCAGAGGCTGTGGTTGCTAGTGGATGCTACAGCCACACACATGTCACTTCTGAAGAAACTTGTCTGATGTGGAGGATCTTGGTCCAGTGGCTGATAGAAGGTCCCCTCCTGAGAGGGGAGTGAGTGACAGAGGGAATTAAGCTACATCACTTCTCCTGGAGGTAGAAAAACTTTTGAAGAGCTAATTTCTTTTTATTTGTTTTAGCAAGACAGGGCTGTGTATTCATCCTTGTAGACTGATCTTGCTCATTCAGAATTGTTCATTCAACAGGAAAGTAAATATCTCTTTGAGCTATACTTTTCTCCCCCACTTCCTTGGCAGGAGAAACCTGTAAAAGAAGAAGATAAATAATGTGTCAAACACGATCTGGAGAGGATTCAGCTGAGCAATTTCTGGTTTCCCCTGCCTGTCCTCCAACTTTGTGCCCCTGGTAACTTCAATTGCTGTACACAGACTCGGCCTGGCTGCAGTTTCATTCAGCTGGATCTATGCTTCCAAACATTTTTCTGATGTAACAATCTGGCTTGGCCAGGGCTTCAAACCTCTCCCTGTGTGAACTGGGAAAAATATATGGTAACTATTTCTGCATTCTGCTATGAACAGACATTTAATACCTGTAAGTAAAAGATTTCAGTCAGGGTGCTGGGTCAGCAAACTGCTTCTGGGGGTGCCAGAGTCTTGTGTGTCAGGTTCATATAGTCATCACACACTTCCAGGGCTTGGGTTGTGCAGGAAGGGAGACCTTATGTTCTAACAGCATTTATCAAAATTTGATGTGATAACTTCCAGAGCTCCTCCACAAATTTGCCCTGAAAATTCCTTTATGAAAGAAAATGACATTCAAACAGAGCTCAAAGGTGTCTGCTTTCTGCAGAACTGTCCTGTTATTTTGTATGAAGTATATGAACAAGTCCCAACAGTCTTCATTCTAAAATTGTGACGCTCCACACAAAACCTGCTGTTCTCTAGCTTGCCCTGGGCTGAGATCGTGCTTGTAACAGCAGCAGAGCCACAGCAGGATCACCACGGAAAGTGGTGGCAGAACACCATGACACTTGGAATATAGCCATGGAGCCAAAGGGACAGAGTAGAAGGGAGTGGTAGATATTTAAACCACAAATGCCAAAGACATATTTTAGAATGCAAATACTCAGGGGTTGATTTTTTGCCAAAAACTTGAAAGTTCTCTGAAAAAAAATAAAGGGGGAGGCTCTTAAAAGCTTCTACAGGAAAAAGATTAATTTCAGTCATCACTAATGACTATATTAAATGATTAATATGTTAACCTAATTACTGTTTAGAAAATGGATTGCACATCAGTATGTGCACCTCAAACATAAAATATAAAAAATCATCTGCATTTTCTAAACTCCTAGGGATTTTCTACTAATAGACAGTATGGGTGTGTGGTAGAAGATATGAGACTTTAGCTAGAACCTCTGACTAAGTCTGGTGATCTGTGATTTTCCAAAGCTGTTTACTCACTGGTATTAACCAGTAATATTTGGTGACTCCTTCCCTGTCATTTCACACAAGAAATCTCCTCTCCGTAAATCCACTGACTAAAGATTTGAGGTCAGTTTTTAAGAATGGCACAAGAGATGTGGCTTCTCCATCAGCTCCACAATAACAAGAAATAATGCTTGGTGCATACATTTGCAGGGCTCCAGTTAACATGCTCCCCTCAGCTACTCAGTGAATTTCATTGGTTAAAATACCCTACTCTCGGTGGAAGAATTCATATCTGCTGCAGACCGTGCGTGCAGAGGAAGCGTCGATGTAACGTAAAGCATGGATGTAACATAAAGCATGGATGTAACATAAAGCATGGATGTAACATAAAGCATGGATGTAATGTAAAGCATGGATGTAACATAAAGCATGGATGTAACATAAAGCATGGATGTAACATAAAGCGTGGATGTAACATAAAGCATGGATGTAATGTAGAGTGTGTGTGTGACGTAAAACAGTAGCAGAGAGCAGAGAGGTTCCCAGAAATTTAGAAATGTCCGTTTCAATAAGGGAGCTAAGCAGGACAGTTACAGCAAATTGTGTCATGGCAAACAAACATTTAAAGGGAAGACAAGGTAGCTTTTGTGTTTGGTTGTTCAGGGGCTTTTTAAGATTTTTTTAAGATTAAAGTAAAATCTGTTTCTCTTTAGCTGACAGCTGTGAGGGAGAAAATTTTTTTTTCTTTAATTCATGTTATTAAATTAAAAGCTTAATTTTTGAAGAAGCATTTGCTATGAAATCATTTGTACTTGGAGAATTTTTCATTTCTTTAGAACAAAACACAGTCCTTTCCACAAATGGATTATGGATTGATTACAGTACATCAAAAAAGGCAAATAGATTGATTCATAGCTGTTTGCATGCTTGTGCTTACAAACCACATCTTGCATGTGCATTTGCTATTAGTATGATTTATAATATTATGCTGATAGTATTAACTGTATGCAAAAGCTTTGCAACTCAGGGACCTGACTGAAACAGTTTAGAGAATTGTCAGGGACTGATTGAAGAGTGGATGAGGTACCCTGGGATGTGCTGTGACTGACAAGGGCATTTTTCCATGTGTTTCCCTTAAAGAGTCATTTTGGAGATTTCTCTTAAAATGGGGATTCTTCGATCTTATTATTTGCTCGCACTTCTCTGGAGGCAGCTCACTGCTTTGGGGGAATTGTTGCTTTGGAGTCGTATTTTAAAAAGCTGGAGATGTGAGAGCAGAGAAGGAGGCAAGGTTGAAAGCTTGGAGGCAAATGCAAAAGAAGTTACAACTGAGGTGGAAGAGTGTGGCACTGCCAGTAAACTTTGCAGATTAAATAAACATCTCTGGCATAGTAAGTGATGCTAATAAGGACAGAGCATTCCTCAGGCAAGATCTGGACTGCTTGGTAAGCTGGATTCTTTTAGAAAGCTGGTGTCTACACTGAGCCGCTGGGAAGGTCACATACACACAAATCAAGAATGCAGGATGCGTTTTCAGTTTCAGACTGAGAACTAGAAAGCAGAAATTCTGGAAAGGATGTAGGGGCTATTTTGGATGAACAAATGAATGTGAATACCCAGTGTGAAGCTGGTGCTACAAGGACTGATGCAATCCTTGGGCAAGCAAACAAGTATATTTAGTAAGGCTTGGGAGGACTAGTGCTCAGACATCCAGAAAGGATGCAGAAAACTGGAAAAGCACTACAAAAAATCCTGCAAGAAATTCTGCCTTGCAATGAGAGTCTTAAAAGCTCTTACAACTATTTTCTAGCCTATCCAATGGAAGGTTAAGAAGTAATTTGACTGATGTACAAACATCAATATCATGAGAACATTTCTGATGCTGATCTTCCCATATGGGAAAGAAACTGCAGCAGAGAGGAAGGTGTACAAACTACCGGGAAAAACAGATTACCTTATACCTGCTCTTCTTCAGGAACTGTTTTTTCCCCTCTGTGCAAGTGTGTGTTTACCCCTCTTATCATGGGAGGCCCCTAATAAATAGTCTCACCATTATTGTAGTTTGCTGTAGGTAAGAGCATGAGGAGGGGTGATTACCTCAGGGAAGCTGACCTGCAGTAATTTTTTCCCTTGAGGTGAACTGTTCAAATGTTCAAGTCCATATGGAGGTCTGAGGGCTGTCAGCTGAGGCTGGCCACATTTGGATGAAAGATATGGTGCATTTATTTTTAACAGGGAGGGTTAAATATTTAGGTCAAGCTATCTAGGGATGTAGATGGTTCTCCATTAGCTGCAGTCTTTTAATCAAGGCTAGGTGCCATTGTAAAAGACATACTGATTGTTCAAACAGAAGTTATAGGTTCAACATGGAAACTCCTGAATAAAATTCTGTGCCCTGTTAGGCTAAATGGTCATCATGAACCTTTTCTGGCCTTTCACTCTATTGATCCACGAAAAAATGAGCAGAGAATTCACAGGTAACCAGGAGCTACACAGTTCAGATTGAGGATAGCAGGGACAAGGTTATTAAATTTGGTGGAAAGGGTAAAAGAAAGTTACAGAGAATCCTGCCAAAAAACCAGGTAGAGAGCTGGGCTTGGCTGAAGTAACTTTAGGCTCAGTGAAGTAACTCTAGGCTCATGGGACAATCTGGGACATTCCAAGAGAACAGGGAGGTATAACAGATGCAAACGGCAGAGACTGCAATGGAGTGACAGGCAGCTCTTGAAAGAGGAAAATAAGCCCACACTAGTGGAAATGTCACTGCTGATTTAGGGGGTTAGGGTAGGAAATCATTTGCCAGTTCTGACAGAGGAGGGAACAGAGCATAATTTGGGCAGAAAGGTGACAGCCTTGGGGGAGAGGGTGCAGAGACAGAAAGTCTGGACACTGTGCAGAAATGAGACAGACAGTAGAGAGGGATTTGAAGGATACTTGCTTTGGAGAGATACAGAAGTCAGCAGAGCATGAGCCTTCATTCATAAAGCACACGTTTGACTTCAATAGCAGCATTACCTGATGGCATTACATCCATGCTACTGAGGAAAAAACTAGGCCCCTCACATAAAATATAAACGGTGCATTCCAGTTTAACCACTCCATGACCAAAAATAAATTGTACAGTCATCCGATTCCAGACTACCAGACTGAAGGCTGAATAGTTAGAACTCAGCAAGTTAGGTAATTTATCACTGAATATAAATGAGACTTATAAGATCAATGACATTTAGTGACATTAATTAACTGATTAAATTAAACCTGATATTTTAATCAGAATTTGTTTATGAAAAGCTCTGGATAAAAATGAAATTGAGTTTAACCTAGTTACTTTTAAAATTCCAGTTACCATAACAACTTCTTGTGATATCAATTAAAGGTGGTCTTTGCTTTACATTATTTTTAGAATGAGTTACCATAACAACAGAACGCTGGTTCATTTGCAAAGAGTTAAAATACGTTGTTGTTCTTTGAGAAACAATCAAAATACAAGCAAGATGCCAGGAATTAATATCCCAGAATGGTTGCACAAACAGCATTTTTCAAACACCTCACTTGTGGCACGAGAGACTGATGGATCTTCTCCAGTGTGACAGGCTCAAGATGTTCCTTGGTTGCTCAAATCAGAAAGAGATTATTTATCAATTGGAGAAGAGTGGGGCTGTCAGGCACCAGAGGTATTATGAGCTGTCAGATCTGCAAGGAAAAACAATGCAACAGCAAATAAATTCACCTGGCCCTCATGTGTTTCCAGAGGGCAGGCAGTGTCTCTCAGAGCTGAGGCAGTGACCCCCTGCCTTTTCCCCACACATCCTTGGTGGGAAGAGAAAAAGGTGACAGATCATTTCAAGGACTTTGTCTCGACTGTGTGGGGACACCTTGGAGGTCAGTGCCAGCATCCTTCTATTCTACCTCAGGCTATTCTTCTCCTGTGACAGGTTTTCCTTTATGCAAGGGCAACACCTTTTGACAGAGAGCAACCTTGGTATGAACTGCCTACACAGAGGACTGGATGAAGTTATTCTCTTGGCCCAGTCCCATGACACAAAAGTGTGGATCAGATTACAAGTCAGATGTGTCGCAGAGGCCAAGATGCAGAAAGGGTGCCACAAACATGCACACACATGTTTGTGCATGTTCACCATAGAATTAGCTAAGAGCTTACACTTGAATCACTGTGGTCCCAAGCCTGATTTTAACATTACTGCTCTAACTTACCTCCAAAGTGATGGCAGCTAACAGCTACAGACCGCTACAGGATCAGTACAGATGTAGCTCTTCTCCTTTTGCAGAGCTGAATCTTAGAGATCCCATTTACTTGCCAGCCAAGAAAGAGGAGACTTTTAGAAACTTCAAGGGCCTTGAACCTACAAAGAAAATGCCTTGAAGCGGCCTATGAGGCACTGGAGTAAGGTGCTTCTTACAGCCAGGATGCCACCTGCAGTCCAGATCTAGTCTAGAAAAGATAAGTCACGTGGGCATCTGATTCTGTACTTGCTGCCCTGCTGGGCATTGCTATTCATGAGAGGACACTGCAGCATGAATGCAGGCCCTCCTATTTGGCTGTGGCTTCCAGTGCATCTGTGGGATCAGAGATATTCTACGCTGTTATCAAACTGGAGAAGAAAGTGGGATGTCTGAAAGCACAAGCTACTTCCCCCACTTGCACACTTCCCCCCCCCCCAACTTTCACATTGGCTGCAGAGGAATAGGAGATTCATACTGGATTTCTGTGGTTGCCTTTTGATGACAGGACGAAAAACAGTCATAGCCATCTTGCACTGTTCTACAGTGACCTTTTGTCCAGGAAAAGACATGCAGATGAGAGCCTGAAAGTAGGAGAGGCAACCCTGCATTCCTGGTTTGATTGTGGTCCTCTTACTTAATGAGCTTTGAAGAGGAAGAGGAGGAGGAGTGGTACACAGGGGAATTTGCATGTGCACTTGTGTCTGAGAATATTTAATTAAAAGACAATAAAAATGTCAGCTCCTGCAAGTTGCAATCTGGATCCTCTTCCGCTCCCCCTACCTCCCTTCCTTCTTCTTCCTTCTTTCAAAGCAAATAGATGTCATGGGGAGGAGGGGGGGTGTCAAAGGACAAGACTGCTGCAAAATGCCAGCTTGTACTACTGACTTATGTTGGGCTAACATAAATTGTGAGAGGGCTCAAGGCAGAATCTGTCTCCTCTCAACAGCAGTTCCAAAGTCATAGTCTGTTTGTCTCTTGCAGTGGTCCACTAGATCTGACTTTGGGACAGCTTCCCTTCTAGAAGTAGAGGCTTGAAAGCACAGTCTCTCCTAGTGGTAGCCACTTTGTGGCCAACCCCAGCTGCTCCTCACGGCTGCTCTGGCAGTCCACCTCCTTTGATCTGCTGGTTGGTGTCTTCTATGAATGCTCCTTGCCCATTTAGGCCAAAATGTGCTGTCTGCCTTGGTGAGGGCTTTAACATGGGTTACACCGGGAATAGCTCATTTTCCCGATGTAGATGAAGGTGTGCTCACACGGAAAGCTCATCTCACTGAGCTCTGAGTGCTTCTCAGCAGCAGCAGGGAGAGGGACATGAAGATGTAGGACTGAGGTGAAGCCAACCTGTTGCAGAGGAACAAGGCAGCATGAACTTGCCCAGCAAGGCTGCCTCTAACTTCCTGAAGCAATCTGAATTTATAGAAAGGCAGAAGAAAGCTTTATATCCACCTCCCATTCCTTGAGATCATCTTGTGTTAGACTTCCTATGCAGCTGGACCACACTGAACCTGTGACTACACAGAATTTTATTACTTGGAGAGAAATTGAAGGAAAGTATCATCTCAGGTGTTGTTTACCAGCTCGTTCTCCTTCACTCAGCAAGCCTGGGTTCTGGGTGGTTGGTGTCATGGGGCAGAAGTGCTGTGAGAAAGGCTGAGGGCAGGGTGTGAATGTCAGAAGTGACTGGCTCATGTCCCTGCAGTCGCACAACAGACTTGGTAGTCCCAAAGAGGCACCTATAATCCAGAATCTTTTTGCCTGAACACACTGTTCCTACTTGAACAGCAGCCATCCTACCTGGCACTAGTCAAGGTCTGCATGTGCTGAAGCTGGTGCACTCTTTTCCTTGGGGTAGCACAGCATGGTTCAGAGCTAGCTGGCTGGGGAGCCCACCTGCAATGGACTGAGCATGCAGCCTCTGCTGAGTCCTTCCCCAGGCTCTGGGCAGAGTCAGATGCTCAGAGATCCTGGCTCCTTGAAGCCAAAGTCAGTAGCAAATGACTGCAGTAAATGTGGCAGTGGTGCCAAATGCAAAAATAATTGTGCTGTACAGAGAAGAGCTGAAGTACCTGTTACAGCAGTGAGAGCAATAGTGCTCATCATGTCAATTTGTGTGAATCCAGACTGTATAAGGTCTTGCAATGTGCTGATCTTCATAGCTCCTGAGTACCTTCCCTTTTGCATCCTCTTATCAGCTCCTAGGAAAGCTTACTGTATGGAGAGTGCCTTGTTTTACTACTGCAAAAAGAGAAAGCATAAGAAGATGGAAATAAATGTATTGACAAGTGAGACGAATAAATGTTCCTCTTGCCTGCACTATATAGAGGTGTTTGACATACCAAATTATGACATAACTGTAGGAGTAATGGTTGCAGCTGTTGCCTTTGTAAAATGATCTGCAATACCACATGCTAATAAGTAAGACAACATGTCTAAGTCATTTTATACAGTGCCAGAAGACTAATCCCATGCCATGCATGCACAGTGCCAAATGTGGTCATATCACAGCAGTAGGATCAGTCCTGGAATAATCACATCCTTAGGAAAAAATCCTCTGTGTAATACAATGAAATCCCACTTAAACAAGTCAACCTTGTGAATCTATTAGAGCAGCATCCCCAGAGTGCTGCTACCGTAGCTTGCTTCTAGCACAAAGTGGAACACTCATGTGTAAAAATGAAGACAGGAGCAGAATATTTACTCAGGTGAAAATAGGCTTCTTTTGGGAATACTTATGGGGAGAGAGACAGAAGAGCTGCAGTTGCCATATGGAGGATATCAAAACCTAAAAACTCCTGTATGCAACCAACCTGTCAAACCAGTTCTGCACCCATACAGAACTCCCCCTGTCTTCTGGAGGAATATTCTTTGAGTTGAGGTGGGGGATCATCCCCCTAATCTAAAGAAGTTCAAGCCCTTACTGCATTTTACAATTCATACATTCATCCTGAATAGGAACGGGATGCCACAAAGTCCTGAGGCAGCTCTGCAAATCCCATCACTGAGACCTACAAATTCTGGATTATGTTTTTCCCTATGTACTTTCTATTAGCTCTAAATACCACCTTTGAAAAAAATGCTTTTGACAACTTGCTTCTAAGTATCAACACACATATAAATCTGAGAAATACATGAGAACTGCCTATTTATGGGATAATGAAACCAGCCTCACTAATTCAGCTGTGCAACACAGACAGATGTGATTTCCCTAATACCTGGGGTTTAATAATTGCAGCATGTTAGGGCACATCTAAGCTTCCAAATCACAGCAGGTTTTTGTATATCCAAGCAGAACATTGTCCAAGTGAATCTACTCCTTGTTTTTCTTTCACAGAAAGGTATTTATTATATCTATTTGCTGTCACAAAGCATAGGAGGAAGTTAAAAAATAAATAAATAAGCATATTGGTCAGGCATCTTCAGGGTCTCTTAAACAGATTCTGAGCTTTCCACTTCCAAGAAAAGCTGGGGGATTTGAATAGATTGAAGCCAGA
>JAWWLV010000183.1:25968033-25981845 GCA_035041135.1 Platyrinchus mystaceus
GCCCCTCAGTTCAACACATTTCTCGATGGCACTTTCATTCCTCTATATCCTTTTTTTGCTAGCCTGAGGAGAGCCATCTCTGTGCTCAACTCCTGTCAGAAAAGATGAGCTACACTGCTGATTATTTGCTGCTGGGAAAGTCATTCTAGTGAACTGTAAGAGAAATCATCTGCCCAGGAGTGCTGTCGACTGCAGAAACACACAGATCTAAAACAAAGACACACACATACACTGCTTGACCAAACCCACGGTTTGGGATTACAGGTGATTTCAAAGGGGCACAGGGGTGAAGATTGTCGTACCCATGGACTATAAATTGGAACTGGGTGCCTAATTATATTATTTTCTGTAAAAATCTCAGCCAGCATCTGGAGTTCTGTACTTTATGCCACCGATATACTTCTCTTTTGATGCATAAGATACTTGAACATAACTGTCAAGACTGTTCTTCTTACCTACCTCCTGAGCAACTCCCTGGAATTCAATCCGTCCCCAGGCCAGGTTGTGTGAGAGATGGAGTAGACAGTCAATGAAGACCTCTCTGCTCATGCATCTGGATTTCAGTCAGTCTAATATGCAAGCTTGTTTGATGGAAATGTGATGTTCGGTCATGCCTGTGAAATGCCACTTGTTGTGGAGGAATAAGTGGCTCACTGAAAGGGGACTTGGAGACCACTTTAATCAGGTGGCAGGAGGGTTTGCCCAATGGTGTTGAATAGTGTTCTCAGCTCAGAACAGAGGCTGCATCATCTGTTCTGAGCACAAGATACAAGAGCTCTTTTAAAGCTGTGGAGGGAAATGGGAAAGCAAGAAAGCAGTTAACCCATGAGGCCAGAACAGATGGAGATCCATCCTGACACATGAACAAACAGTTTGTGGTGGCTGAGGGAGGCAGCCAGCCACAACTTGTAGGTGATATCCAGGGTTCCCAACATCGCTGTGAAGCAGTAATGCTTTAGAAAGTTCCACTTTAAAGCAGTTGTCCTCCCTTTTTCTCAAGATTCTCTTTGTGATGCACTGGAGTCATTGTGGGCTGGATTTTGATATCTGTTTGAATTTTTTGAATGCTGTTCCTGAAACTATGGCTCAGACTTGGTTTCCAAAGTGAGGGCTTGATTTTTCTGAGTGCTCATCTCTTCAGAAAATCAGGTCCATCTTGTGTGAGCAGGTGGTTCCTTTTATTTGTCGCAAAACTAAAAAGAAGTCTTGATGGAAAACAAGTTTTATATCTTCTCTTTCATACAGACAACATGCAGAACTGCCCTTGGGGCTTTGAATATATTTACATCCTTTCACAATTAACCCTAATGGGACATATGTGGCCTTTTTTTTTCTTCTCTGAGTAGATACACTCAAATCTGCAAAACATCCAGTGTTTAAATAGATCTCATTATATCAGCTACACCAAATCTCTCCTCTTTATATACAGAGGATTAGACTTCCTTTCACTGTCATGCAACATTAAAATAGGAAGGCATACACAAGGCTGACATGGATTTGACAAAAAATTAATGATTTGTACATCACTTTAATCCTTTAAATCTGCAATTCATGTATGCTAATTAGGTCATAATGGGGCTGTTTGGGAACAGAACTGTCATCGTGCTGCTCTGGCTGCTTCTGGGAGCAGAGATACAGCCCTGCCTTCCCCTGGTTGGCTCCTGGAGTCTGTGCTGTAACCTGGCAGATCTATGACACCATTTTTTTCTTACACAATTGTTTCCTGGATGTGGTGCTTTAATCTATCAGAGTTATGATGGCATATCTCAAATAGCGAGCTCCTGGATCCTGCAATACATCGTGGTGGAAACAGCATCCAGGCACTAAATCTCAGTGATTGATTCCCTGATTTTAAACTGTCACACTCTATCTCGTAGGGCAGTTGTCAGCTTCCCAGATGCATGAAGATGTATTTATGTAGTGTGCTATGAAAAAAAAAAATATGATGATTTTGTTTACAGATAAGTAAGGTTGTAAAACTTAGGGAAAACAAAAGGGCATTCAAAAACATGTCTATATTTTATTTTTCATCTAAAAAGCCTGGCATATCTCTCTATTGCAGAAGAACAAAACTGCTCCCTTGTTCAGAGATCTCTTTAGTTTTGCACCAGTGGTGCAAAGACAAAAGCTGTCACAACACAGGGAGAGAAAGCCAGAAAGCACCTTCACAAATGGGACAATGGTGAGCAGCAGAACTTGCAAAATGATAGTGTTGCAGAGCATCATGCTGTGTGATAACATGATCTGCTGTCTTTGCTGACAGCTGTTCTTTACAGGTTCTACCAAAGCCCAAAACTGCTTTACAGTTTGAACAAGGGCACCTTGTACAGGGACTCCATGAAGCATGAAGTGCAAGAGAAGGAAGTCATGCCCTGTGAGAATTTCTTCAGGGAGATAGTTACAGGTGTCATGGGGCTGATTCAGGCTACCTGAGGACAGCTTGATCTTTCAATCAGCTCCAGATCATAAAGGAGTATTTTCAGGAGACATAACATATTCTTTGCCCTAGAAAACTGTAAAAAAAGCTAACTATAGATGAATGCTGAAAGATTATGGCTGTACAAGGAATGATGTATTTAAAAAATCTGGGAAGCAACAGGTCCACATTGCAACTGGATATTTCTACTTGTGGGATCTCTCCATTTGACTTCTCTTTGGGCACATTGCCTTCAGTCTTGTTCTCCCTTGTTTCTTCTCTGTCTAATCACAAACACACACTGACATGCATTCACTCATATTTATAGCCAGAACTGTCCTGGTGGTGAGTGTGCACCTTCTAAGGCCAACTAAACCCAGCCCAGTAGGGTATCTACCAGTCAAGTCTTTGCTTGGCCTATGGTATTGTATCTTGTAAATGTGGATGTTTTCATCACGTTAGCAGTAATAACACTGTTACTCATCCATTTGTTAACAGTTATTTCTACGGAATGTTGTCATAGAAGTCCATTTTCTTTTGCACTTTGGGTGGCCATATATAGAAGCAGCAGCCTCCTTACAGCATGTCTCTTCCCTTGCAGAAAAGCACATTCAAAGCATATCCTCAAGGCAAAGCAGCCCCATTCATAATCTCACTTTTCATGTAGAGTCAACAATCAAAACCGGAATATAGAAGGTCTGCTAGGTGGCATGTCTTGCCTACTCTGCAGACAAAATGCCAGGATACAATCTCGGTGATATGAGAAGTGCTGATGTGACAAATATTGGGGTAGTGGCCCATTTTGACCACTCTGCAATGCTTTTGTGCAAAGTGC
Source organism: Platyrinchus mystaceus (assembly GCA_035041135.1). Classification (NCBI taxonomy): domain Eukaryota; kingdom Metazoa; phylum Chordata; class Aves; order Passeriformes; family Tyrannidae; genus Platyrinchus; species Platyrinchus mystaceus. The sequence continues at coordinate 25,971,285 of JAWWLV010000183.1, forward strand.
TAATGTAGGCAGTATGGACTACAGAACAGCTGTAGGTTTTGTACTGTGGCTCAGAGTCCCAACAGAGATTAAAGCTCTCCCGTGGTTGGTGCCGCATACTCATCGTAAGAGACGATCCCCCTCCCAAAGCTTGCAGTCAAACAGACAAGACAGATGAAAGATGGGAAGTAGAAGAAGCACACAGAAGTGAAGTGATTTGCCTGAGGTCACGCAGCAGGTCAGTGACGGAGCCAAGAATAAGAAGCCTTGTTACTTCTTGCCAGCATGATGTCCATTGCCTAAAGCTATGTACAGAATTTCTCTGAGGCCGAAATGCTCAGCCTTCTGGAGGGCTGCTGCCAGCAGCCGAGTGCAGCAGTGCCATGGAACGATGGCTATTGCTTCCTGCAAGGGAACACTGTTCACAGCCTTCTCAGGACTTGAGCACAGGGCACTGCAGTGTCAGTTTTTTTGCTGCCCTGGCACTGGCTCTTCACTGATCTGGCAGCCCTGAGGGGTAGGCACAACCTGATGCAGGACACCGTCTGTGTACAAGAGGTGTTCTTTTAACCAGTATTTGCCAACAATGAAATGTGATGAGCTCCCTCCTTCCCCCTTATCTAAGATAGCTGTGTTTTATTGATTGGCAGAAAGTCTTTCTTGTGTTGTTCTTATTCATTGCATCTTATTCATGATGCAAGGGATATCTTTCCTTTGTACAGGGAGTCCAGAGACCACCTGTGAACTTGAAATATGTTTGTGTAAGGCCATCTTTCAAGAGCTTATAGTTAAGATGCTCTGCCACTCCTAAACCAGGTCAAAATGGGCTTCCATGTTGGATTAACATAAATAAAACTAAAAGCCTCTCTAGTTTCACAAGTATAATTCAGCACAAGACAGAGACAACCTCGCTAATTACTTCTGCAGGTTTTGCTGACTTTTCTGAATGAAGTCTCCTCCTGACAGGACAAGCAGCTGGAGCCATGCCAGAAGAAGCAACAGGGAATCCAGACAGAAAGCATTTGTCATAGTTCAGGTTTCCTTTGACTAGTATGCTGAGGGTTTATGCATTTTGTAATTGCTTTAAGCTCTGGACCTCTTGTCCTTCCTTAGAAGTTATGTGTCATGTGATATACCAGACCAGTGCAAGGACTATATAATGACTACAGGGAAACACAAGGTGTAAAGTGAGAGCAGCTAACAACATTAAGGTGTGACAGTCTGAGTTTGATAATAGTCCTAATCTGAGAAAATGAGGTAAACGTAATCTTTAATATGTGTTTTGTTTGCTTTAGCAGAAATTGACTCCTGATTCCCTGAACACAGCAAAGCTGTCAGCAAGCACATTAATCCCAGAATGATTTTTATAGCACTCCTTGTGCCACTCATCATTTCACATGTCAAAATACTGAGAAATAAAATCCTCACCTTTCCAGTGAAAGAGTGTAGCTCTTTCTACAGGGACTTGTGGTATTTGGTGACACTCACCATGCAGGACAGGAAATCCATTGCTAAAGAGGCAGGGTGTGAAAATACTGGTCCAGTTTTAGTTTAGTTGTCCTCAGCATCATCACTTATGTCCTCACGGTCACCAGTGTCACATTTCTTGTGGCAAAGGCTGAACTCAGCTTTTCCCAAAATTACCGTGGTACTTGGTATCCAATTGGAGACACCTTGGGTCTGAGTCCCAGGGCTGTCAAACACCCACAGTCACAGGAGCTGTCCCACAGCAAACACCAACCACTTCATGTCAGGAGTGAACCTGAGACACCTCCACTGAGTGACACTTCGTCTGAGCCCCTGAACATTCTGTAGCCCAATTCCAGCTCTTTTAGAAATGCCTTCACCTGCTCAAGGAAGCCAAAGGCCTTTTAAAATATGTCTCACTGCTTTCTCCATCAATTTAGCTGCCTCTCATTTCTTCACCTCTGTCAAGCAGCCTCCTCCATATGCATGTTGCCTGTCATCTTACTCAGAAAATGCAACTATAAAGCATAATTAGTATTACTGATGTGAGAGATTGAGTTTCTTATTTGTATTAATTGCTGATTAATGCTTTAAATGTCTCTAGCAGGAGATTAAAGGATTTTAAATTAGAAGTATTCCTTTCTGTAGTGTCTGCTCGGAGGGGGGCTCTTACTGACTGGCACTGACTAACCTGGAGTGTGCCATGGGTTGTTTATATGTTCAGGTCTGTTACCACTAAACAAGGAAAACGTTGATGGAGCTTGCTTAAGGGGGGAGAATTATTTCACAGCTAGTGCTGCACGTGAGCTGCGTGTTTGGATTTTAAATAAAAAGCTTTGCTGTGGAGTTGGATGGGCCGTGTGTGAGCCCCCACTGCCAATCCTACTCCTGTGGGTGGGTAAGGAAGTCAGTGCCATTTTGTCTGTAAAAGGAACTTCTGTAAAACAATCCCTAGGGCTATCAGGGAGCAGCGCTTGGCTCTGCTTGAACAGCTTGAGGATAGGACAGCTCTCCTATATGGAGTGTTGATTGTACTGTTTAGGCATTTGACTTTGCCATGTGTGTCCATTTATCATCTTTGAAACAAGTGTCCCCATATTCTCAGCTCAGTCCAGCTAAGAAGTCCAGCCAGTGAGGCAGAAATGGTCACAGAGACCCACACAAGAATGTCCTTGTCCTCAAAACCTGGTTCATACTTATGAATTAGGTATAGAATCCTGGATAGGATAAGGATTCTGGCTGGGAGAGTAAGTTTCTTATTACAGCACAGCAGTTCACAATAGATTTGGCAGAAGGGAATATGTGCTGCCAGATCACCAGGCCAGGACTGTGTGACACTGCTGGACCAAGAAATTAAATGGTAAGGCAGAGGCTGATACTATCTTCCACATGTTCCAGAGCTTCTTGTCAGAGCCCTGCATCCTGACTGGAAGAGGAATTTCAATAGCAGTTCTCCACTGAGGTCAGGAAAAAAGTTTAAAATTTCCATCCCATGAGCATTGAGTCCTAGAGTGAGACTGCATTTGCTTCCAGGGGGAGGGTGGCAGGGTACAGAAAGGAGCAATCTCTCACTTTTTGCCCTCATCTGGGGTGGGAGGCTTCCTGGGATGTAGAGGCGGTTGTAGGCAGCCATTTTCCTGATAATTTTATGTTATCCTCATGAATGGAGCTGTGGATTGCAGGGAGGGACCTTCCCCAGGTTTATAGGCAGATCTTTTTGCAGGTGAGTGCTTCCCAGCTTGAGGAGAGGACAGCGTGTTGCACAAGAGGACTGCTCTTGTGCACCCTCTGTGGTGACTCTGAGAGGAGGAGCAAAAGGGGGGAGTTGCACTGCAGGGATGCAAAGTGTAATGAAGGTGGGCATCACCCACCTCTCTGGGTGGGGGTCCTGAACAGTGTGCTCTCGTTGGCAAGGACTGGGCTTATGGGCTTTCCTATAAAAGATACGGTACTAAACGCGTGGCCACAGCGGTCTGGCAGCGGCTGCCCATGGTGGGCATGTGTTAGCAGCACTCAGGTCAGCTGAGTCCATACTCTGTGCTCTCAGACATGCAATGTGCCCCTTTCCATCTTGCTGTTACGTGGACTAAAATGACACATTTTCCAACCCATTTAAATTTTTACTTCATAGGTTGTTTTAAAATAGTAAGGTTTTTTTCAAGCTCACAGATTTTAAGTTCAATAGATAAATCTTCCTGTTTTTAAAAGGTTTTTGATCTCTGTAAATGTGACAAGTGGATCAGAAACCACAGGCATTTAAGAGGGGTCTCAGTTCCATGTTGGGTCAATTCTGGTCTTTCTCACAGCCCTGGGACAGTGGCTGTACCCTGCCTCTTCCATGAGGATGGGCCCAAGATGAGCATTAAACCCTGCACCAGAAATGATGCAACCCCACTCCTCTGCGTGGCCAGAGTACTTCAGCCTCTCTGGGAGCTCTCTTGTCCTTGTCACAGCCTGTGGCCCTGGGGCTGTGCAGCACAGCCTTCCACAGAGCTGGTCATGTTCCTGCACTGAGGCTGAGTTTGTCACAGTGAGGCAGTGGTCCATAGGCACTTGACAGTCCACAAGGGATTCAAATGCCCTTCAGCATGCACAGAATTATGAGGGAAGGAGGATTGTTTGGGGCCCTTAGTCACATGTTTGTCTTGTCACTTCACAACTTGCATGAAACACATATTTGTGATGAAAATGGCATAAAAAGGGACATTTTATAAGTGCATTTTGAGCTATTACGTTGACTGTCATCTGAACTCTGTCCTCCTCTGTGACAATTCAGGAATGGAATAATTTCCACCATTCTCTTAAAAGATCCTGGGTATCATACAAACAGTCTGATATAAGCTGATTTCAACTAGGAGCTATTAGAGAACACTGGAGAGCCACTCAACAGTGCCCCAGTCCAGACTTCGGTTGTGCAGTGTTGCCATCATCATTGTAATGAAAGCAGGAAATTGTACACCAGCAATGGAAAATAAAGGAAGAAGGAAGGATGACAATTTTCAAGCCATTTAACAACAGATTTGTGACCTATTTTTTTTCTATTTTTTTCAAACAATGGCTGATAGATTAGGGGCTTGTTTTTCTTTTTCATTGCATCTATTTAGGAGTTACTTTCTTTTCATTGAGCATGTGTATGTGCAGGAGTGTTTTATAGAAGCAATAACTAAGCGTTTTCATAGGCTCATTTTTTTAGTCCCTCCTTTTGCACAGTAAATAGAATTCAAATTATGCAATGTTCAAAATACAGACATGACTATGCAATGTTGACTTCATCAGTATTCAGCATTTTCATTGGTAAGCCCAGTGCAGCCTGCCCACAAGTTTAGTGTGGCTGATACAGAGGAAGAGGAGAGGAAATGCCAGCCAGTCCAAACACAGAATATTGAAAAGGTCAACATAGTAGAGCAAGCTGCTATGATTCATAGAGACTTTAAGAGTCTAATATTTCATCTCATGACAAAGATTGTAATGAGAACTGAAAATGGCACAACATTAATTCATCTTTGTGACAAACACCATAATGAGAATGGAAGTGTACAAGCTTCAGATATTCGTGTTACTGATCTGTGGTCCTTGTTCTGTAACAGGACACAAACCCCAACTGCTCACTTAGAAATGGAAATCTAAAATCAACAACTTCTACAGCTACTCTGAATAGCCTATTACATGTTCTGATGCTAATGCAAGCAGAGAGCAGCACAAGCCTGCCAAAGTCAACCAAATTTGCTGCGTGCTGCCCAAGCACACGTAGCCCACCAGCACACAGCCTGGCTGCCATGGCATGACATCCTGAACTATGTACGTGCTGTGTGTTTGCACAGTTGTATAGCAAACATGCTGTTTGCACAGGCTAATGTCCACAGTGTTGGAAACTCCCTGTAAACACTGCGAGTTGGCTGGGGGGCAAGAATGATAGGCTGGCTATAGCAAGAAGTCCCTTATTTTCTGCCTCAAATTAGTTCTTATATAAATGAAGAGGGGGAAGGAATGTGTGTGTAGAAAGTGCCTTCACTTTTTACATTTTTAGTCGACATTTTCCATGTTATCTTTAGGGTCACGGCAACATAAGCAGAACATGCATGGCAAGTCTAATTTTATATTCTGTTGGTTTGCTTCAAAAAAAGAAAAAGAAAAAAAAGAAACAGAGAGCAAGAAAAAGAAAATGGCATATGGACTGTGGTATCTGTTCTTGGAAATGCTCAGATTCATTACATAAACAGACATGTATCTTGAGTACTGTGATACCAGAGACTGAAATATCATACCTCACTTTCTGAGCACTGGGCACAACCTCTGGCTTCAGCTCCCCAGGCTGCTGCAACATGGTGAAACTTCTGTTACTGTAGGTCCCCCTCCACCCTACCCCAAGGTTTCCAGGTGACCCATCACATTTCAGGTACTTCAGTCTGTAGCTAACATCCACTCCCCTGAAGAGATTTAATTATTACGTGCCAAGAGTCCTGGAAAGCTTTGGACGATAAAAGGCAAAGAAAAGAACTAGCACTTTTCAGAGGTCTGGCCCAAAACATGGCTTGGCTAGTGGGACCCAGCCCTGAACAGCACATAAAATGTTGCTAGAGCAGGGTAGTTTTTCTGTCTGAGAGCAGGACTCCACGATGGCTGGATCACATTAACCTGAGGGATCACATCATTTAGAGAGATTCTTGATCACCCTTTCCATTCCTTTCCACCCCTGTTTGCAATTGCAGAATTTCCTCCAGGCAATGGAAGCAATTTACTTGCTTAAGTAACATTAGAAAAGTATTTAACGTATATTTAACAGTGTCACAGTGCAATTTAGCAGCTGGAAACAAGGAGCAAATGAATACCATGTGACATACCAGCTCGTAATGGGCCATCCACAAGTGCTCCGCGGAGCATAGTTTAAGAATCAGTGTCTTATTCTATGTTTTAAAGAAATCCATACTAATAAAATACCCCGTCTCTCTGGCACACATACACAGACACACCGAGACGCGTGTCTCACATTGCAGCCGCCCAGCCAGAGGATGTGTCAGCCACTAATGAAATGGAGCTCTGGGAAGGACTGCGGCAGCTGTTTGAAAGCACACAGTTACGCTACACAGCAAGCGGGAGTGGGGAGTGAGCAGAAATATTGTATCAGGCTGTAGCTACATGAAGAATTTAGATAAGTAAAAGGAATTTAGAAAAGCAGAACGTGATCACCCACACTGCAACTTAATTAGCCCTCCAGAGCTTCCACCCCCTTACAAAAGGTGTCATAGGATTGCCAGCAGAGGCGAGCCGTTACTATTCTTGTGCTTGGCAACTCACAAACATGCAAGATGATATAATTTATATCCTGAAGACTTAACAGTTTAAAGCCCCCAATTAGAGTGTCAGGAAAGAAAGTGTAGACACAAGTGGGAAAAGGTGGGACAGGAGGAGGGAGGAGTATGTATGATTAACCGATGGTTTTGGCCTCAATGAGCCTATCTGCAATGCTTAAGGTGCAAATATGTGTGTGTATTTTCAGGATCAGAGCTTTCCTGAGAACAAGCTTGAAACAGATGAGTAAAATGGGAAGGAAAGGGATGGTCAGGGGATGGTGGAGAACAAGCCAGGACAAATGTCAAAATATTTGGAGTTATAAACCTGACCCTAATTGAAGTTGGTTTTAAGGATCTCTGACTTTATTGAAGGCCAAGTTTCACCACTGGTACTGCTGTGAGTAATTTTAAACTTCTGTGACATTTTAAACTGATTACTTTGCAATTGGTTTCCAAGCATCTCTTTTCTTGCTAGAATGTCACGTTAATTCATTCTTAATTGATCCATACACTTCCAATTTTCTGAATCCAAACAAGTCTAAAACTTGAGTAGTCAAGATAGTATCTCACAGTATCCTAGTGTCTTACCAAAGACTACTGAAGTTTCTGTAGGATAGTTTATGCAAAGAGAAAGTACCTTACCAAATACATAATTCCCATAGTTTAAATTCCCTTGCAGATATCAGAAGCAGCAGGGTTTTATATATATATATATCTATATATATACATATATATATAAGGTGTCTTGAAAGAAAGGTGTGTTTCCCAAATTTTACTGTTTTTTCAAAGAAAGATGTTTCAACTATGATTATTTAAACCGTGTTGATCCCAGAAGATGTAAAGATGATTAGACACCATGGTGGTTTGATTTCTGCAATCTGTAACTGCTTGCCAAAATACAGCTGGAAGGACTGCTGTTTAGCTGTTGTTACATGCTGTGGTCTTCTTTTGTCTCCCCTGAACAATGTGAAATATGCCCATACTGATTAAAAATATTCATACTGAATGGCATACATAAAAATTATAATTTATATTCTCATTCAAAATTAACTTTTAGTGGAAAATGCCTATCAATCTTACTTACAGAAAAGAAAGATTTTTTTTTTCTATAGCTTTATAATTGTAACAATATGCAGATATGTTTTACTTCTCATTCTAGGGAAATAGGGCTTAAAATTTAGAGGGTGTTTTGAATTTTCGGAGTCAGAAAGGATAAGCTCGTGGCTTATTTTGTGTCAGTAATGAACAGAAAAATTGCTTCTCGTACTTCCATTTGGCACTTATTTTGTATTTTCTGCAATTAAAGTGGTCTTGTAGTCAAAGAGAGTCTAAAAAGAACACATTTATCGTCTCACAGTGACTCCTGTATCAAATTCCCTCTGATTATATATCAAGAGATGATTTCTCTAGCTGTCAGCACTGCAAATTCATCCCGGGATCTCAAACTGCAAGCTGCATTCTTTATGCTTATTACAACATCATTGGTAACAAAGGCCCAAGAATGTGGTTGTGATTGACTGTGCAAGATGCGAAGCACAATCCAACTCATTCCACCATGGCACAGCTGGGGGCACAGCAGCACAGGGAAATGGTCTGACAGAGCTGTGAGCCAACATGCCTACCTGTGCTATTCATAGGAAATCCCTTCACATGCTGAATAAACTGTAATGGCTCGGGTGCAGTCCTACCCTGCAAAATACAGAGGCACTCAGCTTTAGTTTCATTTCAGCTCTGGTTTGTCTTTAAGAAGAATGAGGAGTTCCCAGTGTGTGCATTGCCAGTTTTCATACTGCTGAGTACGTGCCCAACCTTTTTTTTCTTTTTTTTTCAGTTAGTCCAATCTCCTCTTGCCCAGCTTTACCCAGAAAAACAAAGCTGCACTCATAGGTGCTGGAGGCACAGTCATGGAGCAGGCAGTAGCATGGCATGGTACAGAAGCCCAGAATTTACAAGTGCAGGAAAAGGTGCCTTCCTTTTGCTAGCAAGATTTATGCTACCAGAGGTGGATCTTGTTCTTAGTTGTCTTTGTTCTTTACATTTGCTTTTTCCAGTATCATCAGTATCACAGGGACTCTGTCACATCTCTTCTGGAGGGCATGATGGTTATTCCCCAGGTCATTTGTCCCACCCAGAGATCATTGCCTGTGAGGCAGGTTTAGCAGTGTGAAGTGTTCCCCAGGCTGCCACTGCTCTCTGAAGCCTCTTACCTTGAATCATCAGGAAAAGGAGATTTGTTCTCAGCTGCCAAACAGTCAGGTGGAATTGCTGAAGACACAGTGTCTGTTTCCCAAATCTGCTACAAGGACGGGGAACACCTTGTATCAAAGGTTGGGGGGTCACTGACATCCTTACAGGCTTCTGTCACTGCTTAGGGAACTCTGCCCATAGGCAAATGAGTCCGAGCCCAGGGATTCAGGAGGAAGGGCACTCACATGGCCTCTCCCAACTTCCAATCCATAGCAAAGTGAACTCAAACTGGCATGATAAGAGACCAGCAATTGTATTGTCAAGCATATTTATCACCAGCTCCAGGTGTGGGAGTCATTTAGCTTTATGTTTTATGTAGCAATCTAGTGTGCTGCCACCTCACCAGCCTGCTGAGACATCTTCTCACTAATTATGCTCATTCATTAAGTGCACACTGCCATGAACGTCTCCTTTGTACAAGAGCACGGGTAGCACAAACTTCGCCGGCAAGTGAAACACAAAAATGGTTATTGTTGCAGTAGTGCTGGCACAGGAGAGAGATGTTAACTTGCATAGAGACTCAATAATAAATGAAATGTTTGACAGAGAAAAATGAATTGGCGATGTTCCTCCATCTTTCTGAGAAACTGACAGTGTGTCCTACAGCCATGGGGTCCACATGCTGACAGTTACAAAGAGGTTTTGTGAACAAACTAATATAGACTTTGTCAGCCTGCCATTAATTCCGGAGTTCCTTTTCTGGGCAGATTGTAAAATCTAATCAATGGGGCATTTTTCAAAAATCTATGAAAATTGTCTGCTTGTAATTGTACCTTCCTAAAATAATAACAGGGAATGTGGCAAGAGAAGGTGAAAACCACGCAATGTGCCTTTCTTCCTGGCTGCTGCTGGAATGTATCCTGCAAGCATAAGCTTTTCCCATTATGCAACAGTCTCATGCAAAATCTTCAGTGATATAACACTACTTGGAAGAACTGGAAACTTCAGATCCCCTTTCCCTTCTTTCTTCCCACAATATATACGGTGTTAATATAAAGTTAATGTCATGGCTTTCCCTTTGCTTTCTCCCTACATAGTTTAACTGTTTATTTACATATTTTTCCTTTTATCTCAAATTGTATGACAGGCTCTACACATCTGAAGATGGGCTAGTTCCAGCCTCTCCATGCTTGAACTGCCTCTTGAACTTTCTCTGATTACATCATTATATATAATGATACATTATTAGTGCCATCAAGGCATGCAGAGTTGGTCACAGTTCTTACATTCTAAATCTGACAGAAGCAAAAAAGAGGGCAATAGTTTAAATAAAGGGGGAAGTGGAGATGACATTGAGGAGGAAATTGATTGCAGAAAGGTTTATGAAATGAGCACTTAGATGAAAGGGGGGTCTGAAGGAAAGAAAAGAGCCCGTTGGACTAGAAGTTGGGGCTGTTTCAAAATGAGGCCCTTACTCAAGACAGCATTTCTGTTCAGGGTAATGTTTAAGCATGAAGTCAGACATTTGATGGGCTGGGGCACATAGACATGTATATAAAAACATGTATATAAAAACACAATTAGAAAAAAACACAATAAGAATGTAAGAAGAGGAGAGCAAGGAGGCCTCATAGTTT
>JAWWLV010000183.1:25981945-26011519 GCA_035041135.1 Platyrinchus mystaceus
GTATATTGTAGGCCACACACTGGGCACAGGACTGTCTTGGTGGTAAAGATCTCCATAACCTTGACATGAAACAGGTGTTGTATATTTCAAGGGGTCTGTAGATTAAAGAAGTAGGGAAAACACCTCTGAGTACAATCTTTCCTCTCTAGGAAAAAACAAAACAAACAAAACAAAACAAAACAAAAAAAAACCCCGCCTTGAAAACTTCCAACAACCTTTCATTTAAGACAGATATATGGCACACACATGTGTCTGTGGTTCCTATGGTGTGTCTGTTCTCTACTGGCTCAAGGTGCAGCTATTTGATTGAGCACCCTTAAATTCAATATGATAAATTGTTTTATCTGAATATTCCTCTGAATAGATGCAGGTAAGGGGTAGTCTCATCACATAAAAGGCAGCCACTCTGTGGAGTTGGCTTTGGCATCCAGCTGAGTACTGGCACCTTCACCTGTACTTGCCAAACTGCAGGCACGGCTGGTTGGAGTGTGTGTCTTGCCCATGCTGAAGGATCCCAACTTAGCCGAACTGTGCAAAACAGTGCAAATCAGTGTACAGCTGCTAGGTAATCTGTGACACCACACTTTATCATCTCTGTCCTTTTTACTTAAAAGCAACCTTGTAATGAAGTTTTACTGAAAAAATAGAAGTTGCCTCACTCATCGTGGGAGGTAGAACAAGAGAAACAGTAGCTAGTGGATAAACTGTTAGAGGAGGTGTGAGTTACTGTGTCTTTGCCTACACTATTTGAATCATTTGCTTCCTTAAAATGGTTGTTTATTTCAGACTGCATCTTACAGCTATCTCAGCTGTCAGAAGTCATACATAAAAATATTCTTTCTTCCAAAGGGAGCCCTTCATCACTCAACCAGTAAATATTACTCACTCATTGATTATACTGGGATTATATTTTCTCTTTAAATAGCTGTTAGAATTGGGTATAAAAGACTCATTTGTTTCCACTATAGACTCTATCTTTAAATACTTCATTGTTTCGAATTAGTCATCGCAGTTTGTACAGCTGAAATACCAAATGTGACGCCTTTCTGGGTGATGTCTGGGAACGATCTCACTCACCCTTTCTCCCCTTCATTTTTGGGCTTTCTAAGGGAACCTCCAAATCCTATACAAAGTATTTAGAAGTTATTATTGTCATCCTTGTGTACAGAGATGCAACTTGACTTTCTGCACCATCAGAAATTCTCAAATAATTCTCCACAACAAAAAGGCCTCAGTTTAAGTGAAGTGATTTTTTTCAGATAAATAGGATGTCTGGAGACCTGACTCTCAGACACAGCTCTTCCCTGCCTTGCTTTTTACAGCATTTCATGCTCCGTCAGCTGAGGATAGTGAAACCCCACATAAAGTGCTTTAAAATTTGCAGGTGGCAGTAAAAACTCCCTCTAATCTAGCCTATTCCTGCAGGTTTCAGTGCTCTCTCCAGATATAAACTGCCAGGCAAAGAACTCTCCATAAATATTGTGCAGCCTGTGAACATTATCAACCCACAGACAGCCTGGCATGTGGTTAATTAATTAGATTGAATACTAATTGATTAAGGGTCATCCTCAGTGACTCTGTCCAGAGCCAACTCAGCAGCACTCACTCAGCCCAAGGCCTGAGCTTTGCTGCTTGCTTTAACACACAACACGGTGGCAACATGCAAGGGAACCCTCTAAACACTGGGAACAATCCTGAGTGTGCTATGTGTGTTTTTTGCCACCACCTGGCTATCCCTGGAGAGCAGAGTGCTGGCTGAGTTAGGTCTGGCAACCCAGCACAGAACCTATGGACTTCTTTGTTCGTCAGCTACATCTGTTCTCTCCAGGCCACTCTCTTCCCCTTGCTACTCTTCTGACAGTACAAAGCTCTCCCACCAGCCAGCTGAAGTTTTACTGCTTCTTTTGAGGATGCTCTCAATACCCTGCAGACCAGCAGGGAACTTTCCAGCTGCAAGCAGCCTGAGAGACCCTTGCTGTACACCAGCCTTCCCATCACTACGCTTATCACCTGCAGCACAGAGGCTTTTGATGGAACTGGGGCTTGTCTTGCAAATGGACAGTCTGTGTGGGAAGAAGTAATTCAGGCCACGTAAGGGTAGGAGACTATTCTCAAGTTTTTTCTTTAGATCCACCTCAAAGACATTTCTGAGGCTCGTTGCTGTGTGAGAAGGCAATCCTGGAAAATGAATTTGGAAAATGAATTTTCTTAAGCCTGGAGAGGAGTTAAAAATGTTTAACAATTTCAAAATGTCCAAGAACTTATCTACCATATGTGTGTGAGAGAAGAACAGTCCTGTGGTCACACCAAAAATGCACCATGTTACAGGCTGAGCTGTAACTAGTCAGCTCATTTCAAGAAGTTTTAATGGCTCCAAAAGTGATCTGTGTCATTCTATTAAAAGACAAACATGGACTGTATTCTCTTACAGACATGCTACATCATGGCCATAACAGAAAAACAAAACTGAGCTTAAAGCAAAATTTTCAAGGGTCCAATAAAATGAGATAATCTGAGGCTCTGAAGTTATATTGAGATTCACTTATCCATTATCTTCAAATTAGGAACCACCTGTTCTTCATAACCTTCTGTTTGTATGAATAAGGAACTCTGAGTTTAATTAAGTAGCATGTGTGGGTGGAAAAGGCTTCCCGACAGCAGTGAGATTATTAATGGACATCTATATTGAAGTTCTTTGCATTTTTGAAAGGCTAATTACAATGTAAATTTAGTTTTAAATTATTGCTTTGCTGTGGGATGGAAGTTGTCATTTATTATTAGGTGGATTTTTTTTTGGATTCCAGGAAAACGTTGGTTTGGCTGTATAAGCACTCTGTAGTCTCTTATTTTTCCCTAATTTATACTATTTGCTCACGGTTCAATGTGCTGTAAAATATGCCCCCATCTCTAGTTTCATTATTTTTATAGGTTTTGGGGTTTTTTTTGTTTCTGCCTTGCAACACTCTAATGTTTCAAGAAAATGAAAGCCAAGCTTTTCAAAAACAGGCCTGAAGCTGAAATCTGGAAAAGGTGAACTTGTCTTAAGAAAAGACACTGATCTCCTGGTACCAACAATTTAATTGCTAGTTTATTACATGTAGGTGGTCCCGTTTGCAACATAAACCCAAATATGCTGGATGTCAGACCATGTTCTGCTACAGTGAACCCAGAATAATTCATATATGCTTTGTCAGTGCCCACGAGGAAAGTGGAAACCCAGGCCTTCCCATGCCCATAGTTCAAACTACGTGAAAGACAGTCTGGGCTCATGCTCTGAGCTAATGTAATGCATGATTTATGGTCTCCCTATTTGCTCACCTGAGAAGTTTGAATTTGGGCCTGGAGCAGGTTTGAGGCATGAGCCTGAGAGGTGCAGGCATTGTAGGTTAGTCAGTGAAGGGTCTTACAGACAAAAGGGAGCCATTTGCATCAGGCATGTTGTGCCCACACGGTATTTGAAAAAGAGGGAAGAGAAAGGCAATGAACTAGCACACCCAGAGAGATGTTACTTGACCTGTTTCTGCAGTAGCATGGAAAGCAGCTGGCTGAATGCCAGCAGCACTTTAGTTTGGTGTTTTGTGTGCTGGGTGTTATTAGATGAAAGAGTGATCCCCTGCCATTGGCCACAGGGTCACTTCGAGGCTAGTAGGAAATAGAAACATCTGATTCCACACAGACTACATTAAAGGCCTATCTGCTTTGCCACTGATGGATAACCTAAAGTTTACAGATGGGAACAACAGGAAAAGATACAATATCTGGTTACATCTGAAAGACCTGCAGAGCGTGGTAACTCAATTGTACACAATAAGCACTTCGCTAGCATCGCCACTGATAGAATTCAATTAAAAATTATTAGCATAACAAGCCATACAAGGGCTGCCAAAGTGCAAGGAAGCTATAAAGCATCTGACTGGGACTAGCAGTGGACTGATTTGACAATTTTGATCTTTTCTGTTCCTGCCTCCTTTAATAATGAATGGTGACAAAGTGCTGATCTGCCCGGTAGCATTTTTTCTTTACCTTTTTCTGAAGTAAGAACTACCTTATAGAGATTTCTGAGGCCTACATCCATAATCTGTCTGCCTTAAGGCTCTCTTGACAGAAAAGAAGCACTATATAGCTCTTGTTATGAAAGTTGCACAGTTCATGTATTGCTGGAGGAGGGTACCCACAGCAGGAATTGTTTGATTGTGTGGGAGGTCAGACTAGGTATTTGTTGAAGTCTCCTTGGCCTTATATATACTGTGTGACTGTCTACAATTTCTTTTCAGAGTACTGAAAATAAAACAGGGCTATGAATTAGAGTAAATTCCTACCTTCTCTAGTGGTCTCTGAAGCAAAATTCTAGTGGATATTGAGGATCCATTCTATGAGCCCCGATGACACATGAAATAGAGGAGCAGTGTGTCTCCAGAGGATTTGCCACGTCCTGAGTGCTGCCCTCAATTTGCCTCACTCACCCACCACTTTCTTGCTCCACATGAGGGAGTTTCCTCTAAAGCTGCATGCCCAGTGCAGAGCTCCTTTCCCCTGGCCACGGGTCACATACCTGGGACTGGGGCTGGCCTTGAGAGTCAGCAGCTGCTACAGGGAGAAGAGGGATTTGCCCTGAGCCTGGATCTGCCCACATCCATTATTGGAACTGGAGTTCTTTAAGAATCAGACTGGAAAGAATTGATCAATAGATATATTTAAATTCTTATAAAAATAATAAATTACAGTTAAAATAGTAAAACCTTAAATAGAAGTGTTGCAAAAATAACACTGTGTGTGTGGTGAGACCCTGGCACAGGTTGCCCAGAGAAGCTGCAGCTGCACCATCCCTGGAAGTGCTCAAGGCCAGGTTGGATGGGGCCCTAAACAACCTGGCCTAGTGAAAGGTGTCCCTGCCCATGTCAGAGGGGTTTGAACAAAATGGTCTTTAAGGTCCCTTCCAGCCCAAACCATTCTGCGACTCTGTGATGACATGGCCATTTCAATACAGGAGAGATGCTTTGCCCCAAGCTGCTTCTCAGGGTGACCCTCTGCCTCTTGGAAACAGTAATACTTACCCATGCCACACTGCTAAACTTCCTTACGAGTTCCTGAGATGGAGGCTGGTGTAATAATAAAAATAAGGTTCATCTATATTTTATTCCATAGTCCAGCTAAGGGCATGTTTTGTGAAATGGCAGAAAATAGTATGAGATTTTCATTTTAACTAGTTTTTCATTAAAGTATTTTTGTCTGGTTTTATGTGTACAATAAGGTTTCCTTCCTTGCTCTGTAGCTGTGTAGTCATTCCTTCTTGTGTTATTAAAACTGAGAAGGAATGCCTCTAGGTGAAAATAGACTTATTAGTGTGTAAGGTCTTGCTCTCAGGAATAGATCTTGATTTATATGTTACAGTTTGGGAATGATATTAACTCAAATTTCCTTGTAGAATGAGAAGGTACATGTAAATTATAGAAAAACAACTGTGATTTAACAAAATAAACCTATTTTGTTTTATCTGTGCTCTCTTTGAAGTAGAAATAGCAGTAATATTATTAAATTATCCCAAAGCCATGGATTAGTATAAACTATTACCTGACTGCAGCATTTTGGAGAGAATTATTAAAGGATCATTTAGTGTTATTTTACACTGAGTTCATCTAGCTTCATGGCCGTGTTGCTCATTTCAATACAGTGCCATAGTTTATTTCGGAACAACCTTATAGACCCATTTGGCAGTCTAAAGTTTAAGACCTTCCCACAGATAAAACAAAATACATCAGTTACTCTCAGTTTTGCCTGGGTTAAATATTTGAGGGTAGGTGAGTGGAGGGTGGATTGCAAGAGGCTGTGTATCACATTTTCCAGTGCTTTTGCATTTGAAGTTTTTATTTGATTATCTTATTGTGGGGTGGAGTCGAATGTGTTTCCAATTTTGCAGTGAATCTCAAACAGCTTTTGTAAGTTTGCTGGCATTGGGAAGTGTGCTTGTGGTTTTGAAACCAAGACTGTAAGGACAGCTATAACACAATCATTCCTCCCTCTCCACACATTACCCCCCAGGCTTTGACTGGGGAATATTACAAGCTAGCCTAAAGATGCACGTGGAAAAAAGGTTTTGTTTTAAATAAATGTGAGAAGAGACACACAAATAAAATGTTTATTCCTGTAGGCTATTTTCAGGCTTAGTTATATACTTCCATTCCTGTGTTTTAGTCCCTGAACCTAATCCAGTTTTCCAAAGAAGTTACAGCATTCTCAGCAACTGTAGCCATGGCAAAGAATCAGGATGCTGATTTACACAGTTAAATTTGCACCTGCAAATTTATTGGAACACTGTAACTGTAGAAAATTATGAGTTCATCAAATTCTTCATGATTAGGCCAACATGAATAATTCAGATCAGAGTTACTGTCCTGCTTAACAAAATAACTTCTTTTCCTGTCCCCAAAATTTTGCTTAGTTCAATTAAAAAAAAAAAATCTGTAAATGAAGAGACAAAGACCTAAAATTCAGAAATCTGCTTCAGGACGCAATGATGTTGTTATTCTCCTCTTGTT
Organism: Platyrinchus mystaceus; assembly: GCA_035041135.1. NCBI lineage: Eukaryota > Metazoa > Chordata > Aves > Passeriformes > Tyrannidae > Platyrinchus > Platyrinchus mystaceus. Next base: position 25,988,482 of record JAWWLV010000183.1, read on the forward strand.
CAGTAGCTCAGTGCATAAGAACCTTTCCCTGAATGTCAAGAGACTGGTTCAAATCCCTCTCAGAACTGGTAAATTTTAAGCAGGAACCTCTTTTAGGTGTGTTTTCTAACTAGGCTCTAAGTACTTGAAACAGGAACTCAGTCCCTTCTCATGGGATTGCAGCAGTACTTTGTACTTAGGCCTGCTAAAGTATTTCACGTAGAGGATGACTCCACAGGCTCTCCGTTAGAGCACGTGCCTGGGGCTTGCCCTAGACAGTATTTGTTCTGCTGAATATAATAAAAGCATCCCTGGAGAAATGACTATGAAAATAAATGGTCTTCTCCAATGGTAGTTCCTTCCTTGGGATGTGGGACTTGTGGTGTCCAAGCTTTTCTGGCAAAGAAGGAAAGACATTCTGCATCATTTGCATCCCTTTGTAAAAGGGAGAACGAAACCACATCCTTTCCTCATCCTGATTTTCCCTCCTCTTCCTCTTCTCTCATCAGGTATTATTTGTGGCATACTTTATGTTAACTTGCAAAAATAAAAATAAATGGAGTTTGTGAAGGTGAAGTTGCACTTTCAGTTACGTTACAATTCATTAGCAGAATTGCAGAGACCCTCTGTTCTGATACTCTGTGCTGCTCCTTTCTCAATTTGACTAACAGATCACCCTTTTTGCCAAAACACACCCTGCAGCCAATTGTCACACCAGTGTATGTCTGGTAGCTATCTTAGTGCACCCTTGGAGAGATTAGCAACGGGGACAGCAGTATTTTGGCATGAATATTAGTTGTTTAGTTTTTCACATGTACTGTTTTAAGGAATGTGTAAAGTCTCCTACCCACACCTTGAAACAGTTAAGAAATGGCATAAGGCCAGGTAAGAAGTCTAAGTGAAATATCATAGGAAGGGAAAGAATTTGGAGCACAGCGGTATCACTGTGTAACAGGTCTGCCATATACAGTGGGAAATACTCAGAAGGAATGTGAGATGAGAGGAAGAACCATCCATTTTCAACCATTCCAGTTCAAAGAGTAAACTGAATGTAAAATATCCAGATTCAACTTTACATTTATAGTAAGGCAACAGCACACATCAATCCCTCCTCCAGTTCTTATAGTTGACACTTCAGTCTGGCACAGTCACCTAAAACTGTAGGAAACGTGACAAAGCTGGGGACTCCGTGGCTGTGAAGAGTAAGCTGCCATACAAAGAGAATGCTGTGTCGTCCCTTCATCTGAGGAATCACATGAGACAGGCTGAAGCCTTCAAAGTTGCACGCCTGCTCTATCAGGGATTTTCAAAAGTAAAAAAAAAAACAAACCTGGCTACGTCAGATGTACATTTTAAGCGGCTAAGCAGCAACCCAGAGAATCCCTAGATGAATTTGCACCATGTTGACAAGCTTTGTGTGACGTGCACAGCTACTTCAAATGCAGGCAATCATTCCTTCCTTGGGAACAAAACTCTTTGATGTGGGCCTGATCTGAGAAAGCCATTAAGCACATCTTTAAATATGTGCATAACAATCTAAAACAAAAAGGCTTTTCGAATGAATCTGGGTCACCTGTGGAGATACATATAACAGAAATTATTAAACACAGCCTAGAAACCGGTGTTGGCAAAAATAGAAAGCCAGGCTGGGCTCCCAGGGGCCTCAGGCTTCAAAATGGCTGAGTTGCTTAGTGCCGGACGAGCCCGCTCAGGGCCACGTACCTTTACACTTAAATCTGCTCCCCACAAGCAATTCTGCGTTGGCCTTTTGGGAGGGGGGCAGGAAGGGAAGAATGTGTTTTTTCTTGAAATGTTAGTTTTGCAAAAGGTTTAATCTGTGCAGACGCCACAGCATAGGAGAGTAAAGCAGGTCCCACTGTGAGAAATGCACCGGCATAGAAGGGACAAATCCAAGGCTCCTGGGCTGAACTTGGCCAGTGTGAGCAGTTCATCTGCTGCCCTGGAGCCAGCTCTATGTTCTTGCTTCTCTAGACACACTGAACAGCAGGCAGTAGGGCATATGAACCCCTCCAGCTGCTCACAGCCTGCCCCTGCACCATCCTTGAAAGCCACCGGGTGTATCCACGTGACTCCAGCTGCACCCTGGAGCACAAACGTGTAGAATCACCGTAGCAGAGCTGGGGAGGCACCTCTCAACCTTTGCTTGCGGGGGCAGAGGGCAGCAATGCTGTAATTGGCCACAGGGCCAGTTACAGCCCTGAAAAAAAGGCAGGGCGTTGGCATGTTGGGTAAGGTGAGCATGGCTGGAGATTGCCTTCTTGCAAGGTCACTTTCCTTGTAAGGGAACCAAAGCCAATCATTCTGGGCTCACCCCACAAGCTATTTGTTTCAGTTAGGTATTTTCTCCTTGAATAAGCAGGACAAAAGGGATGTGATATGCTGAATCATTTAGGGAAAAAATCACCCTGTCAAGTGGATTATCATCAGCTAAGCGAGGCCCTGGAGGCCAAAACCTCAGCCTGTAAATTATACACGCTGGATGCCTATGCGTTTACTATATGGTTGAGGCAAAGCCTGCACTGTGGTTTCAGGGACATTAAACATGAAAGAAAAGTTATATCACAGCTGATACTTACCCAGTGATTCCACCTTAATCTCGGGAATAGCAGGTGTCCTAGACACACCGAGTCCCTGGCAGGGAGGGAGGGAGGGGATTTGTAATCATTGGCAGAGATGCCTGTGGGGTCACTCAGCTGCTAAAACATTAAAGCATATAAAGGCAGGATGTGGGAACTGCAAACCTCCTAGAAGATTGTACACCCTGCACATGAGAGGAAACAGATGCATTCTCAGGAGGTGGGTGTCACTCTTGCCTGTGCTACTCACTTCTCTGACATTTCCTCTGTTCAGTGTCTACCTTTTTCTCCTGATTTCACTTTCAAAGCTACCTGTGCACATTAGCAGATGGTTGACTTTCTGGCTATATTTTCTTTCCAGGAGATGCTCAGAGTCAAAGTTTAAGTGAAAACACCTCTGCCTTTGGCTTAACACCTGACATTGTCTGGGTTCCTTCAGCTTTGAATATGACACTTGCAAAATTGCACAAATAATTTTCTTATTGGAAATTGCCCCCTGTAATTGCATTTAAATCACAGGGATTATATCCCAAGCCAGCTATTCTAGAGTGAATTATATTATTCTAACCCAAAACTTCAGATACTAAATTAACAATTTCTTCCCCAGATATTATAGGACTGGGGATGTGAGATTCTGGTGTATCTCTGCAAAAAGGCTGTACCTTTCCCCTTCTCACTAGGTGCAGCTGTTCTTCTAGAATCTGTACTGACTGCACTGATTTTCCTGGGCTTTTTCAGCAATGAGTCCCTTTTGCTTCTCCCACTAAAATGCTGCTTTTGTTACCATTTCTGTGGCAATCACTGTCTACAATGGTAGTCCCCATTTCACTGTGCATTAACATGGCCTTTGGATAGAGCATTTTGTTACATGCCTTTCAGAGCAAATTCATCTCACCTGAGGAAATCTGTGGAAAATAACCTGTGAAGCATAGGAAACAGAGTAGGGCCTTGATCCTGCATTTCCTTCATTGCAACTAGGCCACATGGTGCTTTGCAGAGATGCACTGGGAAGCACAAAGCCCCAATCAGTCTTGATCATCATTTGCTGGACTGCAGGTAGCAGCGTAGTGGGAAAAGCTGCACCCAAGCATTTCCACATTCTCTTCTTGTTTGTGAACTTGGGCAAACCCAACTGGTACAGCTATTTCAAAGAGTCTTATATCTTACACCCAAGACAGTCAGAAGGATGGTTCCTGCACTCTGTCCCTTAGGACAATCCTGTAAGCACATAGGCTTGTGACACTGAGCCTGTGCTCTCTTAGAGGGAGGCCAGTGCAGGGTGAGTGTCCATGCACAAGACTTTGACATGTATGAGCTCTACACCTCTAGTAACTGCCATCAGGACTTTCACAGCAACTCCAGTCAGCTCCAGGACTGTGATAACAAGCTGCTCCTTTACTCTGAACAGTAGTATGATTGAGTCCCCATTTAAAAACTGTATTGATTTTGATAGGAGTTTTGATAGAGTATGGGCATTGAAGGAGTGCCAGATTTGGCTGTTAATCTTCAGGATTGCTTCTTTCTGCTTGGCTGAGCATATGCCTCATGTTTGCTGTCCCCAGTGTGAAGGATTTAGGAACTGTCAATATCTCTGTTGATATATGAAGCACTAAACACAGTAGGAGCAAGATGCACATTTGGGTCACTCCTGCTGAGGCAAGGCATTTGTACTGGGGTCATTTAACAAATCCCCACCTTCTGCTGTCCCCCTGTAAGAGCCTATTGTCCCAGAAATACAAGTCATGAAATCTTCTGGGTGCCTTCTCACTCCTCTGTTGCTGGTGCCACAGCTCCACACTCAAACAGAAGCTGAGCCTCCTGCCTTTGCTGTGTGGAGTGATCTTCCTGTCACTCCAGCTGTCCCCAGGCTGGCACTGCTCTTAGAGGTGCTCTGCAGAGCAGTGGCTGCCTCAGCCCACACTGGGTAGTCAGCAGCAGAGTGGGGCCTGAACTTCAAAGGCACTGAGGACCCACTGATGCCATCAGTCCTTTCAGAGTGCTCCCCACTCGTGAAAGGTAACTCCTGTATATTGAGGGTTCTTTGGAAACTGTTTTGTGTGCCCATCTTTGTAAATTTACCATAGGTGCCCTAATTCTGTAAGAATGAATGGCTTCTGCTAGATGCCTGTAAAGACTGCAGTGTTGTGCCTGAACTAACAGGTTCATCAAACATATATGGGAAACAAGACTTGTACAGGGGATGATTCCTTTTTTTAATTTATTTATTTATTTATTTATTTATTTATTTATTTATTTATTTATTTATTTATTAAGTCATGCCTGGCATTTTTGTCACAACCTTAGCTGAGAAAGCATTTTCTGGTCACATTGCCTCAAGACAGCACAGAAGATTAATGTTTGGAATATGCTAAGCTCTTGAAAAACTGTAAAGATAAAATCAGAAAAGTAATTCAACATGTCCAAAGCTCTTAACCACAAGTGATGACATTCTAATCTTTGGGGAAATGCAGGACAAGTGCTGTCAGCCTTTCAGAGCAGTGTATGTCACAGTCCAGAAGGTGCAGAAACAAGCCTGAATTTGGAGAAGGATCTCTGTGGTTGCATGGCATTCTCCAAAAAGCAGAAAATCCATCAGTGCACCAAAGTTCTTTTGGCTAAACCTGTGGGTGTCAGTTGGGTGTGGGATACATACCTAGCTGTTCCTCAGAAGTTTCAGTGCGACCCTGGGACACGTGCATCCCATTCCCACATCTGTAAAGATGGGCAGGTGAGCAATCTTTCTCAGCTGTGAGCTGCTTTCTTTGTGGGCTGTGATGGAGCCTGGAAGCACGACCCACAGACAGGAGCAGAGAAAGCTGCTGCATGTGTACGGATGCTAATTGTGCTGGGCTCAGTTTTAGGTGCTCTGCTCTCATTTGTATGCAAACACCCAGGCAAACAGCGTGTGCAGATGTGTTTCATCTGGCAGGGTGGGAGCGGGCACAGCGCGGTCACAGCCCTGGCACAGTGGCTTTGGCTCTCGCTGCTCAGTGCGCCACGAGGCCATGGACAGAGAGCCTGCACACCCTGCACCGAGGTCAGGAACAGGCTTTCTGAGCCAGCCTGCTTCTCTTTCTTTTAAGTTGGAGACGTCCATGGAGAGGAAACAGTGTTGCAATAATTATCTTCAAAGTCAAGAGGCCTCAAAAACCAGACCTGCTGATTTTTGTAAGAGCAGAGCAGTTTCCGATGTCCTTGCTGTAGCTGATGGGAACTTGGATAGAGCATAAGCCTGTAATAAGATTGGGCCCAGGATCTGTGCTGGTTAGAGCTGAGGCTGGAGAGCTAAATGAGGCCAGGAGAGCAGAGGTGGAAGGGTCCTTGCCCGCAGGAATGCAGCCCTTCTAGGAACTGCTAGTTCTACACAGGGTTGGTGCGAAGAAGGTGACAGGGTTTGCTTCATTTCAGACAAACTGAGCTTCAGGGAAAGAGAAGTGTCTCTCACTGATTTTTACTCCAGAACCAAAGCTGAAAAAGGGTGAGAAGGGCCACAGCCTGGCGCAGGTTGTTTCCAACTATTGGCAGAGAGGAGGCAGATGCAAATGGACTGCTGTTGGTGTTGCTCTCTTACAAAGTTCCACAGCAAAGCCCTCAGCTGTCATCTAGGCATGCAGAAATAGATTGGTTTATTTATACATCACCACTTACTACAGTAACTCATGATTTTGTCTGACGTGCTTGAAATTATGATTCTTTTGAAACAAATGCACAAGTTGAAGAAAAAAAAAAAGCACAAGAAAACAAACAAGCAAAAAAAACCAAACAAAAAAAGCAAGCCAGAAAGGCCCCAGCCAAGCAAAAGAATGCTGCAACTCTGAAGCTGAGCAAGATGATCCCAAGAATTGGAAAATGTCCTAAAATTCAAATTAAAAAAAAAAAAAAAAAAAAAAAAGGAAAAAAAAAATAAAAAAAAAACGAAATATGTTGTTTTGGATTCTGAGCCTTTGCAGCACAGTAAAAACATATGCCTTAAGTCTCTGGCCCTAATACTTGCAGGTCTTTCTTGCTTGTTTGTTTTAAAAAAACTGAAATGGTTATGTGTAAGTTGACTCCATCTGCTGGGCTCTGGGCATGGTATTAAGTATCATGAGACTGTTTTGCCCATTCACAGTTTCATCTGAAGTAGAACTCGTCAGCTAACAAGGGTGAAGTTTGCATTAGCTGTGGGGTTAGGACCATAAAACTGCGACAAACTCAAGGAAAGAAAGTAACCTGACAACATTTCCGTATGCCCACTGGATCAGGAATACTATATACCATCAATCGCAAAAGAATACTTCATTTTCAAAGCTATCCCTGTGGTTTTATAAGCTTTTGCCTCTGCCAGAAATGCAAGAAGTAATAAAAGAAGACGTGGTTCTAAATGCTATAATGGATCTGAGGGGAGCACAAATGGGGCAGATGATTACAGCACCAAACTCCTTGCTATGGAAATGGACATATCTGAATAGAAATTTCCCCTCAAAATTTAACAATGAGGCTACAACTCCTGAGACTGCATAATGCTGACCAGTACTACTTTTCTAGCACAATTCTCTGTAGTAACTTCAAAAAATGTATCAAACTGGTAGTAGCACCTTTCTTTCAGAGACTCTCTGAAAAGACCCATATGTGTCAGTACAACTTGTACTTAAGCCCTCCTTCCCAAGGATCTCTTGAGAACAGAGCATCCTGTAAGGAAAAGTGCTAAGAAGTCTATTAAGGCTTCTAGTGTGCCAGCCATTAATCTGGAAATTCTTAATAAAAAGAGAGTAGTCTGATGTAAAACCTTCAAGGGAGTGTTTTTAAATTATTTAAAATATTGTGTTGCAAATCCAGCTGTGTCAATTCAAAATTTCAACAAAAAACCTCAAAGGACCAAAAATGTTCTGGCTGGCCTTACAAGATTCCCTCAAAAATCTTAATGACTAAAAAAAACATGGTTCCTTGTAAAATTGTCAGAAAAGTTAGAAAAACCTAAACCACTTCCATAGCGTGTTTCAATTGTTGCAGTAGACATTAAAACCATGAAAAAACATCACAGAGAAGTTATCAGTCACATTTTGCAACATCCAAAATATAAAATGTTTCTTTTTGTTCTTTTTATGTTTTGCTTCTAAATCTCTAATCATTACATTCTGATGGTTTGTGTGCTTAATCACTGCTCATTAACACCATTTTTCTACGCAGCACTGCTAAAAATGTTTGTCTGCAGTTGCCCTTGTACTCTGAACCGTGCCATTTCCCAGGCACAGCTTCCTATGGAGGGAGGCAGAGCGTTAATACCCTGTTCAGGTAATCTGGAGAATAGTGACACACTGGCATAATTAAATAATGTCATCAGTCTCTGAAGGGTACTCCCTACGGTGAGGCACCGCATGAGAAACCTCCTAATACGACACCTATGGCTTTCTTACGCAAAACTGACTTTCCTGTAATGTATTTCATTAGGAGAGCTGGAGTTTAGTGGAGAAATCATTATTTTATTTTATTGGTATTTCATGAGTAACATGATATGAAGCTTCTGCCCACTGGATCCTGTTATACTTCCATCCAGCCCAATTAAAGAGCTGTCTCTGCTATGTCTTCGCCACAGACGTGCGAGATCACCATGGCCCTGCCTCCTCAGTGTGATGAGTTTAAGTGGTCTCTGACTGCAACGCAGGTTTTGTATTGCAGAATTCCTTCCCAGCTCTCTTCTAAAGCCTCTACCGTTTTCAACAGCCATTTTGAAGTGTGGGCATCCAAAGCAGACACACTGTTCAAGTAACGGTGTCCTCAAATACCAAACTGTATGTCTCTGATATGTCTGTCACACAGCTGAGACTCCAAGCATTTCTCCCATCACACTCTTCTCACCACAGCATGAGATCTCAATCCTGAGGAAAATGGCTGGGAGAGGGGCCCTGAAGTGTTCCTGCTACTCCAACATGGGATAATGGGCAGTATGTACCACACAGGTTGTGACAGGAGGGCAAGGCTTCAGCTCTGGTATCCATGCTCCAGATAAACATTCTCATAGCAAATCTGGACATATCTGTAGTGCTGCTGTCTCAGAAAATCAGAAGAAAAGCAGAGAAATCTGGGACAAAGGACCATTGCAGCAGGGTGCCATACATGGCCGGGCTTAGAAGCTTCTCTGAGCTGTCATTCCTTGCCAAGGTTTTTTGTTCCATTCCAGGTCTCCTGCTCCTATTCCTGCTATGTTATACACAAGCTTTTGGTTTCCTTGCAGTCAGGTTTGCTTTTTCTTACTCATTTCTCACTCTTACTCCTTTCCTCTCCTGTACTATTTCATTTATCTATTTAATGCTGTTCTCATGATTATGGTATTTGGGCACCAAGCAACTCGAATAAACTGTCTGTTTCATTGGCTCAAGCTGTTCTAATTTATGTCAGTTGCCTGGTAACAGCTGTTGTAACTGCAGTTGCAAAATTTTCAGTGAAAAAAGAATCCTGTGCTCCCAAACAGACTGAACTTGAACAAAACTGCAAAAAACGGAGCTGGAATTTTCCACGCTTTGGGGCTCTCCTAAGCTGATCTCTTGTGCTCAGCTTGAAAAAGTTTGAACAAAACCAAGTTTAGCCTCCTTAAAGTCCTGTGGGGGAAAATGCAGAAAGCCCCACTTGTGTCTCTGCTCCTTGCCTCCTGTCCTTGCTGCACTCACATGAATGAAATCATTACCTGAGCCCTGCAGCTGGCTGGAGGCTGCCGGAGAAGCTCACTCTTGGCTGGAGGGTGTTCCTGACTCTCGAAATGGCAACAGAGGGTCTGTCTCTGTTTGTCTCTGCCAGTGGTTTCCACCCTGCAGGATTCAGTTTTGAAGCTGAAAGATGTTCCTAATTACAAGCACTGCTGAGGCAGCCTGGGAGCTGGGAAGCTGCGTGATTCCAGCCGAGCTGAGGAGACAGCAGAGGGTGTTGGCAGACAGGCACACCCCCCAGTTCCCACCTGGGATGAAACCTCTGTGGCTGTGTGCTCTGTGGCACACAGGTGGCACTGCCTCAAATCTGATCTGCCTGTGTGCCAGAACCTGTCTCATACTTCGCCTATGGGAAAACAAACTGAGAGGCAGAGTGATAAGAAGATAATTTTGCTGCTGGAAGGAGCAGCTTTGATTCCAAACCCAGGTGCAGAGGCGCTGAGTGACAGCAGGACATCGCAAAGATGTCGGCAGCTTTCGGGGTCACCACACCCTCCTCTACCAGCTCCTACCAGGGCCTGCCCACAGGCAGTGCTGGGAGGCCTTCCCTGGGAGCTACTGCAAAACATCATCAAAACGTCTCCCCAAATTATCCTACTTTCTACAGTACCTTGTAAAAGCCCTAATCCTTCTGCTGAGCGGGGAGATGTTCAGCCGCCTGCTGAAAGCACTCAGACCTTGCAGAGACAGACTTTCATGTGGCCATAAAACTAACTTCAGGGCCAAAATTGTAGCTGCTGCAGGAAACTGTGGAAACAGATGAAAAACTAACTGTTAACATTATAGTGAAAAATCCACTATAGGAATCATGAAGAAAAAGAGTGAAAGATTTCATGGGCCAGTCACAGTAAAAAATAAGAATTTCCATGCTTTGCTTGCATTACTTGAAAAGAATCTATAACAACCAATAACATTATTTCATAGTATTTATAATGATTATTTGGTGTTCAAAGTTATTTAACGATGAATCTGAATACAAACAAAATTAGTATGACCAGATCATAATCTATTTTTAAAAATACAAATGAGCTGTTGAAACAGCAAGCAAAAGAAATCAGCATGTGTTTGTTTGTTTGCTTTTCTCCTTGTGGAATTAGTGGGTGTATTTCATTCCCAAAGCCTAGCAGAGGGCAAGAAGAGCATTTTACCATCCATTTAATATGAGTTCTGGAGGGGTGAGAAGCTGTTCTTAACGCCAATATGAAAACTCCCCCTCTGTGTCTGTAAATATGAGTACAGAAGATAGTGTGTGTAAGCTTTGACTGCAGAGTTTTTCAGGGTTATGTTCTCACCACAGGAGAAATCACTGAGATTTTGAAGCCACAAGTAACCCCAAATTTAGCTGCTTTGGGGGAGTGACAGATGTGCACTTGTGCTCCTCAAACTTAGGCCAGGGTAGCTGGCTTTGAGGTTTCTGAAAACCAGGCTCCTCCCATGTGGGATTAAAGAAGAGAAACCAAGGAGCATGATGTTAATGGATAACACTAAACAATATTTGCTTAAATTGGCATGTCCTTTAATCCCTGACTACATATAATGAAACTAAATCATGCATAAGATTGTATTTTTGATCCTTATTGATCTCTGCAATATGTCTAAACATGTTGGGACAAAATAATTACAGCCGAAAAATATTATTTATTATTAAATGGGGTATCTGACTTTAAATATCAATATTGTGGCCTCCAGCATTAGCTTTGCAGTGACTAGAACCATAAAGGTTGTTTTTTGTGCTTTTTAGACTGATCCAGCACTTGGTAAATACTTTACATTGTCTAAACAGATACAATCTTAGTTTATTTTCTGAAAAAACCCTTTGGCTTTGACTACAGCTACCAAGAACATTACTTGCACTTTACCCCCAAATTTCAGATTCCTCTTTCTCATCCAATTAAATGATTACAAATGAAAAATCTTGTTTGCCTCAAATGTAACACTTAATAATACTGACAGTAAGTTTGCTTTGTGGAATATTGTTGTTCTTTTTTTTTTTAACCTTTCTTTTTAAGTGTCTGGTTTTGGTCCAATGCCTCCTCTGTTGTGCACAGCGCCTGAGCCGACTGCCTTTAGTCTTGCAGAAGCTGACTGGGGGCAGCTTTTGTCCCTGGCAGACATGTGATGACTTAGTAGTGTGGAAACCTCTGAAAATAAAAATTTGGAAGAGTCTGTGAATAACACAGTTCCCATTTGAAGTCAGTGACTTCAATAGGAAACGATTTTCTTCCCTAGCACAATAAAGATCAGTTTGTTACTGGAACAAGGGGGAAAGCTGTCAGTAGAAATATTTGTGTCCTGGATCTATTTATTTACAGCTGTGGGATTATGTAGTGGTGCATTAGGTACTTGTTAGTCCTAAGGGAGCAGTAGCTCAAGAAAACCCTGAATGTGCAGCTACAGATAGATGTCAGACTGCGGACTGGTGCTCGAGAGGTCAGAAAAATGGACTGTTTATTTAGGTACCAAAAAGTTCTCAGGTATCTTCCAGACATGGCTGAGGTTCCTCTTCTTTTGCCCATCCCTGTGCTTACCTGTTTTTCTGAAGCCACCCACCCCTACTAATCAGGAGAAATACAGTACTGCAGTGCAGCCATCTGTGAAGGACTCATTTGTTCTGTCCAGCTCAGATCCTCCAAAACAGCATCTTTTCTGGCACAGCCAGGAATCTGTGCTGCAGATTTAAATCAAGCCCCGTGCATTGCACTTCACCGTGAAACCCCTGGTGATGGGACACTACACAGTGTCCCTTCTTCAGTCCTCACATCTTCCATAAAACACGGGAATGCCTATTCAGGGATGAGGCTGATTTGAGTGGCCTCTTCAGCCTTGTGTGTACGAGCTGCCAGATCGTGCTGAAAGGCTTGGGAGAGGGGAGGCGGGCTTGAGGTGGATTTAACTAAGGAGAGTGGGAATGTAAACTGCTGAGCCGAGGAGGGAGTTGTCTCTGTGCTCCTGGGGCACAGTCAGAGCCGGTCCCAGCAGGCACCAGCGGTGGGGAGAAGCCGCAGCAGTGTCAGGCAGAGGAAAGTCGGGGCACAGCGCCAGGCACTCCTAGAGGAGCTGGAAAATCTTTTCCTGTTTGCCACACAGCCAAGTTTAGGCAGCCTGAGTTTGTTGCTGTAGCTGGTGGAAAGCTGAGAAATCCCTTAGGAGGAAGAGTGTGATAAAATAAGGGAGGGCTTTTATACAAAGGATGGCAAGCTGTGACCAGAAGGCATTTATTAATGAGAGGGAAGTTGAATTCTCATCTGTTTCACCTGTGAATCCCCACTGAAGTCAATGTGGGAAGGCCTAAATGGCAGGAATATCTGAAAACCACTTGCAGTTTAATTATTGTCAAAAAGCTTTAAGAAGAATTTGAGTGGCTGAGGAGTTATGCAGTTCGAATATATATCACCACATAAAATCCCATTAGATGCAGATGAAAATACAAGAAGGGGAGAGCTGGACTACGGAATAAAATCCTATTCAAAGACTGATGTAACATATTTTTCCACTGCAGGGCAGAAATGAAACTTCGAATTATTGTGTAAAGAGAGAAAGAAAGTTTGGCCCTCAGGGCTGCAGTAGGAAAGATAGTTTAAAAAAGATCATTAAAGAAAAATCCCTCTTGAAGGCTTTGATGTCTATTGATGCAAGGTGCTATTTGTTCTCTTGCTGAAGACAGATCTGAAAGACTCTGCAATTACTAATAAATCACTTGCAATATTGAGCAATTACCAACAATGCAATCATAAAACAGTGCAATAACTAAATAATTATATGCTTGTTAGGAGAATATGTTATTGGGTACCTTGGAAAGAAGGGGGAAGGAGGTGAGAATACAAAAGACAGGATATTGGATACTACACAAATAGCAACAAAACTTTGCAGCCAGAATACCAAGTAGTTGTAGATGCTCAGGGCCAAATCCTAGCCCTAGAGAAAATAAGGGCAAGTTTTAACTATTGATAGGATTTTTTTTTTTAATAGGAAGATTAATCCATCATTCAAAATACTGAATATGATGGCTGGAAAAGCTTTCTTCTGCCTACTGGCCATGCTCTGTCCAAAACCAGTCCTGGGAGCACCAACTCTCTCAGTAGCACTTGCTTCGTTACTCATCCTACTGATAATGGGCTGCTGCCTCCACCCGGGCCCAGCTGAGCGTGAGGAGCTCAGAGGAGAGAACTGAACTGCAGCCTGAAAGGCATGTCCGTGCTGGTTACTGAGGCCCAGCTGGAGTCAGAGGAAGCAGATTCCCACACTTCAGCAGCTCAAATCCCTGCAGATGGGCTGAGGCCACTCTTTCCATACCTAGTAATGAAAGGATTGGGAGTGCTTGGGTTGTAGGTGTGCTGCACTGGGGTAAAAAAATAGGAGGGATGGGGTGAAAAATGGTGTATGGGAAGCTCAGGTTTAATCAGGAGAAACTGATTATGATCTTAGGGAGTGACAACACTGCCGTTGTTTAGATTTCCCTTTCCATGAATTTGTGATTATTCCAGAAACAGCTGGAGAAAACATCTGGATAGAGGAATTGCTTCTTGGAAGGAAAGGTGTGTATCAGTTACCATAAGTTAGGCTTATATGCCATTGGTTTGGCTCACTAATGTTCAGCTGTTGCCTTAGGTGTGAAAACTGGAATACAACAGGAAAAAAATGAAGATTTTGAAATGCTGTTGGGAAATACTGCAAAGTGCTGTAGAAGCAGAAAGCACACTATGTACTGCATACACTAAAGAAAAATATCTGTTGTTGAGGAGATCAAGAAATCATAGCTGGAGGATTTTGGATATGTACAAGGATTAGGGGCCATCTGGAAAAAGGATCATGTGGGGGAGCGTCCCCAGTAAAACATTAAAGGAAGGGCAGGCTGCTTTGCATGCCTGACCCAGATAGTTTTGTAGGCCCTGTCTACGTAAGTAGAGTACAATTTATGGAGCAGTCTGGAGATTCTGATACTCCTGCAAAGCACAGTGCCATTCTTGGAATATCAAGCAATCCTTTTCCATAGTGATGGCAAAGTACGAGGGGAAGGCAAATAGAAGGAGGCTGTGAGTATTGGGAGAGCCCAGACTCCAGTAGCCAAGGGCTTACCCTCCCTTCCTCCTCCTGAACAAAGGAGAGGAGGGAGGGCTCTGCTCTAATCCTCCTTCTGGCATGCATTTTAAATAAATCCTTTGTGGTCAAGGGAGAGGAACAGACACTTATCCAACCCTCCTCCTCCAGCTGGTGAAGGTAAAGCAATTGGCAGCAGCCACAGCATCTCTTTCCACTGAGTCCTCTCTCCCAGCATGTTGCTAGAGAGATCGATTTGTGATCTCAGAGACCAAAATTTCCTCTCCCTTTGAATTCCCCCAGGGCTGCTCTGTCCTGGGAGCCCACAGCTTTTCCACATTTAGAGCAAATCCTTCAGCTTTGGGTAATGAAAGGGTAAAAACTTCTACCATGTGTATCTCATATGACTGGACAGTATAAAATAGCCTGGAAGGAAGAAAGGGATAAGGCAAGAGAAAGTAAACAGTAAACTGAGAATTTGTGAGAATCTTTTTATAAATCTGCACCCTTACTTGTGATGTAAATGGTATTTTCATGGATTTTGTGGTGAAACAGGTATTTAAAAATCATATATATTAACTAAAATTATAGATACTGGCCAGTTTACAGCAAATATATATGTTGCCACTAGCAGCCACAAACAATGGCTGCAAAAAAAATCCCAAATAATGAATCCCAAAGTAAAAGAAACAAGTCTTAAAAGCTAGAAGTAAAGAGAATCTAGAAATTACATACTATTAAATAGAAACAAGTGGTGGCCCTTGAAAACTCGCTTTTTCCTTCCAATAATCAAAGGTCATATTGTGCCTTTAGGCACAGCTTTGAGCAAGGAGAGATGAATAAATTGCTTTGCTACAGGAGTAGCCTTAGGGTGGGAAGAACAGAGAGCCACTGTAACATCCCCGTGCTCAGATCAGTAAGCAAATGCAGCTCTGCTGTGCAGCAGATGCAAAGCACCCTGAGGAAGGGTGACAGTGTCCAGCTTTGTGATCAGGAGAGCAAATCACCACTGCAGAGCTGTCGTGGAGAACATCCCATGGACATGGGTTCTAACATACATATTAAACACATGATATTTTGCATCAGAACTAATTTGACAGACCCCAGGATCTTAACCTGAATCTCCTTGATCAGTGCGGTAGTAAAAGGGCAGAAGCTTTGTTTACCTCTCTAGCTCAGGAGGAGAATTCCTTATGTGCAACTGCTAAAGATTTTTGTCCAAAAATCCCTGTGAAGAAAAGATTAAGCCTGACTGATTTTCAGGGCAGCCAATGTGCTTCTGCATAGCCTCAATTTACCATATACTCTGTACATTGAGCTACCTGAAGGTGAGCAAGATCATCATGGAGGGGTGGCTCAAACCAAATCCCAGGAACAGATAACACATAGCTGACATTATCACAGGGGTAATAAACCTCCATTTTGTAGTTTAGTTTCACTATGGAGAATCAGGGAGAGCCCAGAGCTGGGCACTCTCTTCACCTTCTCACTGCCTGATAACATTCCCTAACACAGGACATGTCTTCCACAAAGTGATGAGTCTTTCTGAGCTGTTGAGGAGCAGAAGGGCACCTTGTGTTGCTTCTTGGATGTCCTTGGATGGCCTGGGGAAACATCGTGTTGATCCTGGACAAGGCCCATCACAGATGGAAGAAGAATGAAACTCTGATGAAGTGATAAATGGGATCTCAGTGTCGGGCGTGGACCACATGGACCACCATGGACCACAAAATCACCCTTTATACAAAATGAGATGAAAATTGAAGCAGAATTTAGTTGTCAAAGCAAAAACAAGAGTAAGATTTTTTTGAGATATGTGAACACAAATAAAAAAGAAATCTAGGATTATATGCACCTATGCTTTTAAGTTAGCTTCAAAAGGCTTTTCTTTCTTTCTGTATGTAATAATGATTGTATCACTAAGGTGTTTACATAACTTTGTGGCTGAGGACCATTTTAAAGAAGTCATTAAACGTGTAACTTTTACACATAAATCTCCCCTAGGGCTCTATGAAGATTTTCCTTCCCTTCTGGATTTCTCTGAACATACCTTTGGTGAGGTTTTTTTGAGGGACTAATTTCTAACCCTGCCAAACTTTTAAGAACGTTAATATCCTTTGGACCTATTTAGAGCTATCTCCTGCCCACACTGTAAACAGAGCTTGTTATGAACAGCTCTTATGCTTAATTAACTGTAAACAAATCATTATCCGATGAGCAAAACATTCCTTTCCACACTGTGGGGTGGGGTTTGGCCCTCAGTGTTCAGCTCCTCTGCACTCAGCCTTTTCTTTCAGAGCCCTGCACATACTGACAGGTATGCCTGGTGCCAGCAGGACCTGGAAGGCTGCACAGGTTCCTCCTGCACAGGTTCTCACAGCTTGGCTGGCTGCCCAGCTGAGGAGAGGGCTCTGCCAGCCCTCCCTCACCTCTCCTGGAATGGCATCAGGGAGAAGGGATCCTTTCTCATCTGAAGTCCACCTAGACTCACTGAAAGTGGATTTCTCCCATCTGGCTCCAGACTTTTATTTTGATAGTACAGGGGGTATAGTACTGGATATTCAAGCACATTCTTCTTTTGGATCCTTACAGAACAAAGATATTAAAAAAATGTATTTGTTGAGCTAAATCAATATAGTTATATGAGCAGAAAGAAGATCCAAGGTGAACTAAGGGTGGCATCGTGAATGGAAACTGAGAATCATCTTGCTTTGCAAGTCTCACAATATCTTTATTTATTATTTCAACTCTAAATGAGGTTCAAATTAAACTTTTGCAAAAACCTTATTTTATATAGATTGTAAACAGGTTTTTTATACTGTATTTTTAAAAAATTCTACTGAAGTTCCCAAGAATGTTTGTTAGTTTGATTTCCCTTTATGCACCAACATTGTACCACTGAGACTTGCCAGTGAAAGTGGTTTTATTGATTTTCATTATCCAAGCTAGAAGAAATGCAAAATATAAACAGCAGGAATTATGACCCTTTTTGCCTCTAGTAATTGAAGGGTTTACTGGTAACAACATTCAGTAAGTAGCAAACAAATATATTTTACTGTGTTAACAGAAAAAAAGTTTGAAATATCACAAACCAGATCTCCAGGGATTATGAGACTGATTTAAATGATGAAGTTTTTTTACTTTCTTTTCCCCAAATCCATTCTAGTCTGAAGCCCCAGAACAAAATATACCTGTAATAATAACATCTTAAGGCTCTTTTAGGACTTTTTAAAGTACCTGAACTCAGACTGACTGTATTCCTCTTACATGGTTTATTAATGGTAGAAAAGAGGCTGAGCCAATAGTGCTCCAGGAACAGCTCCTTTGGCAACCCTGGCTACTGATGTCAAATAGTTAAATGCCTAATGGGTGATGGTGTAGGAAGGAGACACTGCTCAGAGCCAAAAACTAGAGGTCAAAACTTGCGTTGCCTTGTTAGCAGCAAAAATAGGAAAAAAATCCTTTGCATTTTTAGGCAAGTTGCTTAACCAGTCTGTGTCTGCTGGCACAATGTTTGCAAATCTTCACTGACATTTGCTGGCTCTTCTGGGATCTTTAGATAAAGCCTTTTAGATATAAAAGCGAAGTGCTGATTATCCTTATTGCAATTTCCAGTTACAGCAGAGAAAGCGTAAGAACCATTCAACTTGGAAAAATGTGAATTCCAAAGTTTTGAATTGTACTCCTCTGGCTGGTGCTGAGCTAGTGCAGAACCACTGTGGGAATGAACAGCCAGGAGAGAGGGCAGGGATGCCAGCAGGGCTGCACTACTGCTACGGTATCTGAACACCAGGGAACTCCCAGCAGCACGGGTGTGACCCAGGTCAGGCATGGAGATGGGCCCACACTGCTGTCCTGGAAACAGTGCAGGTGAGATGGGAGCCCCCTGCTTTCACATGGAGGGCTGATCTAGCACAGGTGATGAGGATGCTGTAAAGGGAGCTTAGACCTGGTCAGCACCCTGTGTGGGGCTGTGGAGTTTCCCATTTGATGCTCAGGAGATCAGGAACTGAGTGTATGGACCTGACAGCCTGCAGCCTGTGTACAGAGGAGCCAGAGGGGATGCCAGACCAGTCAGTTGTAGTACAAAACCACATGAAAAGTGCAAAAGATTAGCTAAGACAGTCATTTAGGCAAAGGACTCACTGTGGTTGATGAAAGCGGAGGTCTCCTCCACTCCCTTTCCTGTTCCCAGCTGCTGGGCCCTGCCCTTGCCCTCTAGCCTGCTCTGGGATGTGTCAGAACCTTCCCTGAGTGGCCTTAGCTTGCCAACAAAACAGAAAACAATCCTTTCTTTTTTTCTGTGTTAGTTTTTTTATCAGACTGAGGCACTGAAAGCTCATGAAGATACCCAAGAAGCATCAGGTGGGAAAGGATGATGGGAGGGGAGGAAGGCAAGGGTAGTATCCTTCAGTGAAAATAAGTTGTTAAATCTGCTCATCCTCTCTCATGGAACTGATATATGAATGATGAATGTCATGAATATTATCTCATGGATAAGTATTTGTGTCTGAAACTCATAACTAAGCTCCTGCAAAGTACTATAACCTGGTATAAATCAAAACAAAAAAGGCTGTTGTCTTGCTGTGCCATGTCCTCCCTGGGGCCAGCACAGGCTTTAAACCCCACTACAGAACTGCGTTCTGATTTCTCCTGATTTTCTGGTTTCTGCAGAACTGATTTGGCTGAAAGCTAATCTGGCAAAAAAATTAATTTCCACAGCATCTCATTGCACAGACCTACAACTGTGTGTGCTGGCACACAAAAGGGAATGGATGGGAACAAACAGCTGGGGCCAGGAGGGAGCAGAAGTCCTCCTCTGGGGGGCAAAGCCAGTTTATGCTGCTTACAGCATTAGCTGTATGATGATCTCCTTAGAATGAAATATGCTTTAGATTTCTGTTAAAGAACCAAACAGGCAGCCCTTCTCAAATGCACAACAGTATAGGAAAAACAGGACTTCATTATTCACCAGCTTTCAAAGTTGCTGTATTTTACTCAGAGAAAATTTAAAGTGGGCACGAGGATGATATCGAGGACCCGGTTCTTAAAGGTTTTGTGTGTCCAGCAAGAAGAGGTGGATGTGACAATGCAGCTGCTTTGGGGTTGGGAAGCCAAGGTTCACTGGGTATTTTTTTCCCAGGAAAGTATTTTTTGGTCATAATTCCTGATGATTCCATGCAGGAACAAATGATATAGAGAGATCTCATAAGTAAAAATTACCCTCATCTCTCTTTCACCGTGTAATGGACTGATTAAAAGATGGAGTCTGCTTCACCACTGTCTTGAGAATGGAGCTAAAAAGCCTTGTTGCCACAGCTAGGCTGCCGCAGGAGCCGAGCTACCTGCAAAAGCTCCAGGAGGTACCTAGCAAGCCAGAAGAGGCAGGTAGAGGAGCAAAAAAGATAAAAAGTTGTTACAATCAAGAACACAGAAGGGACTTACTCTCCCAAATAAGGTATGCCAGTCAGGGCTTGCTTGGAGATGGGGGAACCAGCCAATGGACACTCAGGGCCCATCTTGGTACCAGGCGATCTTTGCTTGGATACTGGTGAACTGGCCAGTGGGCACCCAGGGGCTACCACGGCGAGGGTATTGAGGGCCACGCTCAGGGACTGCTGGGGGAGCTGCTGCCAGCCTGTTACCCTGCTGGCTCCTTCCTCGGAGGTTACAAGGCGACCAGGGAAGAAGCCCCGCAGAGATCTACCAGTTTGCAAGCCAGCGCCACTTCATGGTGATGGTAAATTCTCTCCTGTGCTTTTAACAGTTACTCTTAGCTTTTCCCAATTTTCTATCTTCCTTCTTTCTCTCTGCTTTTGTGTAACAAAATAAAGTTGAATTATAGTTTTGGGATTCAACATCTGGGCCTCATTTGTGCCTTAATCTCTGTTATGAGAATGTTTTAGAACCTGGTTCCCCTCTGCATCAATGTGGATCGGAACACACCCTATTGCAACTCAGACTGTAGTTTCTTAGGAAGTATTTTGTTTGAATTCCAGTTCAACACTCTTGGGCCTCCCAGACTTGGCTTCTTAGCTGTGCCAATATGACAGCTTTTTTTGTCACACTGTTACCAGCATTGGAGGAACTTACTTTTCGAAAAATACTCCACACCCCGAGAACAAAAATAGCATGGCCAACTCTCCAATAAAGGAAACAGTTTCTTTTCAGAGAGTTGTGCAGACTATCCCAGAGACAGTTACAGGTAACTACATGATATGTAGGTGTTAATTGTTACTAGATGGCTTCAAAGGCTTTCAGACTGTTAACATAAACAAATGTGTGATGCACCCAGAACACAATCATGTTTTATTAGTAGTACCACGCATAACTTTCAAACAAACACTGTCAGAATGTAAACACACTGGTGATTCCTCTGCAACCTTTCCTCACTCCCCCTTGTTGATGTGTGGTAATTAAATACAATCTCAGTTTCTGTAAGATACTAAGCACACACATTTAAAGAAAACCTTTTGTTTTCTTTCTTTCTGGAACAGCTATAGGTCCTTATAGTCTAGCCATAAACACTTTGAAACCTGCTGCTTATGCTTCAGGTATGGCATTGAGGAAAAAATGGTTTCATTTTTTTTCAGACATATCAGTTGGTCTAACTCAAGACACTTTCACTGTCAACAAGCTCCATCCAACTCCAGTTACAGTGCATATCACCTGCACTTTTCAGAATTGGAGAAAAAAGAAAATCATACCACATTTTTTCCTGAGTGTGTCAGACCTTGCTTATAAACAGAGGGAGAGGGGGAAAGAGAGAGAGAAGGAGGCCTTTATGTTCACAGTCAATTATTAACCTAAAAATCCCTTGTACTCTGTAGCCAAAACCATATAAGCACACGGACTGAGGCTTCCCACCAGCACGTCAGCAGCTGAAATACAAGAGTGCCTTGAACTCCTCCTGCCTCCTGCTCTCGCTGATTTAGCTCTAAGGCTGCTGTGTGGGACTGCTCCCCCTTACCATTTTTCAAGAGCAGAGAAAGGTGTGAGGAGCTGTTGCTCCCTGCCCCAGGTACCCCTGCTGCTCCCTCTGTACAAACCCAGCTTACAGAATTGCTAGGTGTTATACCAAGGCTTCCCTCTTTCTTTTCCTGGATTATTTTTCATATGAATAATTTTCATAGCCTAGCTGACTTGCTGGTCCCTCCAGCAGTTAGGAGGAATGAGCACTTACCACAATGAATGCTTTACAGAGGTAAAAGCTGACGTACAAGAAACCATTGGGCTCTGCTCTGCTATTGGGAGCCAGCAGTGAGCTGGCTGAGGGCTGAGCTGGCAGGGACACAGCAGTGGGTCTGGAATGGCCACATGGGCTGACTCCAGGGAACCTTTCAGTTGCCCCCAGCACTGCCCTACCTGCCCTGGAGGTGTTTCTGGCCTGCAAGCTGTGCTACCTTCCCCACGGTGAAGAACTAGAACATTCCGGTTCCTCTCCACTGCTTCTTTGCTCTGGAGGGAAAAAGAAAGTAATTTTTCTCTGGTTCAAAGCATATGGGATGCACATTTGCTCACTTGCATATGCAAACACACGTACATACCCAGGGAAAGCAGGCCTATATATGGTTTAATAGATTATTTCCCTGTGATTTGCTCTGAAATGCTGTGGGCTGGTGGCATACATGTCTGGATTTGAAAAAGCAAGGAGGAATTGTTTACCACTGCAGCAGTCCCACACTCCACCTGTGCCTGTTCCTAAGGAACCAGGATGAACTTTTCACTTGCTGGAGTTTATTTGCTCTGTTCCCACCTCATCCCAAAACTTCACTATTCACTTTAACCTCCAGCCACTTCCACTGCAACATGTCTGGTACCATCATTTGGTTACATCATACAGCACAGGGTTTGGACTGTCTTTGTGAATACTAATCTGGGTTGGGGGGGGAATGTGTGTGTATTTCTACTGCAGCAATAGTCCCCTTGTGCTGTCTGATGTCATGCTGTGGTTTAGAGGTATTTTTATACTGTCTTTTCTTTTCTTTGCAGTGATTTCCACCTGTACTCACCTGTGTGTAGATTGATCTGTTATGATTGTAGTGGTGTCAGGTTGTCTCGAGTATTTGCACTATGTTGTATGTGGTCTGGTGGTAGGTAAGGTAGAGGGAGCACTATTTGGTTACCCACGTGGTACAGAAAAATGTACTCTGCAGAGCAGTGGGTGTTAGTGGAGTGCCTGCAGGTCACTGTGTGTAGTGGCGAGGTTTTGTGTCACTGTCTCGGTAGGTCGGAGTGGGCAGCTGTGCACGTGTGTGCTCCACAGCTTCGTAGGGCAAGGGCTGTGCTGAAGCCCCAGTCACCGCACCACGCTGCAGGTCGTTACGCGCTATTTCTCCCCAGGTGTATTTTGTGCGCCACAGGGGTGCTCTGAGCCCACCGCGGTACAAGCCAGTGCTTTGTGTGTCCGGCCTGTCCGGGCACACAGCTCCTTGTCCCGCATTACCTGCGCACTGCGCGGTGCCCCGGGGCTGCTGCCCGTCAGCGTTTCACGGCGATCGCTCCGGGGCGGGCAGCGCTGGGTGCAGCCGCTCGGGAGCCCCCGGGTGCCCGCTCCGCACAGCGCGGGGTGCGGGGGCACCGGACTCCGGCCGGCGGGGCGGTCCGTGCCGTCCGCGCAGCCCTATCCCGCGGCCCCTTTAAGCCCATCCCGGCGCTCCGCGCCCCGGGCGAGCGGAGCCGCCGCCTGCGGCCGCCCCGCCCGGGCCGGGCCGGCCCGCGCCTCCGGGAGCGCCGCGCGGG
>JAWWLV010000183.1:26017209-26085057 GCA_035041135.1 Platyrinchus mystaceus
CCCCTAGAAAATATTTTAATTATTAATTCCCATATTTTTCATAGCATTGCTTAATCAGCTGAAGTATGTTAGTGAGTCTTCAGTGAACAGCTTGATTATCACTTCTGCATTCAGCCTTTGGATTTGTCCATTGTGATATTGTACTCAAAAATGAGAATATAACTTGATAAACTACTTTCCTATGACTCTCATATGAATTTGAGTAACTGGCTCATGTATGGGAACACAGGCCATGTAAGCAGGAGGAGTAAAGAAAAGGGAAGGAGACAAATGATTTAAGAAACTGTTTACTGACTTAAAAACACTAGTGATGACTGACATTTCACTGAGATTGGAAATAGCTTTCAACTGGCAAAACTTTGGGTCTCTTAAAGGCTTTCCAGCATCACTTTTACAGTGATCCAGAAAAACTGAGGGTTAAAAAAGTGCCTGCCTTTTAATTGCTGTTGCATAAAATTGCTGCTGCTGTGTTGTATTATGGCCACTGGTTTGATGTAATGAGATTTTTGGTAGATTTCCAGTCTCCTTTTCCTTTTCTGCCAGGTGTTTATAATCCAAACAGAAAAACTGCCATTGGACTTAGTCAGATTGGTCATAGCAAATGTCTTCTAGGACATTAGGTACTTATGTAACCTGAAAAAAATATTTTTGAACCCTTTGTTGCTTATAAGAAATTGACTACTGCCAGTAGCTCGGGCTTTTGGCTGAATGTTGTTACCTGATGTTAATGTGTTTCCAGGGAGCTCAGTTGAAGGGTAGAGCTGGATGGAACTGGTGGAAATGCAATAGGCAAAATGAGAATAACTCATCCTGGAAATACTGCAGGTCAGACTTCAGTGTATATGATAATACTGAGTTTCTATTTTTGTCTCCCAGTTCATATTCATCAAGTTCTGAGTATTACTCTGTTGTGATAACTTGAGAGACAGCAAAGCTTTGTGTAGTAACTAAATAAAGCAGTCATAGGAGGAAGCCATTAAAGAGCAGTACAGAGTTCTCAGCAGTGACTGCTTCCTGTTGCTTTTGCCCAGTTGAAGATGAACTCCAAGTAGACACATAGGAATTTGTGAAGAAGGAATTTAAGCCTCAAATGGTATTTCTGGCACAGGATGGAACCGGGAGATGCTTTGTTTGCTGCACAATGTTTTGGGGTTTTTTTCCTAAAGTAACTGAACATGGAGGGTTGTGTTCTATTGATATTTTCTGAAAAACAGCCTGTTTTTGTTTTTAACAGATAAAGTTATTTGGGCATAACGTTTTATGTTAAGTGGCTGTACTTTCCCCCTCGCTCATTCAGCGTGATAGGCCAGTTGAAGCCCAGCATTCTGTGCTGTCTCCCATCCTGCTCCCGAGGCAGCAGATTTCCTCCCCCGTGGTGGAGCAGAACATTCTTTAGGCTTTCCTAATGATTCAAATGTCAGAACTGCAGCTTTCCTGGGCGGGAAGACCTATTGCTTCATTATTGTAAACTCCCTCCAGCCCCCTATTAAGATGCTTGTGTTTCATCCTTAATGAATATGATAATGCTAAAGGTCTTGAGCAATTAGCATAATTGAAAACAGATTCTGCTTTGTATCTTTGTATTTCATTCTTGAATCCTGCTTATGCATAAGGGTATACCCATTTTATGTCAGGGAACTGACTAAACAGAAGTGACAGGCTCATGTGAGAGATTTATTGATAGAAATGGTCTTGTGAATTCCACTGGCCATACAGTGTCCCAAATACATTGGTAAACTCAGAAAGCTGTTTCATATGAGAAATTTAGAAAATCACCATGTTACAAGAACTTCTGGGAAAAAAAAGACTGCAGTATTTTTGTAATATGGTCATTAATATAAGCATTTTTTGTTCCCCTCGGGTTATATGTTGTTGGTAGATCTGTCAGTCTTATCACCAGTACTTTATTATGTCCTTAGGATTACTTCAGTAACTTATTTGTAAAGGAAACTTTGTATTATAAGAAATTACTGATTGCATGGGATACAACTTTTTTGGACTGTTACCCTCACTTCAAAGAGAAAATATGTAAGACTTGATTCTGTAAATGTTTGGGGTTTTTTCTTTTTATGCCTAATGACTGTGCTATAGACACCTCCATTAAAGTGAACTGTACTAATGTTTTAATGTAATCAAAATATCTTACTTTCCAGTGTAAACCTGTAATTTTTATGTCACCAGCAAGTACATCCATTCAGAACTGATGACTTTGCTTTGTTGTGGCAGGTGCCACAGCACTACTCCAGTGCTGGATTCGCTCTTGGGAATGCTCCCGAACTGGGGGGTTTAGACAAGTTGCTCATTGGTTTCGTAAGAATTCACTGGCAGTATTTGTTGCCACAGGGAGACTTCTTACCTCCATGTTTTTCCTTATTGTTTGGTGTATGTAGAAAAAGAAAACTACAGAATGTTGGAATGAACATGCTTCATGTAGCCTGTGGTAAGGACAGCATTGGTAGGACAGGTAGATGGGGAGGAAGCTGAATGATTGTGCTCAACAAAGGTTGGTGTTTGGAACCACAGAGGGCAGTCTGATGGGTAGAGGCAAACAGCTGGCACCAGACTCTCTCACTTTTTATTTTTCCTGGTCAGGGATTTGACTTCAAAGATGAGGCTTCATGGAGCCAAATGGTTTTGCAGGACATTATCTGATAGCATATCTTTCAGATTACCGATAGAATACTAGTTACTGGTGAATAAGAATATGCACCCTCCTATCATTTTCCTTTACAAAAACGAAATAATTTCTCAATCAGTGTAAGAAAACGGAATGCTTAAAGGAGAATTAGATACAATCCGAAGAAACTGAGATCTGCATTCCTGGAAAATAGTGTGATGAGTTTAATGAATGAAGAAGACAGTATGTGACCTGGAACTTGGCTTAACTAAGTTCTTCCTCCATAGCTTGTCAGAATTGCATGTGCCATCCAACCCTGCTATTCCTGCCTAGAGGTAAGTTGCAGAACATCTTTCTTATGGATCCCTGGTTGAGCAACTATTAAAATTTTCTCTCTGCCAGCTGCAACTTTTTTCTGTATGGCTTTCTTAACTACTTCAGTAAGGATTTTGATGGAGTGGTTTCATCTCAGAATTTTTGTTTTGATCAATCCTAGATGCTAAACACCACAAACATGGGGCAGAAATGCAGCAGTGCAGAAGTAGGGTAAGCAATAAAGAAGTTACTTGTGACAGTGTGTCTGTAGCTCTTCTAGAAGAAGAAGAACACCGAAGTACTTCTGTAATTCTGATCAAGGTGATGTTGCTGTTTTGCAGCAGTTTAAGTTTAGAACAGATCAGTTGTACCTTTTCTCTTTCAGAGGTAGTTGTGCAGTGAAAACTGTCCCTCAGTCTGGCCAGGACAAAAACAAGTGACTAACTTGCCTCTGGTCCTCTAGTCTGTGTTGTACTTCATCATCAGTTAACTGAGTGATTGTACTGCATCTCACCTGTACAATTTATTTTAAATTGAAAATAAGTTTCTGCTTTTAAAATATATAGCCTTGAAGTCTTCCATTCACTGCTTAATTTATTTCTTTAGAGAAGTTTTATTTTAGTTATCTTGGTTTTTATTTGAACTGTGGGTTGACCTACATAAAAGCCTGTATGGAAACCAGAAGTCATACAGGATTTTTTTTTTCCTGAGTAAAGACTCCAGAGGGCTTCCTTTTAGAAAAAAAAAAAAAAGTTAGTATTTGTTAAGCTTGCAGGAAAAAAATGAGGCAGATATATTATTACATCTATCAAATATTTATACATTGTGAACTCAGAAATGCAGTTTGCCTCCAAACCACATGCCTTCCATGCATACTGACTTAAAAAGTTGTTGGTTGTAACAGTGATTTTTGTTAGGTATAATGATTTTTTTTTAATAAATAAAATAATTGGCTGCAGTAAGGGGCTGTCAGCAATCTATTAGATTATTTTTACAAGCTGGTTTATTTCATACTGAGTATTAGTTAATTTGTGGAAATATCTAGTCTGTTCTAGTGTGCAAAAAATGTAGCATACTTTGCTTTGACTCATTGACTTCACTTGTATTTTCTTTAGGTTACTTACTATAGAGAGTTACTGAAATTTCTACAGAAATTGTCTGTCTTTCTCTGGGTTGCCCCCCCTGCCCCTCCCTGTTCTATAAAGTAGGTCACAACACTATGCTAGTATAAACTTTACTTTTTTGCATATTTTTCCAAAGCCTGTTTGTCACAGTTGCCTTATTTAACAAATAAGGCATATGTATTTTTTTTAGTTGATGTTGAAAATTTGACTCACCTTCTATTTCTGGCGCCTCTCAACCTGTTCTTTGTCTGCTCAAAGAATAGAAGATTGGAGAGGAGATCACTCCCTTGAATTGAACCTTTCCGTGTCTTGTGTGGTGTGGAAAGACTTGCTGAAATATTTCAAGGACTGAAGGGAGTTAACATGCTCAGCTCCTACAGAATTAGGCTCATTTGAAAAACCGAGCTGCTGCCAATTCACAATTAATTTTCCCCTGCTGGCTGTAATGAATGTATCCTGAACAAATGTTTCAGGAGTTCCTGGCATTACCAGCTACAAAAAAAAAACTCCCTAAAGAGCTGGAAACCTGAAATAGTTGTATTGGGTGATAAAAAGGAGAAGGTTCATTGACATTTTAATGTTGTACATAGAGAAAGGCCAATGTTTGCATAGTAGTAGTCATGGTGCAGGTGTTGTTTAGATTGTAATAAAAAAGGAAGGTGAATTTTTTTTGAGGAAAAAAAGTAGATGTGTGTGTGGAAAAAACCCAAATCTTATCATTAGGGTTTGTCCTGTCAATGGTAAATGGTGACTCATCTGTGTGAGGCAAGAGTAGCACTCAAAAATCCAGAGAAGTTTTCTGTATTGATGTTTCAGGAACAGTTATTTGGATAGCTCTCAGTCAGCAGCTGACTGATGGGAGGTGCTAACTGTACCTGAAAAACCCTCACAGAAACCACTCTACTTACTTTGTGAAGAGCAAAATTAAGAATTAATTTTTGCTCTGAATACTCAACTCAGAAGTGCTTAAAAAGAACACTCGTGGCCTGTGCACTTTAAATATATTATTTGTGGGGGTGTTTTCCTCCTTATGATTACTGGTGTGTTCAATCCACTTATTTTTTTCAGAACTGTCAACAAAACTTAATTGCTCTAAATGCTTATCCTTTTCACATACTTGCACTTGAAGTAAGATGGATCAGAGTGTGCCAGTGTTGGCCCCTTAATCCTTGAGTCTGAAAAAATGTTAGCTTAGTCCATTTTCTGTTTAAATTGGATTTTTTGTGTTGTGGGAGAGTAATTGCCACAAGTCAGAATTTGAAAGGAGCAGATGATTTGCTTTTGTACATTTGGGATGCTTTTTCTTATTAGACCTTTCATGTCTCATTAAAAGTTTAGTGCTAAAGGTGGACTGTGTCCTCTTGTCATCCTGGGTCTTTGGTAGCTGTACTTGAAGTGTGTTTTCTTGTTTGTTTTGCTGCAGCAACTTTTACTACCATTTAACTTTGAATAGAGACTGGATGCATACTTTGGTTGTGTTTATATGTCGTGAATTTTGAAGTCATGTATGTATCATATTCTTTTTTGTCTGGAAGAACAAAATACATATTGCTATAATTTCATTAAATGAGCCATATTCACAGATGTTAGGACAACACTAGGTAGATTTTTTTTTTTTTGTAACTTCAGATGTCCCAAATGTAAAATACATCTGGCAGTATGCACACATAGTTGTGTCACACCAAGACAAACAGTCTTTTTGAATGCAGTGAAAGTGGAGGAGTCTGGCTTATTGTTCATGGTGCAGTTCATTAATGGCTGTAGATACGAAACGAGCATCTCACTAAATGGAAGTCTTGGTCAACCTCTGACTCTTGCCTTAAGAGTTTGAGAATAGACAATATGAAGAAAAACCAAACAACCAGCTTCTTTCCAGATGGCTGAATGCTTGATGTGTCTTTATGTTCAGCTGTCATTCAAATGTGAATGCTGTGGTGATTATAAGTGTCTTCCATTTTTCTGGTTTGAAATGATCCCTTTTATGCATTGTGTATTTAGAGATTAACTGTTTGGCTTATCAATAGGGATTTTAGGGCAAAAAAACCCCCACCCAATTTGATGGTGTAGCAGGATGTTAGTGTTCATGAGTAGACTGGACAGTGCAGGTCGTAGCTCCGTGTGCCGTGTTGCAGACAGTGGCAGTTTCGAAATGGGTTGCAGCAGACTATTAACATTCTGCAGAGTGGCGTTGCTTCAGCTGTGAAACATCTTGTACCTGATAAGTTTCATCCTAGTGAAAAAGTGTTTTTCTGCAATCTGGGGAGAAAAAGTTTTATACAGGAGGCTTTCCAAGATGGAGTTTCTTTTTGGGAATAAAGCTAGGTTTAATTTTTAAACTATGAATTTGAGTCATATATTTTTATGATGTTTTAGATAAGTATGTGAGTTCCCATAGAAAGATACAAGCTACAGTTTAATGATCAAACTGTTTAATACTGTTGTAATCTTGCTAAAGCTCACTTGAGGAATTTTCAGGCTTTTTTCTGGCTGGTTGGTTGCCTTTTTTTTTGGGGGGGGGAATTGTTTGGGATTTTTTGTTTGGTTAGTTTGTTTTGTTTGTTTTCGTTTCTGGTTGGTTTGTTTTGTTTGTTTGGGGTTTTTGTTTGTTTTGCCTGGTTTTTGTTTATTTCTGGTTTTGGACCCTAAACTCATAGTGTAAGAGATGCCTTTAATAATGCAGCCAAAGCTGTTGCGGGTTCTGCAGGAGACGAAATCACTTACTTTGTGACCATTAGACCAGCAAATTCTGATGTTATCATTTTTTTCTATTAACTGACAATGGCTGTGTCCTTACTTAGCAGCCATTTAAAGAAGAGAATCAACTGCTTCATTGCATGTGCTGGTTTTCTTTTCAGGCACCACTTGTAGTGATAAAATGTAGCGGAAGTAGATCCAATTACTTTGCTGAAAAGCCTTCAGCATCTTGTGGCTGAACTTGTCAGTGACCGTCTTTCTACCTGTTTTTGTCTGCGTGAGGTGGGAAACAGATACAATCATCTCTGTTAATGAGAAGGGAACTGTTACTCTGGCAGCTCTATTGAGGACGGTGGGTTGTGATAAAACATTCCTGTAACTTGGTTAGCCTTGAGCATTCTTGTGAACAATGGCTGTGTTAGGTCCTGTTTGCTGTAGGCATTTTCAATAAGTCTTTGTTTAATTTTACTTCTCATTTCTGTTGGTGCTCCAGCATGGCATAGTGTGTGGAAGCTAATGTATGTGGATACAGTTCTGGAGTCCAGAGAGAATGGATGAGGTAGCTGACAAAAAAATGAATTGGACTCATCTGTATCAGTGATGGATGGCATGAGGCTGCAAATGAAAACCAAAGTTGTAATGGCATCTCAGGACTGATGCAAAATATATGCAAATGCAGCATTTAATCAAGTTTGCTTTCCAGCTGTTGTTTGCATTTTAACCTTATTGTGGGGTTGTACTGACTGGATTAAAATTATGTAGGGAGAGTTTCCATGTGGCCCTCTTGCACCCTCTGGATTGGAGAGTTGCTGCAAAACTAACTAGAATATGTGCCTCAGTCCACATTTGGACTGAACGTCTCACTTGACTTACTTAGACCTCCCTGTCTGTTAGATGTTTTGCAGTGACTTTGACTTTGCTATGCTGCCTTCTTTTTTCCTTCTAAATCTCTGAGGCTTTTCCTCCCCATCTCTCTTGTGATTGTGTTTTCCCAAAGACACTTGGAATAGCAGGAGAGAGCAGTCCTTGTCGTGCTTTGGGACGGGGGCAGGTGGGAAGAACCCTTCTGCACACTAGTGATACTAAATTTCAGTGAAAAGAGTAAATAATCTCATTCTCTTCTCTGTTTTCTATCTGGCTAAAATCCACTTCATGAGGCATATGGCATAAAGTTTTGATGATGTGTTAATTCTGGCATGTTCTGTATTTCAGTCAGGTGAAGGTGGAAGTTGTTCTCAGGAGCCTTGTTTGGGTTTTATCCAGTTCTGTCACTTGGCTCTGCACTGTGATTAGAGGTAGAGGTTGTTTTGGCTGTTCATCAGGTGTATTTGCTGCATCTTGGAAGTCAAATACTAAAATTTATCAACATTGCACTGTGATAATAGAAATTTTATTAATATAGCATGAAATGTAAGAGAGATTATATAATAATTCCCCCACTGTCATATTAACCTGCTAAATATTTTTATTGCTTTTTAAACTTCCTTCTCATTTTCTTTCAAACAATAGCCAGAACCAGTGAAGCTGACTGGAATTAGAGACAATGCTTGACTGTTAGTTGTGCCTTCAGAATATTCTCAATGCTGTTGTTTGTGCTATTGAGAAGTAAAGGGAGAAGGGAAGCTGGTTCATTGATTATTTCATGTGAGAGCAAAGTATCAGGTAACAGCATCATGTAGTACAGATCTACAGACTTTGTTCCAATGCCTGTATGGTTGAAAATCCTTTATTTCCCCCCTTGCATATGCCATTTCAAGTCTATAACTTTCTACCTCCACCTTTTCTCTTTTTTTTTTCTTTTTCTTGTAATGAACTTCTGTCTCAAAGGGACTATTCTTACATCTTCTAATGCTTTGGGTGTTTAAAACTACCCTGGCTGGCTCACCATGTTTGTAGCCCTGGGCCTACGATTGTCCCTAATGGCTTGATTTTGGAGCACAGTCACTGAAGGTACTGTGAAAGGTCCTGTATTTTCTGTGAGTGAGGAAAGAGACCCCAGATCCACACTTCACACTTCTCTGAAGAAAGCACTGAGCTGTACTTGCTATAGTGTGTGTCAGAGAGCACAGAGAGAACCGATTAGAGCTGATACTGATGGGAATTGGTGACAGTGCTGAAATGCACCATTTTTGGACATTTGAGAAGGGAGTGGTGGCCTGGGTTTTGGCTGGTCTTACTGACAGTGCAAGTCTGGCAGTCTTCTGGCAAAATTCCTCCCCACCCTCAGTCAGTGGTTGATTCATGCAGGAAATAAGGTGGTACTGCAGCAGAAAAGTCCTGCTGTTTTCTGTGAAATTCCAAAAAATATCTTATGGCTTTCTATATGGAGTTAAGGATATCCTGTTTTTTTCTCACTTGAGCTCTGTCTAAAGGTCAGTTTATGTTAAAGTTTTACAGGATTTCAGCACCCCTGATCTGCATTGTCTTATAGGCATTTGTATTCTGTTTTGTTCAGAGCCTGGTATTGCTCAATCACATCTTTGAAGCTCCCAGCTGCTCCTGATAAGCAGTTCGGTGTCAGCTGCAAATGCATTAATCATTTTATCAAAGGAAGGCCCAAACAGTTGTAAATAAAATAATCTTAGATGGTTTCTAGATGCAGGACTGAAGTGTTGGGTGCTCTTGTTGTAGGTGCTGAGCCATTTATCATTTGTTGTTCAAGATCTGGTATACTTCAGTTTGTCACAAACTGAGTTGTGTGAATTTACAGTCAGCCTCTTTTTTTTTTTATCTGTAGCTGCATTGAATGGTTTGAATTTAAGGTGTCATCAGTTTCAGTTGGCAAAATAATAGCATTGTTCACTCAACCTGGACTTTGCTTTCAAAATACAGTACTCTTATCCATGTGCCTCTCTTACTTTCTTAAGTTCCCTCCCCCCTCCACGCCCTCCTGTGAGAAAACCGTGTGACAATTTGAAGGAGCAGCTTCATAGTTCTGTCTGCTCACTTTATGTTGGATTTTAAGAAATCATGGCTGTGGTCCCTTAGCCCTCCCAGTATTACCTTCAGATAAACAAAAAGCCAGACTCAATGCTAATTAATTATTTGCCAAGTGCCTGAGGCTGTGTAGCAGTTTGCTTATTAGCATAACAATACTACTCTGAATATTGTAGCTAATATGTAACGCAGAATTTGGGATATGGAAGTTAAAGCCTAAAATGTTTTAGGTTTACTAAGAGATGTTTTGTTCTGGAACTGTTGCATTTATTTACACAAGGGAGAGTCTTTTGTGTTTCTGCATTGTTGAAGCAGTCTAGTCTAATGGACTTGATGAACTAAAAGGATAATTTTAGTTTATAACTTGGGATCAGTTTACATTTGCATTTTTACATTTGTATAACCATCTTGGATTCAGTGCCTGGCATACAGAGTGCTCCAGTTTCAACTGAGGGGAAGTTTTATGGTAGTTGTTACAAGTGCAGTGTGTAGACGTCTCTCTAATTGCATCTCTCCAGCTTTCCTTGGAAAACCAAAGCAGGCATACTTGTTCTTCACTTGAAATAGTCTTCTTAAGTGTTGGAGAGTAGTGTAAAGGTGGGGTTATGTCATCCTCTGCTGATGTATTCTCTACATCATATTGTATTCAGATAATATGCAGACAGTGGGCCATGTTGAGAGAGTGGTTTTCATTCACATTCAGATTCAGTATAAAATCAGAATGTTTTTATTTTTGAAGGGCTCCAGTGCTGCAAATCAAATCAAAGCTAGAGTGTTAGTTAAAATAATCTGGGTTGGTCTGGATTTGTAGGTCTGTGCTCTGACTGTTGAGAATTCCACGCTAGGAAGATAGCATGGAATTTTCCTCCTCAGACCTAATCTGGAGGGTGGGTGTTTTTTCCCCCTGCATATTCAACTGCCAGTACAAGCCAGCTCTCTGTTCTTTCTGCTTTCTAATGACAGTGGAGTTCACTGATGAGATGAATAAGTACCTTCCTGGCCTTGTGAAAAATGAAGACTTTCTATTATTAATAAGCAGTCCTATTAATTTCTCAAAGCATAATCATTTAAAGATGGCTAAAGAATAAGAAATATTCTAGTTCCTCTTTGCAAACACTATTTCTGAGGGACAGATTCACTGTCCTTCCTTTCTGCTGTTACGTACAGTTTGCAAGTGTTGATTGACCTGTGCACTGTGCACCCTTTGCTTTATAACCTATCTGAAGAACTTTCACTGTGCTTGTGTTCTGTGCTTTGTCCTCCAGGATCTCACAGCGGGATCTCTATCTTAAAATGTGGTCTGGGACATGTTTATCAGCTGAAACTGTGTGTATAACCTGTTTGCCAGGTTGCTTGTAGCACACATCTTCACCTCGAGAGCTCTCTGGTGCCTGAGCCTGTCGTGCTGGAACGAGGTGGCTGCTGGAAAACCAAACGTTTACCAGTTATATCTAGTCAAGGAAAATACAATGTGTTAACTGCACATGCAAATTAATTGGAGAAGGAAGGAGAAGTGTAACAATGGGAGAAGGATGAGTTTCATACATCCAAAATGAAGTTAGATGTATGGTGATGTGAAGAGAATAGGTGAAGAAGACAGACAGAAATGATTATCAGTCCCTTGCTGTTGTGTTTTGACTGGTAGTTACAGTAATACCTACTGTCATTAATTTCTCTGGGAATGATAGTTTGAAGGTGGCTAAAGATCAAGAAATACTCTGGGCCCTTCTGCTGACTAGGGATTGGCTAGTGATTTTTTTTTTTTTGGACCACTTAGAGTGTCAAATATGAAGCTGAGCTGTACTTGTGCTGTGTTAGTCTTATTCCTAACACTAGACAGCAGTTATGGTTGTCAACTGTGCCTTGCAAGGACAAGGGAAGATTTTCCTGCCCTTTCCTGGATGAGTAACAGGAGGGTTTTTTTGTCACATATCTGTGGTAGTCCTTATGCATGAATTGTTTGATTGTCTTTGTTGTGCTCTTTCCACTTCCCTCCTAAAGAGCCAGCAAAGCAAACAGTGTGACCAGACTTCACAAAAACTGCAAGTGTGCTGAGATAAAGCCAGCCTTTGTGACAAAGATAAATTTGTTTCTGTACTGACCTGATCTGATCAGTTCTTCCTTCGACACCAGGCTTTTAGCACCTTCAAAACCAGATACTTTTGAAATCGAGTATTTGAAGTGACCTTATGTAATTTTTTTTTCAGAACTCCTTTCCTACTTTGTAATTGAACCATTTGGCTATATCACATCCAATCATGATTTAAAAAAAAAAAAAAAAAAGCTTGGGGGAAGGATATGTTTTTCTCAACTGGTATTACAAGATAAAGTGAATGAATCTGAACAAAAAATTAGTGTGTGTGAAAATACATAGAATGAGATTTAATTTTTTTTTTTTTAAATAGTTTGTTTGCATAGAATACCTTCCTCTGCTATGGTCTAAAAGGAGATTTTGTAAGCACTATGGGAAATGGCTTTGAAGAAAACAATCTTTGATTCAGCTCACACTTGAATGTTTAATTTATTCCTTTTAGGAGGAGTAAAGTTTCTTCTGTATTATCTTACTGTGTGAAGAAAACTTCTTAACCTATCTGAAAATCAAAATGTGTGCTTTAGCCAGAAGCAAAGCATCATGGATATGATATTTAGACTGGCTTTACTTCCTGTGGTCATGTTTTGGCATAAGGGTTGAAAGCTTGTTAGTCAGCCCTGCTAAATTTACTGTGAAGAGCAAAGAACTTTGTCTTCTGTGAACTCAGAAGTTTGACTGATTGGAATGAACTTCTTTCTGTTCTCTATCACCCTCCAGTTAAGGTAGAATCCCTCTCTTAAGACCCTTTCTTGTGTGGCTTTATTTTTATAGTACTTCATTTCAACTGGAAGACAGAGTAGGAAGGCTCTTTTACAGTCACCTTTCCAGGACTATTTCTGCTGTATGGTTTCTGTAGTTTTATTGCTGGATGCTTGAAAGCAGTTTCTGTCTGAGCAGGCTACCTTGTCCTTTGCCCTTACCTCAGCTTTAATTTCTGTCTTTGAGCTCACTCACTATAGATCTGTCTTGAATATTAATAACTTGAGAAAATGTGTGTCACTCCAGCTGGTAGAAGGATATAAAGAAGTTTTATCTTTTCTCTAGCATCTTGAAGCATTTTCACTTCTAATGCAAGTAGATTCAGAGTTTTTTGAAGGAGAACAATAATACTATGGAATACGCAAGGAATTTTTTTTACTGTCTCACTGCGCTGTGGCATTTGTCTTCCTTGTGTTATCTTGAAGGTTTTTGCTGCTTTTGAATTTCTAACTGGAAATGGTTAGAAATGTGTCAGTTAATGTTATGCAGTTGAACTATAGAGCTATAAAGACAATGTAATTAATTCCAGGTAAGAATTCATTTTCAACAGTGAGACCTAGAAATGTGGGTTGGTAACTGACTCTGTTGTACTGTAATGCAAACTAAACTCTGGGAACTTCCTGAGCAGTGGAATCTAAATGTTGGTTTTTCTCTATTTTTCAAAGTCTGTGGAAAAAAAGACCTAATTTATACTCAGTTACAAATGTCTATCTATCTGTCTATCTATCTACATCATGAATACTCATATACTTCAGCTAGGGAGGCTTATTCTGGTCAGGTCTGTTCCAGGAGCTGCTAAATTCAGTCTGGAACAGACTTAACCTCTTTTGCAGCCAGATGTTCATCCTCAATTTTTACAGAAGCTTCCTGTGGTTGCTTTTATTCTGTAAAAATGTTATCTCTGTAACCTGCAATAGTGTAAGAAATGATCATTCATCATCCATACATATGAAGAGAGTTGAAATAGTTGTTTGTTTGCTGTAAGGACAGGGTGTGAGTCTTTTTTAGGGTGTCTCTTAGGACATTCAGGTGGATGTATGTTGCGTTGTTGCTGAGATCTGACTGTTCAGCTCCAGATCATTCTTGAGAAATCCCTGTGCTGTGGCCAAGGAATATGTAACAACTAGCAGGGACAATATGTAGTGTGAGGAGGATTCAGAGATGAAATTTGAGGCTGTGACCGATCTCGTCCATCTGTTCCTCTCCAATTCGCTTTTTGTGCTCTGCTCCACAGGTTGTAGTTTGAGAGTAACTAATGCTGAGTGCTGTTTAGCTGTGGATAATGATACACCATGTAGCCTTGGAATGCTTGTAGAAATCATTAAATACTTCTTAATATATTGAGGTAATAGATCACATTGCAATATATAATCTAAAAATGATTGAGTGGTAGAATAGCTCTCTCTTACTGACCTTAACCTTGAATATCCCCTTTACTGGAAAATAACTTATGATTGTGGGGGTTTTAATCTTGCTTTTACACTGTTTAAATGACAGAAAACAGTGTGGCCAGAGGCCAGTCTTTTCCCCCAAGTTTGACCTGGCATTTACTCTGTTGCTGTAGGTGTGGAGCAAGCATATGTGATTTGCATTTTTTAATACATCCTTTTTTCATGCTGTTTTTCACTGAAGTCTGGTTTTTCTAGTGAAGCATTAATGTGGAGGTGCTTCTAAAATATCAACCTGAGAAGTAATTGTGGGGCGAGTCTAAGTCACTCCTATTGCTGAATTTTTTAGTGCATCCTATCATTATTATATTTAAATTAAAAATTCCAGTGTAGTGTTTGCAATTAATTTTATGCATTCTGCGCAGCAGAACAAATAACAGCATCAAACAATAATTAATTGTGAAATCATTAAGTGGTGGTGTTTATTTGACTGATGGTCCAGCTGAAATTTGTTTAAACTTGTTATGATTCTTTTGCTCATTAACAATCTGAAATACGTGATATAGACTGCAGCATTTATTAAGTATGTTGCTTAGTTTTCAGAAAAGTAGATTGATACTTTTCTAGCTGAGTATGGAACAAAAAGAATCAAGAATGCTCCCAAGTTTTTGATACATTAAAAATGCGAATCTATAGAAGTATATTAAAAACTAACAATAAGTGAAAGTCTTTAATTATAGACTGATTGGTCTTTCACTTGATTGTGTGTGTTGACTGAAAAGAAATGCATAGAAGAATTCTTGAACCTGTTTTAGACTGTTTGAACAGTGGAGGTCTTGCATTAGGTGGCAACAGCTAAGTTAGGATTCTGTGACAACATGAACGTCAAGCCCACTTTTTAAAATTTATGTCAGTGCTCTGCCTACATGGCACTTGTGCATTCATGTGACCCGGCTTTAATTTAACATTTGGTAAATATTTGCATAGTAATTCCTAAAGTGTTCTCCCACACATAAAGGAAATGATGATAAACAGCTTTTAAGTGGCTTGATGTTAAACACAAACATGACTTGCAGCCCTAAGGTAAAACGCACGTTAGAATAACTGTTCAATATTCATTTGGCAAGTGCTGGGATGCATTACACCATGTAACTTATTCATACCTTTTCTTTACATATTTAGATGTTTGTTGTATACCTCAGCTGAGAGTTACGTACTGTCTGTAAGAGAACTTCTCCCCATTTGTGATATTAGGATTTTTTGGAACCACAGGTGTGTTTTCTTCAAGATGACCGTTCTACTGGAGAGCATTTAGGAGCCGAGATAGATGGTTACCATACCTGAGCTTCCAGGCTGCTGCTAGTGTTTTATTTTTACGAGAGACCCATTCTTTTGTTTTTCAAAAGTAGGTTTTTTTTTTTTAAGTATATGAACTTTTAGTGATGGTGGTTAAGCAGGTACTGTGAGGAATCGTTCTAGACACTGTCATTCATTAGAATAAGACTTCAGTCTCAAGCTAGAAAAGGCTAAAACCCCAAAAGTCAGTTAAAAAAAAACCACTAAAAAACCCAGAAACTTGTCCTACCATTTTAGAATATAGTTCTTTTTTTTTTGCTTTATATTTCATAGTTTTTCAGCAAATGCCTTCTTAGTAAATATGTCCTTAATCTCTTTCCTGACTAAAAATGGGATGTCATCTTATCCTGCATTGATCATACACTGAGAAATCCAGCATTTTCTGCTTTCAACAGGTAAGAAGTGTTGTGTCATTGAAGCAAACAAATGTGATCTGGGACTGACCCTCCCCATGGGTAGCTCTGCAACAGCCTGTCCCCTCTGTTACTGCTCTTACAGGGTTCTGACTCGCAGACCATTGACAACATACCATGCAAGCAGAAAAGCTGTCACTTTGGCAAGAACTGCAGGGATGTACTTTATGAAGTGCAAAGTTACTCTGTTACTTTGGACATTCAGTCTCCTGCCAAGGAGTTTTAAAGCACGTGGAAACCTGAAGTGTTCGTGACACTCTTTCATTGTTGTATCTTAGTAAAGCATAAGAAACTTAAAGTAAGACCAGTCCTTTTCTTAGCAAGTTTCATCTTGTCTGGCAATGATTCTACCTTGGATGTACCACAATTATGTTTTGGACCTGGTCTACTCTTTGAGCTCTAAATAATGTGTAAAACATGAGTCTGTATGTGCATGTGCATGAAATGCTGTTTGGGACTTTAGATAGTCAACTCTTACATCTGCTGGTGGATAATGGCTTGTTTTACATGGCAAGTTATCTAAAACATCAGTGTTTTATTTGGTGATGCTGTCTAGACTCTTGGTGGGAGTAAAGAAACACAGAAGAAATTGATACATAGATTTTAGGGGTTTTTTTGAATAAGCACTTTGTATCCAATGCATGACAGTGTTTGGAGTTCATCCAAAAACTAGAAAATGTTCTATGACTTTGAAATTTCTTTGGAATGGGTGAGTGATTTTGCTGGTCAGATGTTACTTGTTACTTCTGTGACTGTCCAGAAGGAATTTCTTCCACCTAGGCTGTCTAATGGTAATTACTATTTGCCTCATCAAACAGATCTAAAAATCTCCCTGTCCCCAGCATGTGTTTAACTTTCAGGGATGAAGTTCATGTAAGTTTATAGAAGCCAGTTTGACATTTGTATTTCTGAAACAGCAAGTGTTCAGTCTTGCTGTAGTCTGTGGTAGTTATTGTAATTGGGGAATCCTTGAGAACAACAGATCCATAGTGTGTTCATACTGCGTGTACCTGAGTCAGAGTATGTGTGGGAGCAGTACCTGAACCATTAACAGCTATTTGTCTTTGAAGGAAACTGAATCCTGTTCTGGTTTAGTTCTTCTATTTCTGTGTGAATTGTCATTCCTGTCACTTAAAAAATCTTTTATTGGCCACACTTGCTCCGAAAGGTCGGTGAGGAATGGCATCTACATCCCTGATGGAGAGACTTTTTCTTGATGTAGCCCCTAACAAAAATCATTAAATTACTGTATTTGTTGTATTCCAAAGTAAAGTAAGGTTCAGAATTTGTAAGGTTAACATAAGGTAACGTAATTTGTAAGGTTAACATAATTTAGGGTGACTATATGTCTTGAGCTTGTGTCCTGTCAATTTGTGGCATTCTGTTGAGACAATAGAGCTTTTACAGTAATTTTTTCTTTGTTTCTGTTTCAGTGACACATCTGGGTTGGGGCAGCTGCTCAATCACAAACAGAAGTGAACATTGAAAGCAAAATATTCTAATCAGCTATTTATTTTTTTAATTCAGCTTTATTCTGTCTGGAATAGTGCATGTCCATCTATATATATATATATATAAAATTATGTGTTTGTGCTGATAATAACCAAAATATTCCAACTGTAGTGTAAAACCAAGAAAAGTTATTTTTTATTTACTTCTTTTAAATTACCTATTTAAATAAAGCAAGAAATGATAAGGAAATGAAAAGGTATGTTTTGAAGGTCTTTTTGCATAGTGTTCTCTAGGTAGTGTCTTGTAGTTTCCATTCGCTCTCACTTGCAGTTTCGGGTAGTGGCTCCAGGCTTCTGCCTCGACACTGTGGAGGGAAATAGGTGGGAAGCAAGTGGGATACAAAGCTGCTTTGCCCAATAGCATTGAAATCATGCAAGGTTAGGTTAAGAACTCTTGTATTTACCTTACAGGATCCAACTTCCTGGGTAAATATTCACCACCTGGAGTATACAGATGGAGGAATCCTGGACCCAGATGATGTGCTGGCAGATGTTGTGGAAGACAAAGATAAGGTAGAGCTTGGATGAAAATATTACTTTTGCTTTCTGATGTGTCTTTTTCAAACAAGTAATGCTACTTTCTCATTTCTTGGACATCTGGCAGGTGAAAGGGGTGTTCAATATTTTTAAACACATCTGTCCATAGGTGCTATATTTCTGTGCTTCTGGAGCAGAAGGGGGGAGCAGGAAGCATGACCAAAGCAGTGAAGATAATCAGAGAAGCCTAGCATTTCATTTAGAACTTAACCTTTTCAAGCAGTTCTGTGTTTCTTTTTGTGCCTGTATTAAAATAGAATGGTGAATTAATGTGATTTTTGCAAGACATTTTTTATGCCACTTAAAATATCTTTTATAATCTCTTCCTTTGCGTTGAATCAAGTTTTTGAGAATCATTCAAATGTCATGGTTGAATGTGACAAAATAAACAGACAAATCCTGTGATGACAAGAACAGCTGCTTCAGCTGTGTTGAATTTCAGGAGGAGCTCATATGATTTGCTACTGAAACTGTAAGCAGGCCGGTTACTAATTTTAAAAGCTATGAGTCTCTAACTTTCAATTCAAATTAAGTAGATTTTCTTTCTGGGTAGAGAAGTAGTAGCTGCAAAGAAGCCCCTTTGAATTTTTTTTTGTAATTAACAGAAAGATTTAGTTTTGGGAAACTAACTGGTGACTTATTTCAGCATAGAGGAGGAGGGGTATAATTTATAAAACTTAGCTCATTTTCTTTATTTTCTTCATAAAATCAGAGGAAAAAAATATCTAGTGGCTTGAAAGTTAAGATCCAAATATGGGATATGCTGTGCTTTTAGACAAATAGCTTTGTCTATTTAAAGTGCCAGATGCTTTGTGACTTAAAAAATAATTCTCTGTATTGCAAACAGAATTGCTAGTTTTGTATGCTGTTGATTCTTCAATGAATACAAAGTGCAACATTTTGCTTATGATTAATGGGATGTGTTTCTCAATACCTTAGAAAATAGTCCAAGGTGTAATTCGCTGTCATTTTATAGTGGGAATTCTTAAAAACGATGGATCTCTGTTAGATATATATTCTTTTTATCATACTTGTGTTTTTTGCTTGTCCATATTTACTGCAATTATACTTAAAACACTATAGGCCTTTTTTTCCCAGGAGTGTTTGGAGACTAAAAGACTGAGTTCTGAACTTGACATAGCTGTGTATCAAGGATAAGACCATAAGAATAAGATGTCATAAAATGAGTTATTGCATCAAAGGGAAATGCATTACTGGTCTCACCAGTTAATGAAAATTAGCACAACCACTCAGGATTTTCTCTGTTTGAAGTACTGATGGAGGAACACTTATGCAAATATGAGCATTAATTTTCAGAGTATTTGCTATGCCATCCAGTTTTGGACTTGTGACCAGTGCCTTTGCTATCCCTTGTTGGTGGGTGTCACTGGTTGAGTGTGTGTCACTGATGAAGCTTCTAGTTCACACACAGCTGCAGGTTTGAGCTTCTTCAGTTATAACAGTGCTAGGTGAGACTAGTTCTGAGGCTGCCTTGAGGAAAACCCACTGGAAAACTGGGATCTTACTCTCTGAAGCGGTCTGAGGTATTTTAGGAATATAGCAAACTCCTCAGTTTCTCTGTGACGTCTCAGTTACCTGTGATGCATCACTATCGTCTTCTTCAGAATGGCTTAGTGAAACAGGGATAAGAGAGACTTGCTGAACAACAGCAGCTGCAGTGACAAATCAGATTTTTTGAGTAAAGTAGGGGAGAATGATGTAAGGGATCTGCTGGGTTGAGAGGTCAAAGAATGCTTTCATTTGAGAGTGGAATTGTGCCACAGCGTGTGTAAGGAGCTGTCCACACTGCCTGCTTACAAGGTTTGGTATGATCTGATAACAAAGAGCCATGCCCATAAAAGGCTTACAAATAGTTTTGATAGTTTTATTGTGGCCTGTTGGCCTTTGAGCCTTCACCAGTGTTATTTCACACTGAGAATCTCAACTAGGGGACCTTTAAGCTTTTCAAAAGAGGGGAGGAGATATTCAGGTCAAACCGACCTGCAATCTTGTTTAAAGTCCCTGAATAGGTGAAGGAATTTTTGGTACATTTATCTGTGTGGTGCTTGTCTTTGGTTATGATTATCTGTATGTGTGATAAATGAATAGGCCACAGCTTTGTTGCTCTCTTGTCCTTTTCATCCTTCCCAGTGCATCCAAGCCAGTAATGTAGTTTCCCATTAAATCAGTCACTCTCTATAAAAATAAGCATTACACTTAACCTCAGTGTCTTTAAGAAAAGGTGTGTTTGGCATTGCTGACCATCTGTATCTTCTTCAGTGGCAGAGGACAGCTGATGCTTTTTTTAAGGGATATAATCCGCTCTAGATTGTACTTTGATAGCAGTAAATTAACACAGCTTCTTCAGAGGAAAATGTCCTTGTAATCTATTGATTTATTTCACTGTGACAACAAAACAGTGAGAGCAATATCAGATATAATTTGTTTGGAATTTCAAAAGCTTTTAACAGTCCTTAACAATAGACTGTTAAGGAGGCACAACTACTCACGAGGTAAGCAAGTGCTGTGGTGGGTTAGTGAACGATTGAGAGGGAACAAAAAGATGGAATAAATGGTCGGTTTCCAACACTGAAATGATGGCAGTGGGATGTGCAATGCCCATTATTGGGAGTGGCAGGGGTTTTGAGGTCTGCTTATGTTAACTTCATGACTTCCTCTTGAACTCAAAATTAATCGAAGTTCAGCAAATAGGCAGTGCAGTGGATGATATTAATAGTTGTCAACTGCACAGTTAAGCATGCTGGAGAGAGTGGCTTGCTTTATTT
This sequence comes from Platyrinchus mystaceus, assembly GCA_035041135.1. NCBI lineage: Eukaryota > Metazoa > Chordata > Aves > Passeriformes > Tyrannidae > Platyrinchus > Platyrinchus mystaceus. The sequence goes on from JAWWLV010000183.1 coordinate 26,037,739, forward strand.
GCATACAGAACAGGTCTAAATTAGTATTATATTTGCTTGGTAATGTGTCGTGAAAATGCTTTGGAAGTTCTCTTTGCTGAGAGTCCCTCTTGCTGCTGTTGCTTCAACAATAACCTGTGGCCTGAATTGGATGTCAAGGGCAGTTGACATAGTTTTATAGAATAGCTGGGTTATCTAGCAATTGGTTCATGTCCTGATAATCTGAATGATGGATTAATTAAAACCCCCACATTTTGTTAGTTGCATAAAAACATGCTGTTTAAATTGTCTGATTCTGATGTGTTGAAGCCATAAATGGAGTCCTCTTCGTATGCTGCTCTTAACAGATCTTTCACTTGAAATGTCTTTTCTTGAGGAAGAAAATGTCCTGAGAAAATACCTTTGCTGTGCAAAAGATGGAGTACAAAGCATTTCCCTTCATATCACTTTGCTTGGCACATGTCTTAAAGGCATAAACTTAATGTACCATCTAGACTCCCTCTGATTTTTATATGGAGTCGTGTTTTAAATACTCACCAACACCTGGGGAGACTGAAAGGATGTTGTGAAGGCCTGAGTTAAGCTAAAACTTGCTTAGCTTATAGGAAAAGTTTCCTAGACAGAACAGTTCTGCTTTCTGTATACATGTAGAAGTCTACAGGGAAAATGTGCTTTCTATCACACTTTTTATGTATATATGTATGTTCGTATTTTGACAGGATTAAATACAAGCAAAATATGTGTATGTGTATGCCTTTATCAGCAGAGCACTTCTGAAGTAGGTGATGGTCTGCTGTCAGGGTGCTGGGTTGTTTTGTTTGTTCAGATTGTTTTTATTTTGGGATTTTTTTCTGTGTGTGTGGTTTTTTGTTGTTGTTTTGGGGGGTTTTTTGCTTTTGTGACTTGCTGTTTGGTATTTTCTGGGGATGGGTTGTGGGGTTTTTTTGGGTATTGTTTTGTAAGACTGTGCTTGCAAGGGCAGCACTGCAGTAATTACAATTCAGCCATCAAAGCTGCTGAACATTTGTATAAAGATACATTTCCTGATTAGTGCTGCTGGCAAAAGATGAAGGCTTGTCGTCCTAGAAGGTGGTGTAGGTTTAACCTCTCCAGAGGCTTCTTGTTTGCAGTTTCACTGCTGATGGTGGGAAGGGGTTTCTGGTGTGAGGTGGTTTTTTTTTTTAGGAGCGGAAGGCAAAAAAAAAAGACTAAGTGATTGTGATGGGCACTGTGCTGACACTGAAATAGCTGAATGCCAATATGATCTTAGAAATCAGTGCTTGATTGGGAATCTCCTTTGTGAAATATAGGTGACTTGTGTTTTTTAGCAGCAGGAGAAGCTTTTGAAGGACACGAAGCAACGTCGGTGAAATGCTGGAACAGTGACAAGATTTGTAGTGACTGTAACTGTCATTTAAGTGTTTGTAATGATGATATCAAGTAAATGGTATGAATTAAGTGTAGTTCAGACACCTATTTTAGCTAAGCATTTAATGAAATATTAAACAGCTCAATCACTGAATTCTTTCATCTCAGTTCACTACAAGCAGAAATACAGTATTGAGAACACGTGTCTCCTGGATGGTCTCCAAATGCTAGAGAAATCAGCTGCTACCTGTTCAAAATGGTTATTGGGCCCATGCATGCTCCTGATAGGAAGCTCAAGACCTGACTGAAGTTTTTATAGAGGATCCTGAGTAACTCTTTGAAGTCTTACTTCAGACAGAGGACTTTACAGGTAGCTTTAGTTTCACTGACGGTATTGTGAGTGTGAGGCTGGTTTGGAGAAGTTGTTTCAGCAAAGCAATAAAAACTAAGCAGGTGTGAACTTCAAGACTGATGTGATTATACAAAGGAAATGTCTTTCCAGGTACATGACAGGCATGTTTTCTGTCAGTGGATTCTGAACTTTTTCAGGCAGGTTAGTCACTGGGAGTAACGGCTGGCTGGGATTAGCACTTAGAGAGCAGTTATTTTCTGACCTGGGTTTGACTCTGTAGACTTTCAGGGTTGTCATTTTGACTGTGAAAGTGATGGCACACTCTGATGTGCCGTGTGTATTTAAATTAAGATATGTTGAGCTAATTCCACCTTTGAACAGTTTCTGTTGTATTCAACCATCAAATTCCTCATGAAATCGAGAAGGAAATCAGAGCTGAAGTAACCTTTAGGTAAATACAGAAACTGTGGCTGTAGAGTAGGAGGTGATAATGAAAATTTCTGCATCAAGTTGAAAAATGTCAAAATTAAGTCAGAATGAAAAGTAGGCTAGTGGGCAGAAATATCTTGGTAGTTTGAAAAATAAATGAAGGGCTGTAGTATTCTGAGGGACTTTATCTTCATGCAGAGTTAGTTTGGTGCTTTAAAAGCTTCCCCTGCAAATCAGTGGTAGAGGCCTCTATGAGGGTTTGTTTAAGTTACCTTCCAATGTGTCAACAGAGCAGGAAAATGTCATGCTTTACAGATCTTTTTGTTGCGTGGTTTGATTCCCAAATACATGAGCCATGCAAGTAGTGCATACTTAAGTTAGAGAAATGTTGTTCAAACTCTAGAGTTCTGTGTAATTGAGCTCTCTAGGGTTTTGTAACTTTCTGATAACTGGAGTGCAGAATAGAGCTTTTTTTATTCTTCAGTTTGTTATGCAATAGTATATTATGCTTGTTTGTGGAAAACATAGCAAGAAATGTAAGACTTCACTACAGCTGAGAATTCTTACCTACTGAAGTATATGCTGCAGTGGGTTTCTTATGTAGAGTCCTTTACCCTGGCGAAGTTTAAAAAAAAAAAAAAATCCCTTTTTGATAAGAATGTGAGAGGTGTCTGGTAGCACAGAAAGCAGTTTAATAATGTTTCATGTAATGTGGAGGTAACATTTGAAGTGTGCAATGCACACAGGATAGTTCCAAGTGGTGTGTTAGAATTTGAATGCCCTGTGTCATTCATAAAATCTGCCTCAAAAAGGCATGCATCAAAGAAGAAAAAATTACAGCTTTTTTTTCTTTCTGAGGTGGTTCATATTGCTCTGGACTAGAGTTTTGACACTCAGTGTTATGTTTGGTTGATTAATACAATGGCCAAGTTATTGTTTTAATGTGTGTGCTTTTACTGACTGTCAAACTGGTGGCAGCAAATACAGGCTTCAAACTTTTGACATTTAGTGCTTCTGGCAGAGTCTTGGTTACACTTCATAAGTTTGAATGCCTTGTTTGAAACACTGGTGTCCAGAGGCAGCCAATTTTGATGTTTAGTTTCATGCTGCTAATGAGGTAAAACAAGGGATTAGTAGATCAAAAAGCCTGAAATGCTCAAGATGAGGAAAATGCAGTTGCAAATATTTGGCAAAACTGGTATGTAAGGGCTGATGTTCTTTGATTTGGTTTTAACCTGTTTTTTGTTTGGTTGGGTTTTTTTCCTACCCCTATTATAATTTGTAGGTTGTGGTTAGTATCTCTGCCAGAATATGTGCAGCTATTTGTCTCTGTGACTCTTCCTTACTGCTTCAGGTTTTGTATTCATATTTTGTGGTTTCAGTAATGAGATCCTATAGACAAGAAGAAATCTGAAAATTTTATTAGCAAAATGATAACAAATAATGCATTCTTCTTTCAAACCTTAAATTGGTCAAAATTACAGTGGATTTAACTTCTATAGTGAATAACATGTTTACAACCTCAGAAAGTATAATACAGTCTTACCATCTTTGTTACATTTAGAGTACTCTGTTTCTTCCTTGTATAAATACTTTGTAATAGGTTTCAGTTGTAATTTCCAATAATCAGAGTTATTAGGATATGAAATTGTTGTTGCAGACAGTATTTGTTTACTTAAATATTCATAGGTAGTTCTGAGTGTTGAAGTTATAAAGACTAAACAGAATTGTGATTAAAACCTCCATGCAACTTCTATTCTGCCAAGGCAGTCCCAGTAGAAGCTCCTCAGGTATCTGATAATTAGCTCTACATCAAGTGTCTACAAGGAAGGGAAGTATTAGAACGGGCATATTTTAAATGCTTCCTTTACTTGTTTTGCATCTTAAAATATGAAGATGTGAGACACAGGAAAGTCCAGGAACAAAACAGGGTCCTTTTGGGCTGCATCAAAGGAAGTGTTGCCAGCAGGCTGAGTGAGCTGTTTCTCCCTCTCTACTCTGTTCTTGTGAGAACCCACCTGGAATACTGTTTTCAGGTCAGGACTCCTCAGCACAAGAAAAATGTGGACCTGTTGGAGAGGAGGATCCAGAGGAGGGCCACAAAGGTGGTTAGAGGGATGGAGCACCTGTTCTATGAACACAGGGTGAGAGGGTTGGGCTTGTTCAGCCTGCAGAAGTACTTAAAGGGGGCCTGTAAAAACAAGGGAGAGCGACTTTTTACATGGACAGATAGTGATAGTAGAAGGGGGAACAGTTCTAAACTGAAAGAGGAGACGTTTAGATTAGATATCAGGAAGAAATTCTTTACTGTGAGGGTGATGAGGCACTGGAACAGGTTACCCAGAGAAGTTGTGGATGCACCATCCCTTCCAACCCAAACCATTCAATGATTCTATGATTTTGCATTGACTGTGATGATGACTTTTCCTGTCATCTTGAGTTACAGGCTGTGTAACTTGTTCAAAAGGACAGCACCAATGCTTGCTAAAAGCTTCCATTGAGTTTATCTGGGATTTACCAATAGTTTAAAAACGAACAAACAAACAAAGGCATTGGGGATGGGGAGATTTTTACAGAAAAACTGTAGGCCTTGATTTGCTGACCCTTGGGTGAACTAAGTTGGAATTCTGTTTTTGCTATTGACAAAATAGCATGCAAACCAGTTAAGCTGCAGCCGATTTTAAAAGAAAATGTTTTCACGCTTTTCAGGAAGAAAAAGTTTCATGCCGTTTTGAGCCAGTGCTTGTTTAGGAAACAGATGTCTGATTTCACTCTTGTGTAGTAGGGTGTGCTGTGAGCCACCATATATTTATAAAAAAAGGATATTTTCGTGGGAGTTAGTCTGTTTATTTTTGAAGTGGGATCTGAACTCTGAGTACCAGGGGGAGGGGGCAAAAAATCACTATCATTAGTACTTACTAAGCAACACTTTATTTCAGTAATGCAGTTTCTTTTAGAATACAGATTACGAAGCTTTGCATTTTTATGAAATTTGCTTTAATTTCTTGCTGCAGAGGTGCCATGCATTATTCAAGATTATAAAATGATTTGGATTTCAGGAGCATTTGGATTTGCTGATGAGGATTTCAAGCTGTGTAATTATGAAACTGTATGCACATGGGTTGGAAGTTCAGAACTCATTAGCGTAATCATTAAAATAACCATTTTTTAAGTGTGGTATTACATTCTGGGGCGTGCAATTACACTATCATGTGCTCCTGGTTTTACTGGAAGCATTCTTGTAATAAACTTCAGGTCTAGCAATGTGCTTCAAGATAAGTTCATAGCTTTAAGAACAGACACCTGGTCAGATGTTACTTGGGTTATTAAAGAAAATTTAGTTTTATAGATTTAGAGCCATAACATGGTGCCTGTGTGCATTAATCAACCTCCTGTTTATCCTAGAAAAAATTATAAGCTTTTACATATTTAGCACTGTATAATGTAATTTTTCTTAAAATAGAAAAATTTTCTTGGAACATATTGCAAAGGTTACTTATTTCAGCTCTACCTACTTTAACACAGTGTGGGTATAAAGGTTCTTACCAGATGGACTCCAAAGTTTTAGCTTTTCCAGTGTAATTTGTGTTTGAACATTCTGAACTGTAAACTCTTTATCTGAAAATCTGTAAACACCAGAGTTTTTCCATTTGTGGTAAGTATTCCGTTAGTTTTCTCAGATTAAAAAAAAAAAAAAAAAAAAAAAAAATTAAATAATTCTGACAGTGGCTCTGTGACACTGACAAAATTCCTGATAGTTTTGGAATAAGATTGCCTATTTAAATGCTAAAGGGGGGATTTTCAGTTGAAATTCTCTTTATATAAGAGACGTGAATCTGAAAGTTGTGCTTTTCTAATTTGATTCTCTGTTGATCCCTCTATCTGATTTTTATTTTGCTTTTTCAAAGAGTATTAAAAACATCCATCAGGCAGAATGTTTGGGACCTGGGTCACTTAGTTTTTGGGAAGTATTCAGCTATGCAGCTGTAACACTTTCTTTCAACCTGAAAATGTGTGTTGTCATCTGGGCACTAAGCACTGGAGCTAATTGGTGGTCTGACAAGTGAAGCTGTCTGCCTTTCTGCTCCTTGCACAATGAGAGGGGTGGGGGGAAGAAGGTCATTCTAAGTGCATTTGGCCACGAATGGAGGTCTGAATGAACATTCAAATGTCCTGATGAAAAGGAGCTTAATATCTCTTTGTGCAAGCATAATCTGGTGGAAGACTTATTCCTTCTTAATGATTTTCATCGATGTAATAAATACTTGGAATTCTGTATACACATGTTGATGCTTAAGTGCTTATAAGCACACATGGTAATGTTTACCAAGGGAGTGATATGCATTGTGAAAATACTTAACCTTATTGTGGTAAGATAATTTGGTGGATTGTTTTGCTATAAAGTAAGCTGAGCTCTTAAATACTTCCACATAGTGGTTTCATTTTGGTATGTTTTGGAGGCTGATAAAGTTGGGGCTGTTCAGCTTGGAGAAGGTTCTGGGGAGACTCACTTCAGCCTTTCAGTACATAAAGGGGGCCTAAATAAAGATGGGGATGAACTTTTTAGCAAGGCCTGTTGCTATAAAACAAGAGCCAATGGTTTTAAACTGAATGTCAATTTAGAATAGATAGAAGGAAGAAATTCTTTACAAATGCAGGTAATGAAACACTAGAACATATTGTCCTGAGAGGTGGGAAATGTCCCATCCCTGGAAACATTCAAGGACAGGTTGAAGGGGTTTCTGATGCAGCTGAAGATGTCCCTGTCCATGGCAGGAGAGTTGGACTAGATGATCTTTAAAGGTCCCTTGCAACTTCAACTATTTATGATACTATTATTTCACTTATCCACATGGATTGAGAAAGGGATTTGTTGTTCTGTTTTACAGTTAGGGCTCCAAAGACTCTTTCACTACAAGGGCTTGTGGTTACCTTGTTTAAAATGATGGTGAAGGAGGAGAAGTTTTGTGTTGGTATTCTTTCCTTTTCAGAAGTGGCTGTGTCCTGGCCCAAGGAACTGAAGCTGGTCCTGGTACAGTTTTGGGAAACTGCTTTAGTGTAGTAAGCTTGTGTTACTTTTCATTGGTACACAACTCTTGGGTCAAGTTCTGTTCTTCTGATTCCTGTGACTCTTCCCTCCAGAAAGTTGAGGCTTTGAAAAGTTGAAGGTAGAAATCTCATTTACATTTCAGCAATTGCAAACAATTTGGAATTCGTGTTTTGGAGCTCTCTGTTTGCAATGGGGATGGTGTTCTAGGTGAGATGGCCTAATGCTATTGCTGTTGTGAAACGAAAAAGCTCCTGAAAATATTAAAACAAAACAGAGCCTAGTCAATTCTTGCATGCAGGTTTGAGAAATCAACCCTTATTTGTTTAAGGCACATTTGACATGTTTGAGAAAAATATCATATAAGTTGCCTTTAAAAATGCACACATATAACCCAGCTTTATGTGCCAACTTCTTGATATATGCAGTGTGGAGTGTAACAGAAAGGCTGCCTTAGTTGGACTTTAAAAGGCTGGGAATGGTATTGGCTCCATACTTCAGCTCAGGGGGCAGCTTTGTAGCTGAAGACTTCTATTGAAAGTGCCAAGTAAGTGTGAGTTAGTGCCTCCTGGGGAGTGGAGAGGGTGATGTGCCCAAAAGGCTGTAGGGGTGGGGTGGACCTTTGATGTACCAGTTGCATAGTAAATACCTTTTGAGAAAATGTGTGAATAAGAGAACATGCCTTCATCTTTTTGAGAGTTCGGAAGTGTCTTCTGCAAAGAACCAGAACTGATTGTTCATAACTGGCTTCCAAGTTTTATGGAGGAATGGATGAGGGTCTTTAACCTGAAGAAAAGGAGACTCAGGGGAAACCTTTTCTCTCTCTACACCAACATGAGTAGGTTGTAGTGAGGTGGGTCCGTTTCTTCTCCCAGGTAACAAGTGATAGGACAGGCAGAAATAGCCTCAAGGTGCACCAGAGAAGGTTTAGACTGGATATTAGGAAAAACTTCTTCACCAAAAGGATTGTCAGGCATTGGAACAGTCTGCCCAGGCAAGTGGTGGAGTCACCATCCCTGGATGTATTTAAAAGACGTGTAGATATGGCACTTAAGGACATGGTTTAGTGGACCTGGCAGTGCTGGGTAATTGTTGGACTTGATTATCTTAAGGGTCTTTTCCAACCAAAATGATTCTATGATTGTGGAGTATTAATGCTTTCCTGTTCATTGTCTTATTCTGTAATGGTGTTAATAGCAAAATTGAGTTATAGTAATTTGAAGACTCAAGTTTGAGGACTTTGTTTTTTCCTGTTTCTTCAAAAACAGATGGAAGAGCAAAGGAGATGTTAAAAAAAGATTTTAGAGTGTACTTACCATTGCATTTCCTGAGGACAGGGTCTGCCGTGGAGAAGGAAGCAACCTGTCTCCAAATCAGCTGGTACAGTAGGTGATGCACTGACTTCCCAGAAGAGGACACACCTTTCTGGGTATCACAAGTGTGGGTTTGTGGAGGAGGACCAGGCTGTGCCATGGACTGTGAGTTTGAGTGTCACTGCTTTCTGCTCTTACCTTCGGTCAGGCTCTGTGGCCAGCGAGTGGCTGCAGAAATGCGGATTTCTGAGAGGTCGTCTTGTACTGTCCCTCCTTCAGGAGGGAATGCTAGAACTAGAGGAAAGAAATGAGGGTGTCTGGGCTGCCTCTGGGTTGTTCAATTCAAGGCTCTTTGGTAATTTTACCCTGGCTTCCTGTGCCAAAAGAAACCGTAGGATAAAATGTTGGATAAAGAAGCTCTTGATAACTGTAGTTGAATCTTGGTGAATAAAATATAGCCTTTACTTTTCATATGTTTGAAATGCATTTATCTTATGGTAGAAAAATGGCATGAAATGTCAAATATGGGGCAAAGGGTAATTCTAAAAATTTTTTTTTAAATGAATGAAGTTGACATATTTTCACCTTACCTTTGAAGGCTTCATTTGTGGATGCTTTTTCTGTTGCTTTTTCTGTTTCTTTTAGTTGAAAATTGAGTTGAAAACAAGCAATAGTCAGAAATAAAGACAAAAATGCGTTAAAAGCTAGCCAAGTGCAGATGTGCATTATGTGGCTTACTAGAACAGCATTCTGTTAGTACATGGCCTTATACTTCTCTTTTTGCAAAGTTGTATTTCTTGATGTGGTATGTGATTTCTGATCACAGTAGCTGGGTTTCAGTCTATAGGGTTTTTTTGTTACTGTCCTCCTAATAAAGCAATTTGAAAATAAGAGCTAACTTTTAAATGAGCTCAAGTTCTACTCTGACATGTTTATTTAGCAGGCTATAGTAATTATAGTAATTATTTTGTGGTTTGTTTTTTTTTTTAAGTACACCTTTTCCAATGCATTTTTAACTTAAGGTGTAATTTTCAAGAGGATAATAAAATACACTACCTTAGATCATGCAATCAAGTTAACGCAATCAAGTTGCTAATCATTTTCTTGGAAGAACTTCCATTAGAGAAGATGAAGACTTGCTCTTCTTTTGCTGAAGAAATGTCCTTATTTGCTGTTGATTGAGGTCTTAAGCTTAAACTCCTGGGTATAGCTTGACCCAGGTTATACTAGTGGCACTTTCAAGTTGTGATTGCTTGCCTTCCTGGAACTACACAAAGATTACTGGCTGATAGGAAATCAAAGAACTGAATTTCGGAGTACTGAGATTTTCCTGATCTTTATGTTTTACGTGTTTAAAGTCTGAGGAGTCTTTCATATGGTGCTATTGCATTTTATATTAACACTTCTGAAAAGTTTTTCTTAGATGACATGTTTCTTAAATCGTTTTATGTTCAGCCTTTAAGGAAGGTTTTTCCCAAACTTTCCTTTATGTCTAATATCTACCACATAGCAGTCAGAGCCTCAAGGAAAAAACATGTTTGAACAAGAAGTTCCTATAGGTCAGTGTAGAATAATGTTAGTGAGAAGGACAAACAATGCAGCAACAGGAATTAGATGTCTTAAGATACTCTACCTTTGTGACACTGGAGCTAAACTGCTGAAGGTGGGTATGAAATGTATTATGTGAGGAGCTTTGATCACCACGTGTGGTGTATTTAGTTTTTGAGTTATCAGATCTTATACAAAGCTAAAACTACCCACTGGCTTTATTTGTAATCCTTGTATAGAACTGTAGTTCTTATTTCTGTGTCTCCTCTCGGCAAACGGGTTATACTACCTGCTGAATAAAGGAGTGAAGAATTTTAATTTCTCCTTTTAGATGACAGCTTCTATTTTGTTATTCTGTATAGCAGCAGCATTCACCTTCATAGTAACACCTTCATAGCTAGAATTCTATTGAGTCTCATGTATAAACACAACCTGGAAAAGTAAATTCTTTTGGAGATAGTAGCAATTAATCTGAAAAATCAAATGTGAACTGCACTTTAACAAAGGGTTTGTTTTTTTTTTCCCTCTAAAAGTTTTTTTTTTATTTTCATGAAGATAAAAGCTTACAATGGTACAGAATTTTTGTGCTCAGAATCCCTTCCTCAGAAACCTTCGCTGCTCCTTCAAGCCCCCTCAAAGCTAGCTTGGGATGCTACAAAGGACTTGTAGCTACATATGGTCTCTTTACTGTCTTTTATGAGGGGTTCCCATTTCCCTGTAACTGTTTTAGAATGCTGTCCTGACCTTCCCCTACGAAAGTGAAGATGGCAGCAGTTGTGTACAGCTGTGCTTAGGTAGCCTGTCAGGTTGCCTTTGTCCCTGGAAAAGGGGCTTTTTTTTCAGTGTTTGAGGGCTCTGCTTCCAGAGGGACCACTCAAAGACAATGAATGTTTCTTAGGCTTAGTTTTGTTTTGGCTGTGATTTGCTGGCAGCCTTGAGCCAGCCTAAGTGTGCATTTGCTTTCAAAAGAGATGATGTTGTCTGTCTGCACCCAGTCCTGCTGGTCTTGCCCTCTGAACTGTACAGGAGCTGTTCTGCATTTAAACTAGTTTAACACAAACATGAAACTTCGTTGATTTTACCCGGAGCAGTTTTACAAAGTGACTCCTTTTGTGGGCTCTGTGGTGCCAGAAGGGTGAGAGGCAGCAGTTCTGGGTAGCAGAAGCTGTTGCTGATGGTGTTCCTGAAGTGGTCACACTACTCTGGTGACACATAAGGAGTTGGGACTCCTCTTCTTTGCTTGCAACCACTACAGAAAGAACTTCAGTTTCAAATTGTGTTGCTAAGCAAGAATGCACCAGAACAGGATAATAAATGTCCTTGGGAAAGTAGGACCACCTTGCACTCCTTTGACTGCACTGCTTTGTTGGACTGATCTTTCTTTGCTGTAGTAGCTCACAAGTTTCAGAGATTTTGTTGGCATTTCACAGTCTAATTTTTACCACTGTACTCTGTTCAAGGAAATTCCATTTGTGTCTTGAAGGAAGGGAATATGTGAATAATTTATGTAGTAACTTAGAAATTGTAATTTAAAGTGTAATAAGGACTGTCACGTACCACTTTATGCACCTTCCTGTTCTGGGCTGTTACTCTTGTACCCAAATTATTTGAAAGTCATCTCTGCTTCCCTTGGAGAAGCTGCCTGCTAGACAGCACCTCTCATCCTGCCCTGCAGGTCTGGCTCTTAAAGGAGGTGTTAGGATTAGGTTTTAGGATAGGTCTGTGGGCTTTTTCAAAAAAAAAACAAAAACAAACCAAACCACCAAACTTATATACTGCTTCATCTAAATGTAGTTTGGCAACCAACAAGCTGTTTCATGAAGTCAAAAATACTGCAGAAGAGTTGGCTTTCACCTCTTTGGACTGAAAAAAAAGATAAAATTGTGTGGAGAAGGATTGTGCTCCAGCAGAAAAGGTTTTGTAGCTATGCTGATTAGCTGTGCTGCTTCAAAGTTTAGAAAATTTGATGGTTGTTCACATATAGAGGAGGAAAACCTGATAATTGCAGCATTTGGAATCTCAGCTTTTCTTCATTAAAACTAATGAGGATATGATTTATTCTACAGTTTGGAGCTCTGAAAAGTAGTACAAGAGCTGGAAACACAGATTGTGGGTTGACTGAAGGGACAGTCCGTGTGCTGTGATACTTTAATTGATCAATGACTTTCAAAAACCTGAACTTGTACATACCTCTCAGCAGGCACTGGGAGAGTTATATCAAAAATTTCAGAATGATCTGGATCATTTTAAATATTAGCCATCAGGTGTTTATGAGCTGCTGGCTTTTCTGCTCTAATTAACTATATTCTGGTAGTAGAACTGAGCTTGAAAGTGAATGTGTACAAATACTGGAGCAGACCTACCTGGCTGTTACCCCACAGCAGAAGAAGAAAGGTGAGGATAACTGTGTCCAGCATACTGGTAGCCAAAGCATGGCACATACTTTAGTCCTAGATGTACATCTGTATCTCTGTATTAAATACAGATAAAGACATATGTGGTGTAACTCTTTTGGAAATTCAAGTGAAAAGTGTTTTTTTTTCTGGCCTATTCGTTCCTTTGAAAGTGAAAATTAGTAAAGGGGTAATATTGAAGTTGTCTCAATTGTGTAAGGCAAATGAGTAAATAGTATTCCTTTTGCTGTTGTCTTTCTAATTAGTAACACTAGCCACTCTTGGAGGATAGCTGAGAATGTAAGCATGGTTTAAATATCTTCAAATCATGTAAGGTAGAAGTGAGGAAGAATAGAGGAAGAATAACAAACAGCATTTGAAGTATTTTTATCATGTTAACATTTGATTTTATTGTAAACAATGGGTGTTATCAGGACTTCTAGTACTTGGCTTTTTCCCCAGTATGTTCCTTAGGAATGGAAAAAAACCCTCAAACCAGAATTGTACTGCAAACACATTATAAACACTATTTTAGTTGCCTGGTGAATGTACAGTCTGAAATAGTGGAAAATACTTTCATTCAGTTAATGGAAGACACATTATTGACTGTATCTGATAAAGAGAAACCAAACTATCTGCTGAAGGCAATGAACTGTTTATTCCTCGTGTATTGTTCTGAAAGTGCAAACGTTTGTAAAGAAAACTCCTAAACTGCTCACATCACAAACAAAAGCATCTTTTAGCCCTTCCTGGTCTTCATGTGGTGTTGCTTGTTGCCCCTAATTGTCGGGACTGGATGTTACACTTCCTGTCTGACCTAACAATTTAATATATTTTCTGTGGGAAATTAGGAACAAGATACAGAACTTGGCCTTGTATGGAGAAGGTAGTGAATGGAATATCCCTACTATTTAGGGATGACAGCAGATCTTTTCTTTGTCTCTGTGTTGTTCTTACGTTCAGCAGAGCAATCTGAGGTTTTTCTCATGAGGGATGACTCGGGATTTGAAAAGTGATTGACATACATGCCAGTGGTGTCAGATCTAGGAACACTACAGTATAATGAAACAGGATGCTATTGGCTGCCAATCAGTTTTGAAAATTTACCAAAAAATGTTTGAGGTAATAGGTAAAAAGGTAAGATGAGGGAAAAAGAGTAAGCCATCTTCTAAATCTCTTAAACAAACAAACAGCTACCAAAACCCACGCCAAACAAATGAAGAGCTCTCACCAAAACCAACCAACTGACAAAAAAACCAACCAACCAAACTCAAAACAAAACACCAAAAACCAGACAGCCTTTCAGTTTTTTGTTTGTCTATACCTAGCAACCAGCCTATGGACTGATAACATACAGTTGTATTCCCCAATGTCCTGTCTTCCACCAAAACTCTTTCTCCAAAAAGGGAGAAAAAAAACCCAACAGCAAACCCACAGCAAAAAACCTCAAGCAAAAACCCCAAACCACTGCTGCATTATGGAAATAGCAGCAGCATTTGTTTAGCTGGCCTAGGGAACAATGGTTTGCTGATTTTGAGTGATTCCAGAGTTTTCCATCTCTGCATCATCCTCTTATAACCCAGAGAATTTGCTCTCCAATTTCTGCCTCCTCCCCCACCTTCAGTGTTCTGTTAAGTGTGCAAGTACTGGGCAATTCCTGTTTTATGGTTTTGAAAAGGATGTGTTAATCTGGGCAAAGGGCTGGTTACTGACACTTCTTTAAATGGGTTGGTTTACTTTCCCGTTTGCAGATGCCCAGTGCCAGCTTTCTGATAAGCAAGCATTGCCTAAATGTTTGTTCTGAGAAAACACTTCTTCAATGTCATCAGCTCTGAAATTTTGGAGAAGCTGAATGCTCTGGCCTGCAACCATTTTCCATTTCTCTCTTCATTCTGTGTGTGTGCATTTACATACAGGCTTAGCCCTACGTATTTTACTGTGACATTCAGAACTGGGTTATACTCATATTTGTCTTACTAATCGTATAAATTGTATTATTTGCATCAGGTACCTACTTGCTTGCTCGTCTGTGCTGCTAAAGGCTCAAAGAGTAGATGGTCCTTATGATATGAATTACTAGCAGCGAGAAGCTGTAGTCTCTTTCACTGGTGTGTTACCATTGCTAAATCCCTTTGAATCATGTTTTCCACAGAACTCCCGAATGTTCAAAGCATATTCCTTATTCCTGTTCACTTTTTCGTGTTAATTCCCTTGTTTCCAGCTGCTGTCTTGCCAGGAAAAATAGATACAGGACAGTTGGTTGGATGAACATATTGCAGACAAGACAATTTCTTTAATAAAGTCTAACACAAAGTCTGAGAGGCTCTGTCAGAGTGGCAAACAACTGCTTATCCAAGCTGAGATTGCCAAGTTTTAGAGGAGATTGCCAAAATAAAGCAAAGTACTGGAGCACATAAGGAACTTCTTAAATATTTTTTTTTCTGAAGTGTTTGTAGTAGTAAAACTTACTGTGGGTGGAGAAGATCATCTTCAAATACAGCTGCAGGGCTGTGGGTCTCCCGTTGTGCATGGGTGCTGGAAAGGGTCGGTCCAGCCTCATGTTCTGCTAATATGTAACTGTGTTTGGGTTGGAATGAGTTTTCTCTCTTTGTGTTGTCACCTTCTCTGCAGAGGGATGCTCTCCTTTGCCTGCTTCCTCCCCAGAGCTGCAGATCCCCAGCCTGGGTGAGGGCAGCTCGGTGTTATTAATGGTGTCACAGGGCAGTGTGCAGTGGGACCTGCTGCTGGTAATGGCACGTATGGAGTGATTGGCAGTGCTGAATAGTGTGCCAAGGTTTTGTCCTCTTGTAAATCTAAAGTCAGAGTACAGATTCCACTGGAGTACATTGGTCCCTCATTGTAAGCCTTTGAACTACATCAGCTCTGCTGCTAATTATGTGATCAAGTTCTCTTGTAAATGTCAGTGTTTTGGTGCAAGCCAAGGCTTGTGCTGTCACTTTGTGTGTCTTTTGGATGGCTTGGGCCACCGTTCCTTTTTTTCCCCCCATATTCTCTTCCCATCCCTTTGTAACCTGGTGTGTGGCATTTGAGTGCCAATGGCATCGTACTTCTTGCCCCTTTCGCTCATTAGCTAACAGGGTGAGTGATAATCTGTGGTATTTCTGGCAGAAGCATGTTGCATCATATATTAAAATAGTTCTGTACATGTAGTGTATTCAGAAAGAAAATTTTTGTGAAAGAAGACTTGAAAACCCAGTTAAGCAGTAGAATATTAATCATCAAGTTGAATGCTCTGACATTTTAAGCAATTAAACATTTTCAGGAGAAGGAAGAAAAACTGTCAGTTTGGAGTCATGTAGCGCTTTTTATTATTTCTAATAGCTAGTGTTTTGTTAGCTTGCTAGTACTGAGTAATTTGTAACAAAGTTTTTTATAGTGGGTCTAAGAGACATGTCTTTGAACTTGTACAAGAATTGCCTTTTCTATTAATTAGATATTGATGTGTTCTTCCTAGTTGTTAATTGCAAAAGGCTTGTTAAACAATTTCTATTTAGTTCAGTTGTTTGTTACTGCATGCATTGGTTTTCAGCAGCACAAAATGTAAATAAGCTTAACACTTCAACAGTGTGATCATATGCTTTGTATATTTTGGATAATGTTGTTTTTGGGGGTTTTTTTGACCAGATTTTGTAACAAGGCAGTATCTCTTCACTTATCTGGATAAACTTCGGTGTTTGGAGGCAGATATTCACTCTGCAGTGGCTTGCAATGTAATTACATATTATTTGGAGTTTGTGCTATATATTTGAATTGAAAGCCTCTGCTCCAGCTAAAAATGGAACTGAGTAAGCCGAGCTAAGGGAGCTTTTTAAATGATATGTGAATAGATCATTTGTCTTGGAAAAATGCAGAAACGTTTGGAGAAAAAAGTCTAGATGAATTGAACTATTTTGTTTCCTGGATGTGATAACATTTGAACACTGAATCAGTTGGACCTTGTTGTGATGCATTTAGGTAATGGCTGTGGATTATTTGGTTATGGATAGCAGCTTGAGCTGTGCATTGTACTTCAGCACATGCTCCTTTCCTCATAAATCTTAAATATGCTATTGTTGAACTAGTATTGTTGATCCTTATGTTACGGAGCAAATTTCAAATTTGAAAGAAGTGGTGCACAGCATGTCTTTTGGAGTTTTTGAAGGCTGTGTTGTAACTGAGTGACTTCGTGCTAGTAAAGGCTCCTGACGTATTTTTGATGGTGAAGTAAGAATAGATGAGGGTAGATTTGAACAAAATATGCATTTCTGTTCTCTTAATTATGCAAGGCTGAAGAGTGGGCCTCCAAATTCTCTAACTCCTGATTCCCAGTAATTTAAGCCTGGTTATTAAACAGCTGTTAAGTGCTCTTTCTCTCTTCTACGATGTTGAGGCAACTTTAAAGGATTATGTAGGCTTATATGTGCAAGAATATATGGCATATATATTTTGATTGGGGAAAAATGGATAATTAAACTGGTAAGACTCATGTGGAGTTCTCCAGATACAAACAGCATGAATTTTGACATTCACAGATTTGGCTCCATATGATATCTAAAGCATGGATGAAGAGGATGCAGAGCCTTGAAGTCAAAGTCCTCAAATTTCTTGCTCAACAAACCTTATTTGAAAGTATTGGGTTTTCCTTTTGAGCTTGGCTGTCGTCATCTTCATCTTTTTCTCTCTTTTTTTTTTTTCATTCCTTCCACAGGAAAAAACCAGTGGAAACTCCCAACTCTGTGTTGTTGGATGGTTCTAAAGTGGTCAGATTTTGACTTACTGCCCTTGGCTTTGTGGATGAGCTATGCTGTGTTAGGTGCTTTGAGCATTGGTTGGAGCAAAACTAAGTAACTAAAAAAATCAATCTTTGAACACTTTTGTAAATGCATAGTCTTAGTCTCTTTTGTAGAAGTCTGAAGGTTTCTGTGCATCCTTCAGCCACTCTGTTGTATTTATCTCACAGGGTCCTTGTGGGCTCTGGAAGAACTGCCTAGTTACCAAATATAGAGGGAGAGCAAACTGAATTAGGCCAGGCATGGGGTTTGTGTTATTCTTTCTTAGGAGAAGGGAAAAGCACAGAAGGAAATGGAGAGTTTAATTGTAAAGCTCCTTGCAGTTTTACAGTGTCCTCAAGACAAGCACATACGTGAACAATTTTAGTATGTTTTGTGATTTTCTTTAAAAATCTGATGAAAAATAAGTGTTTAAGAAGCTAAATTTTCTTTCATTATTCACTTGATGTCAGTGACAGAAGCAGCCCAGTACAGAGCTTTTATTTTTTAAAATGCTGTTTTACAGCCTACTTAAAAGTGATTTTCCTACTTGTGGGAAATAGTGAAGTAATTAAACACATTTGGGTCTATGCATAAATTTTCTAAAATTAACTGTCTCTTTCACACTAATCTTTCTTGTCTTTAATTGGGTTGAAATGTGTGAAAGGGAAAAAGGGTTGATAGGGAACTATTTTACAGAGAGTAGTTTAACTACAGAGCACATAAAGAAGTTGCTAGATATGTGTGGGCCAGGGGGGCAAGAACCTTCTGTTAAAAGGGGAAATATGTTTGTATTGGTTTCTGCTGCATTGTTTTTGAGTACATCACCTGCTATTTCCATGCTTCGTATTTCACTCCAGTAGAGAAATTCATGTGTGCTGCAGTTAGGAAGAAAATATCCTATCACTTGAAGAATTAAAAATCCTTAATCATGAAGTTGTGGTTGTCACTTACCGCATCATTACGAATACATTTAATGTTAATTAGTTTACATTTTTCCTATTTCCTTTTTTGTTTCCCCCGCAGTTTGCTAACCTATTCACTAACAGCAGTGCTGACTAACCTTGTCAGGCTTCAGACATGTCTAATAAGTAAACTAATGCATTACCCACTTGCACAAAGGTTGAGGAGTCATTCAGAAAGGTGCCCAACAAAAGGATGCATTTCAGGGAGAAATGGAAATGTGATGGAAATAAAGGTGATATTTAGGTGTATATCCTGTTGATGTAAAATAGTGGAATAAACAGTTTAAATACTTGGATTGTAGCCATGACTTTCTTTTTGGCTTTATTTACTGCTGAGTTCTTGCCCCCTCCCTTCTTCTCAGTGGAACATGTTTCCAGGTGTATGTATAAACAATTTAACCCCAAAGCAAATGTTTTTGTGCTGGGGAACTTTTACGTTCAACTCCATCATCTTTGTTTTCAAAGTGTGTTTGCTGTTATAATAAACTCATTTTTTTGGTTAACTGGAATTTATGAAGCATATCTTGTGATCAGCATTTAGTCTTTCACCTGCTGTAACAAATTTGAGACACATGGTTATGCGTTTTGTATTCAACTTTTCACTTCCGAGTAAGTGATTAATCTTTCTTCTTGTCATGTTTTGTGTCACAGTAGCACTGTCGTTTTCTCCCTCTGACAGCCTGACACTATTTAAACATCAGTCTAATTTTGCACATAAGCCAGTTTAAGAGAAGGAAAAAAAAATCACGTGAGGCATGTCACAACTTATTTTCAGAAGCAGCAGGCTTGCAGAAGGCACAACTTGCTCTGTTCTGTCTTGATTTCTGCTGACAGCAGGCTGTGGTGTTAAGCACATATAACAAAAATCAGGAGTATTTCAGACAACAGAAGTATGGGAGAGTGCATATCTTGCTGTGCAATGAAAAGGCAAAGCTTGTTGGAGGGAGGGAGAAGGTGTTGGAGCCCAAATATGATTGATTTGTACTGGTATCTCTATCTTTTTAGGGAAAACGTCTGCTTTATGCCATGTGTTTTAAGAATTACAGTTTTCTTAATATGCTGTACTTCCTGATAAGTTTTACCCCCTAGCCCTCAATGTTTGAGTCTTCACCTTTAGAATGATGTTTAAATTCGCTGATTTTTACCCTTCTGTTTTGCAAGTTCACAGTAAGTCCTGTGGTAGTCATCTCTAAAACAGGAGTAAGCGATCAGCTAGGAATGATTTCAAATTTTATTTTGGGTTTTGATGTGTCAAATAACATCTGGGACTTCAAAATATTCTCACCTCTCCCTTGCTCCATGCCTGAAGAAAGGAACCAGTGGATCAGACAGAAGCAGTAAAGTTGTGTTGAAGTATTAACTGAAGTACTCTTCTCAAAAATATCCCTCTCATTTTTGCTCTGTCTTCTAAGGACAGATGAGATTTTCTTGTGCTGTTCCCAGAGCACTGTGACACAGTGTTCTGCATTTCCCCCCGTGACCTGTCTTAGCTTTTTCCTGTGTCCCGTTGGCTCCTGTGTGTTGTAGTTCCCTTTCACAAGGTGTATGATGGTGTAAACATCACTACCTACAAAAGCAGAACATGCAAAAATGTTTTTATTACACACAGAATTAATAGAACATCTATAAAAAGTACTCAGTTATGGACAGTAGCAAATCTCAATGGACAAACATCACCTCGGAGCAGAATTGTGAGAGCTTGAAAACATTGTTTACCTGCTAACTATGAGGAGTAGAGAGCTGCCTTGTGGGGTTCTCAACTTCTGTGTAGTCAATGTTAGCAAAATGAAGTACTTTTTGGTATTTCTCTGACGTTTTTGGCTGGTCAGAATTTGATGGAAGCTTAAAAACCATATGGTGACTTCCTGTAGACTGGATACTTCCTGTGTCACATGAAATGAGCTGGGCAATAGGCTGGAAGCAAATACTGATACCTGTTTTTCCATTAAGTTGTAGACAAGGGAGTATCTCTCAGAATTGGTACTGCCATCTGCAAGGGCTGGTGTGCTGTCAAAGCTGGAGTCACTCGACTGCAGGATGTACTTTCTGTGCTTTTCAGAGAATTCTGAAGCAGTTCATTGCAGACTTAAAAATTGTCAGGGAGACAACAGGTTTTCCTCCCTTTAGCTGTGCAGTGATGAGTGAAGTACACTGTTTCCATTGTTTTAAGGCATCAGTGGGTAAAAAGGGAGACACTACTTTTTAAACAAGGTCTGTTTTCTCAATTGATGTGTTACTGGCAGTGTAGGAAGCCCTTGTCCTGCTAGGATACGTCACAGTAGTATCCTATTTTGACTGAGCTTTTCCAGTTTAAAAGAACACCAACAAACATAACCAAACCCAGCAACAAAAGATTGATTTTTTTTTTTTTTTTTTTTTTTTTTTTTTAGGCTGAAGTGCACATTGTAGAGCATGGCTGTGCTGTCATGAGCAGGTTGAGCTTTTCTTCTGTGTCTGATCTAGTAGCATTTAGCATTTTCCCTTTCTCCTGTGACAGTATGAACACTTTTTTTTTTTTTTTTTTTGGAGCTGCCATTGTATGTTGCCAGGCCAGGAAAATGGAGCAGTTACTTGCAGGATCATCTACTTCAAGTAAATGCGTAAAGATGCATAAAAGCAATCGCTTTTGGGGATTCAATCTTTTTCTCCTTCTTTCTGGATTTCCCTTCCTTCCATATATACACTTTCCTTTCAACTGCAGATCAGAGGAAGAAAGTGTTGCTATTGAAAAGAGGGGCATGTCAGACTCCTTTGAATCAGAAATAAGCTTTTTCTTCTTCCGTCTCTTAGACTGCCTAATATTAGTAGATCTCCCTTGTTGCCACTGCTGGGGGTTATCACGTGCTGTTGGTGTGATCCAGTCTGTGACTCTGTCTGCTCAATACTTGTAACACAGCCCTAACTGAGTGTTGTCAGGAGGAACTTACAGCCCTTAATTGGAGTTTGTTACTAAAACAGATTTGTATTGTGCTGAACTGGGGTTATTTGCCTGAGAGATTTCTTAAAAACTTTCACGGAAAATGAGTGAGCTAATGAAGGTCTTTGATGTCTTCTGTACACAAGCTAACTGATGTTTGGGTTGCCCATAATTAATTTCATCTTTCAAATTAATTTTCACGAGCTTTACAAATTACCAGTGTTGCAGTAGTTCATAGCTCTGGTCTTTCTACTGGGCATTGGTCTCAATTGTAGCTTTGGGAAATTCCATTTATGATGGAGGGCAGCGTGTTGCCATTTGGTGAGGGGTCAGCTGGCTTGTGAACAGCATTGCTATCTTGGGCTTGTCTGCTGTTATTGTTTCGTGTCCCTGTGTCTCCTAACAGGGACTCTGTGGAGCAGTTTGCTCCCTTTCTCCTTGAGTCCACTTACAAATACCCTTTGTAGCTTATCACAGCCTGCAGATAGATATGTGTCTGAAGAACACTGGCTTAAAAAAAAGGGTTTTTTTTTGTTTATACAGCCTTCACTGATTCTGTTTAGAGATGAATTGGCTTAAAACACTTTTGCAGAATGATGGATGACAAGAGCATTGGACTCACCTTTTAGATGATTATTACTGTGCTACAAGTCAGCAGTTTATTTCTGTGGAGCCTTACAGTAAAGATCCTGCAAATTCCTCATCTGCCTCTTTTGCAAAAACAGAGATGTCAAATTTTGTGAAACTAGAAGTTGCTGTTTAAATGAACTTGGATGTAGGTGCTTATAAAATCTGAAGATTTAGTCCTAGTATCATATTATAAATAACAAGA
Source organism: Platyrinchus mystaceus (assembly GCA_035041135.1). NCBI lineage: Eukaryota > Metazoa > Chordata > Aves > Passeriformes > Tyrannidae > Platyrinchus > Platyrinchus mystaceus. The sequence goes on from JAWWLV010000183.1 coordinate 26,059,651, forward strand.
TGAAATGGGGTTTGGAAGCTCTTCTGTTTTATTATTCCCATGCTAACTCTCCTACTTCTCTTGAGTCAGCAGCTTAGGGTAAAAGCTCTGTATAGTTTTGCTGTCCCTGAAGAGGTTTTTTCATGGCTGTTGGTCCTACCTGTCTAAAACTGCTGAACTGTGAACTGGGCTCTTCTTTGTTTAGTATACCTCTGTGTGCATGCTCTGAATCGCTTGGATTGCTTACAAGTGATTAAATTTATCATAAAGGAAAGCCTGATAGGAACCTGTTATAGATCAAATGGACTAATAAGTCAGCACTTGTGTAATTAATGCTTAAAAATAGTTTTGTTACAGTATCTCTTTTTTCAATTAAATAGTTCTGTGGCACAAAGCAATTGTTTGTTTTTGTGTTTCATGTAGGATTTCTCCACCTTGAAAAATCTGTTGAAAAGCTTGGAAATGTTCCATATTGTATTTATATTCCAAAAATATTAGTATGATAGAAAGGACTTTTACTCTTTGATAACCCGGAACTGTGGCTTCATTTGCACTGAAATCATGTTGTTCTCTAATTGCAGAGAATATTTGAAGTGAAGACTGTGTGCTGTACCAAGTGGAAATATTTCCTATTGAATGAAACAGCTAGTTATTCCATAGGAAATTTTCCTTCATGTGTAGGACTTTGAAGTACAGGGTTAGCAGAGGAAGAATAGAAAAAGGGGAGATTTGTTTTGCCCATTGTAATGCAGTGAATCTCTTACACTGGTGATGGACCGAAAAACCCTTTGCATCAAGTCTCATCTCTACCCCTTCTGCTGCTGGGCTGCTTCAAAATGACAGCAGTGATGTTCTTTGTATTCTCCCATTTTTCATAGACTCCCATTTCCATTGAAAATAGAAGCACTGAAAGGTTATATTTACTTCTAGAAGAAATAGTAAGAGGTGGAAAGAACTCTTGACAGTTGTCCTGAGGCAGCAGAAAAACTAATAATGAAAGAAACAGTTCAACATCTGTAAAATGTCTGGTCTAAAATGAATACATCTCTCTGCCCTTCTTGGAGATATGCTAGTTAATGGCATTCCAACAGACTGGTGGGTATTGTGGATGGTACCTCTTGTGTAAGAATACTGGATATTACTGCAGTGTGAACAATTTAATTTCAGCATTAGCCCTAAGCATCATTTATGTAGACAATAAATAATGAACTTGGGAGCAAAAAGATAAAGTGGCTCAAGTGATTTACATGTTTTCCTTTCCTCTGTATAAAATTTCATGTTGCAGAGTGACCCAGAATTAGGCAAGTTGTGTGAAGATACCAGCCTTTTCTCAGATGTATTTGAAATGCTACTTAGACAGATAGAAGAGACAATGATTTAGATATAACAGTGCAGCAGGGCAGAGATTACGTTATTGGAATGATTGGAATTTAGAATTGTTTCCATATTTCCTCATGAAAGACTTCTGGATCTATTCCTCTCTCCAAACTTATTTCTAGTTTGCTGATTATCAGATTCTATTTTAATATCCAATATTTGCTTTATGTACATCTTCAGACAATAGTAAAAGAGAAGGCAGGCTCATTTTCAAGACAAGCAGGTTAATATTAGAAGCAAAGCTATCTAGAGTTGTCAGAGAGTAGTGCTTTCTCAATATGATCAGGCAATAAAAAATGTGTGCTTGGTGTCTAATTCCACAGCCTCTATAGCTTGCATTTAATAATTTATATATTTTTTGTCATTCCTAGTCTGTAGAGCCAAAAAAGTAAGACTAATGAGGCAGGTAAAGTTCTGAAAGCAGATTGAGAATTTTTTAAGCCTCATGATGCTGTGTTATGAAGATAAAACACAAGCAGACACTCGGTGACATACTTGGATTACTACATGCAGAATTTTTGTAGGAGCTGGGTGAACCTTTGGAGGATAGGTGGTGTGCAGACAGCTGTCTGCAGCTCCAGCCTTTGACTGACTGATGATGCATATAATTTAGAAAGCCTGGTGTTTACTGAAATATTTATACTTCCCTAGACTGCCTTGTTCCATGTGTACATGGGAACTGCAAGGTCAGTCAGAGAAGCTGTGTGTGTTAGCTGGAACTCTTAGTTTCTACAGGTGAGTGGGACAAGGGACTGCTTCTTTAATATCCCTGCCATAAAAAGTACAAGATAATGTTAACTTTTAATGAAAATTCATTGTATATGTACAAGGTTGTCTCTATTTGGGTTTATTTAATGCTTATTGTATGGCTGTTGGATGCTTGGCCCTCCAACCTTTTCTTGAAATATAATGAATATGATTGTTTTATTAACAATCTTCTGTGAGAAGCAGTGTATGATGATTTTCCCCTTCTTGAACCATGCTAATTAAAGCAAAAATGTATCACAGGAAACATGAAAATTCTGATATTAAAAAAGCCACTTTACAATTTTTGGCCCTGTATACTTTTTTGCACTGTAATAAAGATGTGAATTGTAATGTTTTTATTGAGGGACTTTATTTTGAAATAAAAAATTATCTATGCAATAGATAAAAAAATGAAATAATGTAAACCAGATTTATTGTCAAGTAAATAATTAGAATTGGTAGGATTTGTAGATACTCCCAGGGAGTAGAGTTGTGTCTGTGTGCCTGTAAAAACCCAGCATTGGCTACGTGTCTTTGCTGCAATGCCTATTAAAACAGTCACCCTATTTTATGGATTTCTTTCTTTAATTCAAAATGAGCTCAATTTCTCCCTCACACCTTGTTTTGGTTTTGCTGGGTTTGCTGCCACTTCAGGAGCTTTGGAGTGTCTTTGTCCCTTGTGGTTGGTGGTGCAGCGCCTGCTCTTTCCAAAGCTGGGGAAAAGGTTTAGCCATTGGCACTGCCAGGAAACCGGCCCTGTGTTGTGGCAAGTTGCTCTCCTGCCACCCCTGAGTTTGAGATCCTGGTTAATTATAGTGCTACAGAACCATTTAGTATTTTTGCTTGATTTAAAAGGACGCTATTTTGAGGGTGTTGGGTTTTGGTTTTATTATTACTTGCTGTGGATTCCTGCAGTTACCCTTTAGTGCTGTTTGTGTGAGCAGTGCTGTTCATTGTGCAGAACTCTTCAGATGGACTGCTTTGTGACAAAAACATCATTTCATTGGAAAATGTGCTAATACTATTTTACCTCTAGCAGGTTAACATAAAAAGTGTGTCTGTCCCGTGTTCCTTGTTCCCCCTCACATCTTCCTCCACCTTTTGGGTGGAATATGCAACCATTTCGCCACTGTTCTTCCCCTCCCTCACTTGTTGGTTAAACAATTTCCTTTTTCTTTTTCATGATTGTAAAGAAGATACAATAATACATTTATGGCTATGTTGTGAAAAAAAATGTTTAAATGTTTTATATTTTATAAATATTGGAGAAAAAAATCAGCCTCTTGGGGATTTGGGGTCAGGGGCCTTGTTTTTCAGAAATTGCATGAGTTGTGGATATGTATTTTTCTTTGTCATAGAAATGCCAGTAGTGCTTTGCTGTTTTCTGCAGGCTTTTTATTTGTATTTTGAGGGTTAAATAACTTTTTTCTATTTTTTCTTGATCTGTCACTGTAACCACAGTAACCATTTTAACTGTGTTTGATTTAGTCCCAGTAGGCAAGCAAAAAATTAATATAGGCAAAGCAAACTTATCTCTTTATCCCAGAGGATTTAAGAAATGAATAATTAACTATTGTTGACTTCAAAATTGGTGTGCTATTGACAGGTTAGAAGTTGTTTTGTTGTGTTTTCAGCTTTTTAACTAGCTATGTAATCTTTCAGCTTAAAAATACACAAAAAATAAGCAGAGCACTCATTGAAACTAATGTTGTAAAAATGCCAAACCAAACAAAGACCAGAAAAGCTCCAAAAATAAAACAACCCAACAAACCCCAAACAACCTGCTCCCGGTTGTCCTGTCCCCTAACAAGGAACTCAAGAGTTCTTTTGGCCTTGACTTGATGGCATTGCTGGAGATGAGAGAAGCCAAAAAGACCAAAATATCCAGCAACAGGTAAGTGTGGCTTCACTGCAGTCAGTGTTCCTTTTTAAACCTGCAAATTCTGAATGTTGGGTATTAGGCATATTTGAGTTCTTGCATTTATTTTTGTTGTTTCCAGCTCTGTAATTTCATTTCTAGATCAAAACACATTCCTAGATCAAAAGCAAGCTGCAATTCCTCTTACAGGAATCTAATGTAATATTTTATTAGATGTAATACACATAATAGATACAAACACAGACATTTGTAATATACAAATATGTATTACAGTTAATATATATCTCTGTATAACAGATGTACAGTTGCATAATATAGAACATGTTAGATATGATATATATCTCTTTATATCACAGATGTATTAGACACTATTATCAAATATAATACATAATTATATGTAGATATATAATACATTATATATCTTGATGTATAGATATCCAAGTAAATATGTTTTTCTTTGTGAATATCTCTATATATCTGTAATGTATGTTGATACTGCAATAATAGTATATCAGTCAGCTTGATCCACATGCTGGCAGAAGTCTGGCATGTGCAAGGGTAAAGCCCTTTAAATGGGATGGAAGTTCTTAGCTCGTGGACAAACAATGGTCTTCATTTTCCCATAATGGCATTTGTTAACACAGAATTAAGTTCTGTAATGTCACAAAGGCATTTGCAAGTGGGAGTTTTGGAGATGAAAGTGGTCTCTTATTCAAATGAGGCGTGGTGACAATAAAGGAGTCGGTCACAAACATTCAAAGGAGTGTTATTTCTTGTGCTGCACAGCTTTAAAATGTATTTCATTAGATTTATAGCCTGATTGCATTTTTTTTTTTATTTTTAAACTTCTGCCTACTTGAATGTTTTCTTCAAGACTCCTCCGTTTCCTTCCCAAGCAAATACCAACATATAATAATTGGGAGTGATTAATGGTAATTACTGTTCTGCATTATTCTGTGTGATTCAGTTAAAAGCAAAATAAAGAAAAACCTAAGGAAAAAATAGAAAATTAAAATGCCAACGTGAGAGCAGCAATTCAGAGATGTACAAGTGCATTGTACTTTGTTTTAATGTGTTAGATCTTTTGACAGGTATTGTCCCATACTTTGATCTGCTGATAAACTTTGATTTCTATGCAGTCAAGCAGTTTGTTCCTAAGTGTTCTGCACGCTGCAGATGCTGCTTTTGTTTGTCAATTCTTCAGGAAATTCCAGGGAGGCTAATGCAAGATCACACTGGCTGTGGAAGAACTGGAGAGGAAAGGTGGGAAAATAAATAGGTGTCTCCAAAATGTCATCATCCTAGCTGGTGATGCCTTGGTGGGGGCTCTGCCGTGCTGCTGCTGCTGTGGGCTCTCCGGGGAGCTCATGGACCTGGTTTTTTTCTCCTACCAGAATGTAAAGATACAACCTAAAGTCACAGTTTTATCTGGAAATCTGAAGTTGTTTTGTTTGCTGCTTCACCAGGTAATGAGTATATTGGGATTCTGTGCTTTACCAGGAATTTCGGCTTAGCCTAATTAATCATTAGAGGTTGTCAGTGTACTATGGTGGAGCTTATTATTGGAGACTGCATGTATTTCAGAGAGCTGTGACCCTTTCACAAGTAACTATAGAAACCTCAGCAACTGTAGTTATTAGCTTAAATTATGGAGTTCATATTTTTAAAGAATGTTGGCCAGAGTCAGTGGCTAAAAATTTTGGTGTCTAAAGTGATGAAGACTGTAAAATTCTGGTTATTTAACTTTTAGTAGCAGTGTGATAAAAGCACTACTAGTTTTCACAAGGTTAAGAATTTTAGAATACTTGTACAAATTACTAGACAACACTAAAAAAGCCCCAAGATAACTTGCATATTTTCTGAAGTTATTGTGTACAAAACATTTTATGTCCTTGCCCTTTCTACCAGATTCACAATTTAAGGGTAAAATTTACTGAAATAGTAAATAAAATGTCTTCAGTGTTTCTGTTTTATTTTCAGTATATTTCTAATGTATTTTTTTTTAATACTAGACTTGATTTACGCTGGTAAATGAGGTACTGAAAGAAATTCTGTCTCAGTTTGCTACACAGTGGTAGGTGTGTCTCTGAAATAGAAAAGAATAAGTAGAAATGTCAAATGTGATCATTGCTGTAGAACATTAGGGCCTGTAAGTAGAGCAGGCTTGAAAGTGGGAATTGTGTGCTTTACAGCTAATGAAATTGAGTTGTTACCAGCTTATGTTTTGGAAAAATAAAGGGTTTTTCTTTTTTTGGAAAAAACCCCACCAAACAACTCAGTCTTTCATGACTTAAATTGCTTAAATTTTTTTGAAGTGTAGAAGGAAACCTCATTTGAAGGGGAGGAGTATTCAAAGATCCTTTTACCATTTCATGGTACATATAGGGCAGGCCCATGTGGGGAGATCAGTTACTGGAATATATGAACAGAGTAAATGCAGTGTGATAATCATGGTGGTTTCAGTGTTGCTAGAGCTGAGAAATTGCAGAGGAGAGTGTATCACAACATACTCATGAGAAATAAAGATGCTGCTCAAACATGTTAGGATGGATTTTGCCCTAGTTGAGAAAAAGAAAAGCTGTTTCAGCAGTGGTGTTGTTTTAAGGAAATAAATCACAAACCATGGTGCTATAGACAAGATCGATGGATTTGAACGAGACCATCCTCTGTGTTTGTGAGTAATTGGAATACAGGGAGCAAGGCAGTGGGTAGAAATGAAACTTGTTTTGATGGCAGGATCAAAATGTTGAAATTTGCCAGTGGGAAGAAACGCCTGTGCTAACTTAGCATAAATGTTGTCCCACTTGTGAGTCATTGAGCTGTTTGAGTAATTAATGCTGTCATTGTTTTGCTTTTCTGCTCTTCTCTCTGTGTATCTCATATTATATTGCAGGTTGTTCAGTCTGCAGGTGTTTTTCTGGCAGGATGCCACTGGCTGCCTGAGACAGGACTGGCTGCTGACAAAGCAGTCCCTTCATCTCCTGTGTCTCCAGGGTGCTTTCACATAAATACTTCGTATAAATGGTTACCTCCTTGCACTGATGTTGAGGGAGACAAACTTAATTCTTATGGATATATTAATCTTGTAGTGATGTTTTAGTAACAGGAATGTGTATAAACGTGAGATGGGATGTTAAGTTGGGCAAAGTTTGGAGGCAATACCCTTGTTTATCACTGCCAGCATTTCAAGGGGAATCTGTCTGTCAGAGCTGTGGATCTCAAGAGCTGGGTTTTTATTCTAACAGAAACTAGAATAGTGAAGGTGCTTAAAAGGAATGAATATAAACGTGGACTGTGGCAGAATGTAGAGAGGGCTGGTAGAGCATTCCCTAAACCCCACTCTGCTGTGCCCAGTTCTTAGGTTTGTTTTCAGTTCAGCAGCCTGTAATGACTTCTTGGGTAACACCAAATGCTCTGGAATCCTACTGGTGCCAAAGAAGAGTTTTTATGTTACCTCCACGGCTGGTTTGTGTACATTCTCCCTGCTTTCCTTGGGAAGGCTCAGCCTCTGCCTGTCCTGTAGTGGATGCTCTGTGTGGACAGGGCGAGAGGGAGGTGGGGAAGCTGTGCCAGCTGCCGGCCCTCTCCTGTGTCCTGCACAGCTCACCCACGGCTCAGTGCCTTTAGAGGCAGCCCAAAATGAAATGGAGCAGCCAAGGGAGTCCACCTGGGAGCCTGCTGACCTGCCAAACCCTTGGGAAGGATAATGACATGTAGTAATTGCAAATCTACAATAATGTGCATGGATGTTTTATTTTGTATGCTCTAACCTGTTAAATTTTGCAACTGATTTCTTACGTACCTTTTATCTGTTCTCTTTATGAAAATCCACATCCTCAGAACACCAAGTCTTCCTACAGGATTGCTTATTTTGCTAACTTTTATGCCTTTCAGTCCTTCTGGGGTTGAAGGTTGCAGCAGTTAATTAGCACTTGTGTGTGTATGTTAAATTCTCTATAGCACTTGGGCATTGGATCATCATTAGAATTGTGCAAAGATTTATTGATGCTATAACTCTCTGTAAAACTTTCTTAAAAAAACCACCACCACCAACAACAACAACAAAAATCAAAACCTAACAAGAACAATTTCTTTTCTGTTCAAGGCATATTCTCAGCTCTCAGTTCAGCCTTTGGATCACCAGGTTAACTGACAAAATAGTCACATTCTTACTTTCAAAACTTGAATCCGGTACATATTTGGCATAGAACATTAGTCATAAATGTATTTTCCTGAAAATATTCTTTCTCAGTGACAGAAATAGGACATGAAAGATTTTGGCACTCACCCTCTATGGGTTTCTTGGGGAACTGTACTGAGCAAAAACCTGCCTTATGCAGAAGCCTGTGCTGCACTGGGGAACTGAGTGGTGCAGAGACTAGGACTAGTTTTCTTGAACTGAAGTGGTCATTGGTGTTTATATGACAGGTTGGTTTGTTTGTTTTTTCCAGTGGTGTGAAAATGTTGTAACTATGTCTTAAGCATTTTTAAAGTAAAAATGTAGATATTAAGATGTGTTGTTCTTTGAAGACTACAATATAAATCTATCAAACCTGATCTGTTTTTTATATGCTGGGTCTTTTTTCTGAAGAGATATTGAGGGAGTAGTCACTGTGTGTGTGTGATCAGTAGTCTTCAAAATAATTTTACTAGTGACTTCATTAATCCTATTCAGAATGCAGTGATGAGGGGAGAAAAGAAAAAATATCACTAAAGAATAATTAGCAGAATGAAATTGAGTTAGTAGGTGTGACATCCAATTATTTTCTTCCCTGGAGATAAATATCAAGTGAAGGTTCGATATTACAACTTCAGTGTAGCACCTCTGCTGCCTCTGTGTCAGGCAGAGTGAGAAGTAGCCATGTTGTGTGAAGAAGAAAGGTCATGCCTCTGACTGTTGTGGTTAATGCATAGTTTGGTTCAGGAATGGGTTAGCTACTTCTGATTGCTGCTTTAATGAGGACTTCTCTTCATAAAAATTATTAGTTTGGGGATTGCTCCATGGCATGTTTGATTTTGTTAATCTATTTGCTCTATGGAAGAAAACCGTTCTGGGGTGGTGGTTGATGCAGAAAGCTTTAATGCTGTGCTGCAGAGCTTTTTGAAAGACTGTGTTCCAGTGCTGCATCTTGGAGGACTAAGACTGAAGCACAAGACTGCTTCCACACACCCAAGGATTTCTTCTGGGCTTTCCTTTGGAGAAGGCAGTTTTAAATAGTTGCATCTCATGTTGTGACAGACTGAGCTAGCTTGGCTGTGTGATAACTGGATTCCCTCATCAGCTGAAGGGTTGACATGGAGTGGAAAAGCTGGATGTGACAGACGATATCAGATTAGCTGTAAGTGTGAATAGACCTTATCCCATGAATTGCAACCAAGTGCCGTCTTCTGTGGTGTGTTAGGCTGCTGAAGACATGGTTTCATCTGTGAAATGCGAGAGCTTTTCTTTCCCCTTCTTTAAAATAAGAAGAAAAGACTATGCATTTAGTAACTTTGGTGCCCTTTACTTGAATCTTGTTTGAAAATACTGTATCACTCCCTCAAGTTGATACCATGCCTACATTGTGTCTATTTACTGTTCTTTTAATTTCACTGCTGTCTTGGAGTGGATTTGATACATTCAGTGTTTGCTGTGGAACTGCCCAGATTTATTTTTTTCCCCAGGACTACAGGCATTATTTTTTCCTTTCATGTTTGTTACTTAGTGTAGTCAAATTCATTCTTGGACTTTTGACAAAATAAAGCTCACGGTCTATTAAGAAAAGCTCAACTGTGTAGATAGCTGTCAAAAACAATGCCAGAAGTACCTTTGTCCATGTGAATTACAGTTTATGGAAAACTGTGTTACATTGGAGAAAAGTTTCATTAATAAAGAGATGTAGAACTAGGTTAGAAAGTGTATGTAGATGGTATAATTATCTGTTGGAAATAAATGAAAAACACTTTTAAGTGGGTCTTCTATCGTGTGAAAATGGCCCATTTCCCACAAGCTAGTTATTCTTCCACTCCTTATTTTTAAATTTATGTTGGATCTACTGTTTTCCCCATGGACTATTTTTCTTTGAACTTCTATAGTTTCTAACTTAGGTAGTCAGCACTTTTTTGGGGGAGAGAGGTGGCTCATTGATTTGTTTGTATAGCTCGAAGAATTTTATTATGCTGATGAGATGCAGAAGTACTTATATTGGCTTCTTAATGTAGCTTTGGTATTCCTTCTAATGAAGTACTCCACTATTCAGACTCTCTCCTCAAATTGTGTTTTATTAAGTCCAGATGTGTCATGTAGGCAAGTGTTTTTTGGAATGAGGTTGGAGATGATCGTAGTATCATAGAACTGTTTAGGTTGGAAAAGATCCTTAAGATCATCAAGTCCAGCTGTTAACGCAGCACTGCCAAGTCCACAACTAAACCATGTCCCTAAATGCCACATGTACACATTTTTTAAATACTTCCAGGGAGGGTGACTCCATCACTTCCCTCAATAGCCGGTTCCGATGCTTTATAACCCTTTTGGGGTTATCCACTCCTAATATCCAATCTAAGCCTCCCCTGGCGTAGCTTGGTGCCATTTCCTCTTGTGCTAATGCTTGTTACTTGGGAAAAGAGACCAACCCCCCATCCCCCACCTGGCCACAACCTCCTTTCAGGGAGTTTTAGAGAGTGATGTGGTCTCTCCTGAGTCTCCTCTTCTTCAGGCTAAACACCCCCACCTCCCTGAGCTGCTCCTCATAAAACTTGTGCTCCAGACCCTTCACCAGCTTCACTGCCCTTTGGACACAGTCCAGCACACCAGGGAAACTTCGACTACATTGTAGCACAGACGTTCAGATCTGAACAACAGAGACTTGATTTCCAGCAGTAAAACTGTAGAGGTGAAGAGACACTGACACAGTGGTGAGAAATCTGGCATTGTTCATTTGAAGGAGGAAAGCTTGTGGGGTAATGGCAAAAAAAACCAAACCCAGCCCTCCTCACACAAGCAGTCTTGACAATGTGTGGATGCTTTAATGAAGTTTAAGGGATGGGTGTCATATTTGATTTGTTTGGGTGCAATTTTCAGTTCTTATAGCTTTCATTTTACGTATATTTGGTTCATTAGTTTTACTAGTAACTATCTTAAGGGGTTGTTTATTTCTTGGAAACAAACAGGAGTTTAAATAAGTAATTCTGTAGGGCTTTAATAAATGTGAATGAAGCAATGATCCATGCGTACTGTTGTTGAGAAGTTACTGTATCTAGAACTAATGCAAGCTATCTGATGTTAATGGAGTCTTGGAATATTTTTTCAGGCTTGTTTCTGTAGTTGAAATAAGCACACGGAGTGTGGCAAACCTAGTGAGTCTTCACTGCTATGCAGGAAATGAAGTTACTAAACATTGTTTTTGTGCAAATGAGTATCACAGACCCCTGTTCTAGAGTGTTTATATTTTTATATGTAGAGTTGATATGTAGATCAAAACTGACTTTTTCTACTTGTTGGGTGGGGATAAAAGACAGCTCTGACTAACATTAATGTTTCTCTTTGCTGTAAAATGTTGTGACTAATTGTATACCTTTGAATTTTTTCATAACAGAATGCTTGGTAAACCGGAGCTTATAGGTACGTGTAGGGACAGTGGAATTCCCTCTGGTCACAATGGGTAAAGGGGTGTGTATATTAGCTGGAGAATATAATGAACTTGTTCAGAATAGACAGTGCACATGACTTTTATTTGGCAGATTATAAGTAATGCATCAATTTCATATGAATTACCAGATCAGAATATTGATTAGATATTTTTCACTTGAATGGCTTTTTTTTTTTTTTTTTTTTTTAAACTGGCTCCAGCAGACTTCATGGCCAGATATTTTTCAAGTGTTCCACTACATAATTCCAAATTTTATTGTACCTGTATTTTGAAAAAGGCAACAGTAGACTTCTTTAAGGATTTTGATTTGTTTAAAATGCATCACATAAGTGCAGTCTGTGCAAAAGGCTTCATCATGTGATGTTTTTCATAAGTAATGGTAGGAGGAAGTGCGTTCTGGAGTATATCTTGCACACAGAAAAGTTTTTAAATTTTTTCTTTCGCTACCATGGTAGGTTCCTTGACTTCTCCCCTGCCATCAAGGGGGAAATTTGAACAAGTGGCTTTCCACCCTCATACTGTCTATTGTGTTGTCAGTCTGTCTCTGCAGCCACTCACACAGCCAAGCAGAGGCTCTAAAAGGTAGTCCAGATTCTGATCTTTGTAAGACAATACTCTGTTCATACATACCAATGTATTTATACCTGTGAGAGTATTTTTTAGCTCTTTTTTTTTAAATGCTAATTAGTTATAGAATTTATGGTAGAGGTACTACTTTGCTTTTAAGCCCTCTGAGTGTATGAAAACAAATTAAAAATGATGGCTCCTGGCTTTCAGTGAGAATGTTTGATTTTATTGTGTTTGCACAGATACCATCCTGAGTAGATGATTGTAACTATAGCTGATCACTACATGACCTGTGGGTAAGGACTGGCCCAAGGAAGGGTTATGGAATGGTCCCATAAATACCCAGATTCTTATGAGCAAGGCTGCTGTTTTTACAACAAAGGAGATGGTGATTTGCTAGTTTGGGGAGGATAAAAACTTGCTGACACTTCATATGAGTCTCTTCCCATTCTGTGTAGTTTATGAACAAAAAAGTCGTGGGGGTGTGTGGAAGGGGAGAGGGAGGGCAGGGGAAGGAGCGAGGCATTGCTTTATGGAAACAAGTCATAAGACATATACTTATTTCATACTTTCTGTGAAGAATTCAGTAGACCTTTAGTTGTGGAAGAAGGGCATAATGGGTTTTGTACATTTTCACACTTTCCTAGTCAAGTAAGCACTAACCAGCAGTTGTAGGAAAGACCAATTCATTAATAATACATTTTTTCTGTCCAATGATTCTTTTGCCTGAGACAAAAGGAATTCGGGGTCCTGCTTACTTGGTATTTAAATAGAAGCAGTTTCATGGTGTTAATGTTCTGCATGTAGAAAAATTTTCTCCTTGAAGTCTACAATGTGAAGGAAGGGAGAGGATGACAGGGTGGGCCCTTATTACAGTTCATACAGTTTAACATTTAAAACACAATCCATCCTAATGTTGAAAAATATTAAGACTATTGAATAGAAATTTAATTTTAGTGTAATATGTGTTGTGTAAATATTGGCATAAAATACTGATAAGTCAGTAAGGAGTAATTTAAATAATTACTAAGTACTTCATTGTCAAGAGCTTGGAAGAGTTTTGATAAGAACTCCCCATTTTAGATGACAGACATTTTTCTTTTTGATTCAAGCAGACCTGGCAGGTCCAGTACGGAGACTTCCTGGAGAATGCAGAGTAACATTGGAGACTGAAGAGGAAAGAAGGAGTGTAGTAGTCAAGTGAAAGATATATTTGAAACAAACCAATAAGATCAGTGTGTTGTCCCTCTGCACCTCCCAGAATACCCGAGTTAGAGGTCACCTCTAGCCTTTTAGCAATAGAGTTTACAAATGCAGTGATCTTTCACTTACAGCATTGAGTTTTGTGGGCTTTTTGGGACTCTCTACACAGGGAACATGGCTTTCCCCAATGAAAGCAAAGTTAAATAGTGTGGCATGAAAGAACATATGAAACCTTAGGCAAAGAAGTTTTCTAGCTCTGAACTCACCATTCTCCAAAAGGAACTCGCCTCTTCCTTTTAGTTATTTCTGATATCATCATTGAGAATATTTCTAATTCTTCTAAAAGGTTAGGACATTTATGTCATGTTGACCAAATAAGCCTATAATCAGCATAAGAGCAGGTTCATTCTAATAGCTGAGTCTCCTAATTGGAATCGGCCTTATTCAGTGGCACATTTTTCCTTGGAGCCCATTTCACATGTATCTTCAATTCACGAGAAAAGCAGTAGCGTAGAAATTAAGGAATACTTGGAACAAAGTTGTGATTGTCTCTTCTTAGAAATATAGCCTGGAATTTCTGCTAGACTTTGTGGCCTTTCCTTTCTTGCAGTTGTCTTTAGGTATTCAACTTAGAAGAATTCATTAAAGTTCTTGCTTTCTGGGTTGAAAATCCATACTCTTTCTCCCTAAACTCCTTTTAATTCCATTGATGCAAAGTACTTGCTTCTAACTAGTTTTTTACAATTATTGTTTATGGACTATAAATTAAATATGTAACCTTAGCTCAAAAGTGTCATTTTACCAATAAATTGTTATTGACACTCAGTATGTTCAATATCATAGCTGGCATATATAATGCTTTGCCCAATTTCTCAAAGGCAAACAAACCATCGTTTCACAGAGTAGGAAAATACTGTTGGGTTAGGAAATGAAATACCATTATACCAATTTCTTGTCTTTTTTTCTTTTTTAACTCTTCTTCCCACTGGTAGTTAATCATTTGGTTAGTCCTAGACTTGTACAGCTGTTATCTCTAAAATGATATTGTAAGGAGTGGGGAGTAAGCATAACAGATAGTATGCTTTGATAAAGGGGAAAAGCATGATGCACAGATACATTGTAATTTATTGTCTGACTCTTTGCTGGTTTTTAATATTCTGGCTTTTTAAGCAGTATGCATCAGTTGTCACAAGTGAGCTACTTTAGGCTGTCAGTTTGACAAATGGTACATATTAGTTTTTAAAGCTTATTTGTAGCTTCATACCGTCTTTGAATATATTCTTTTTCTGTAGTGTGTCTAAGGTGCTCCTTTAACATCACTTGAAATCTTTGAATATTCACAAATATTTTTGTTTAGTTAATTTCACTGTAATGTTCTCACATCTTAAGTGAAAGATCTAACATGACAGATCACTATAGGTAATGCTGGATTTATTTTCTCCCCTAAGGATTAGGTTTAATGCATTCTTACAACCTTTTGTAGGAGTCTATCCAAATCTGTATTTTCAGTGCACTATTCTTTGGCTTCTCACTAAGATTGGTTATTGAAACACAGGTGTCTATTAAGATATATCTTAGAGCTCTCTGCTTTAGTAGATGAAAGGACCGTGCTCTTCTGTGGGGATTTAGTTTATAAAACCAGTTTGAAAGAAAAAGGTGTCCATCTTTAAACTATGTTCTTTTGTGTGTTAGCAGTCACTGTGCTCTCTTTGTTCAGTGCGAACAGGCTTTGGGTTCTGCAGTAAAAACATCTGTAATGGAGGTGCCAATTTCCAGATACCTGCTGTTCTTGCCCAGTGGCTTCTCTGATTCTGTGATCACAATATCAACTGAATTTCGGTCACTCTCCAAGTTTGGCATGGGGAGGGTTGTAGAAGTTCAAATACAGTAAATACCAGACACTGGGGGGTTTTTATATGGTTTGTGGAATGTCCCTGATGATAGGTAAATTTTGTTTTGTTTTCTGTCTGATGCTGTTATAGAGAGGATATTCAGTTTATTGATTCCTCCCTTATTAATACGGTTATTTTTACATGTTTGTAATTGCCTTTGTAGTTCTTCTCTACAACTGCAGCATGTTTGCCTTCTGGTAACGTCAGTGAGTATCAGTTTATAAGATGTGTATATCTGACACCATGTAAGAAGCCAGAGTGTGTTTGTTTCCAGCTGTTCAGGGCCTGCTAAGTTTCTTGCTAATACTCCTCAGCATGTGTGGTGTTTCCTATAAAGCCAGTCATCTCTTGCTTCCAGAACAGGACTAGCTTGTGCTCTCCTGGATCAGAGCATACAGAGAATTCACAGGTGCTTGTCAACTCCTGGCTCCATAGAGCTTGAAGAATTTACAAATGCAGGTATCAAACGGACACTTTATCTAAAAAAATCCTGGGGAGAGGGAAAGAAAAGGGAAAAAGGAGAAGGTGTCAGACTCTTTCAGTGTTTGAGACTTTTTTTTTTTTTGTGACTTGTTTCCCATTGCTGCTTACTCTGGTTTCCTAGGAGTGCAGTGCTTAAGATTCTGGTAGGTTGATGTCCCATGGGATGTCTCAGGTAGGAAGGGTGTGATGTATTTTACATCAGCAGCTCCTGTCAAAGTAGTAACTTACATGTACATCTAATTGTCCTTCTCATTGCTGATTTTTTTTCCTTCTTAATGTTTAATTATCACATTTTTCTCTTATCAAAATATGAAAGTCAATAAAGTAATATTAACAAGGAATATTTGGGTAATCTCATTAGTCTGTGTGTTTTCCATTTCAGGATCCTGATCATGATTTTCACATGTATCTCATACCTGTAACAAAAGCTTCTTGAAGCAGTATTATTAAGTGTTCTCAAATTGGAAGACCAGATAGTGTGTTATCTACTCATAGCAACAGGGTAATGTCCTGACTTCACAGTCTGAGCCTTTTTTTGTCAGAGGACAGTGTGTATCCAGAATTGGTAGTTTTTTGCACCACTGACAAATTTACTATTGCAGTAATTTTTTTAAAAATCCCATTACAGATTTTCTTCCAAAGTTGAATTAGAATGTCCTGCATTTCACTCTGTAACATTAAAATATCCTGGGATTTGAATATATGCTTTATGCTATATTACATCATATCAAATGATACTGCCCTGGGGACAAAAGTGGAAAAACTGAACAAGGGAAAACAATATATATACCTTTTGTTAGGTATATATACCTGTATATATATCTATATATATATTCCATTAGGATCTAGTTGTGGACACCTTCCTTGTGTGTGTTTGAGGTGTAGGGAGAATACCAAGGAAATAGATTTTCAGAACACCAGTGAACTTGCTTCTGTTACAAGCTGTTTCTATTCCTTTTTCTACTGATAAGTTACACGGTGCTTTACCAGTGATACTTTTCCTTCCCCTGCTGCCCCACTCTCTCTAGATCTGAGTTAACACTTGCATTGAATTAAATGCTTCAGTGAAGAACATGAGTTTAAGACTCAGTGAGTGATAAAAATTGACTTCCAAAGGTGAGCAGTGCTGCACGGGAGGCAATTGGATTTGGAGTGCTGCTAAGTCCCTTACTGTTACATAACGGAGTAAATAAAACTATAGGGGACATTTTGGTTAATTTCCTCCTCTAGGTCTTTCACGTTCCTTACCTGCAATGGTTTCTTCTGTTTTTCACCCATATGTTATAAAGATAAATCAGTTTCCAACTAATTGGGTGAAGACTTGTTACATATGTGTGACGTAAGGAGAAAAAAATACAAATACATCAGCTGCACTTTCAAAAGCAAGTTCAAAAAGTCCTTTTCTATTAAACTTACCTGGCTTTGTGAATGTGCCTTAAATATCTTACTGAAGCAATTACATGATTTTTTTAGGTTAACTCAGTGTTTATGCTACAGAACAGACAACTATGATAAGTAATCCATAGCCAAACTCTGAAGTGCTGTTTGGGTAAGATTAAGTAAACCATGCATGTTTGTTAGTGACTTCAAAACTCATTCCGAAAAACTTCCTCAAATTCTAAATTTCAGTCTTTATCCAGCAGACAGAGTTAAGCATGAGATAAGCCACATTTTTTTCAATGAGAGAACACTTGAGCCTGAAATTCCTGTCACTCCTGAATTCATTATCTTGTTTTAGCTCTTGCTCATTAGGTTTCACTCTAATGCTTCTGTTGGAAGACTTGTACTTGGAGTTAGATATTTTCAGTATGGATGATTTTAAGATCTGATGACATTTTAATTTTTACTTTGGAAAACTTAAGCAGGCTTAACATTACTGTTGTAGCTGCAGGATGTCACTAACAGTAGCAGTAACCTCAGCATGCACATGCAGTTTGTATGTGCCAGTCAGTGGTAGTTTGTAGGATTATGGTTGGTTTTGTAGTGTATCTGGACTCATGAGTTTTCCCATGATGTTTGTGTGAGTACTTATGAGGAGCAACAGAGGTGATATTACTCTTCACTAATGTTTTTTGAGAGGTTTAGGGTTGTTTTGTTTTGTTTTAGGAGCCTGATGGGGTTTTAATGCTTTCATACAAATATATTTCTGAAAATATTGCTTGAATATGAAGGCTGGCTACCATAGGTGAGCTCAGAGCTTGCTGGGAGTTACCTGCCTGATAGCATCTGGCTTCAGACAACCAGTCCTCTCCTGCCTTTCAGAGGCTGCCAAGCTGGCTAAAGTAAAAGGACCAGCCTTAGATTTACTTTATCAGCTGCAGTCCTTTCATAGGGTTGGAAAGCTGTACAGAGAACTGTATTTTCACTTAAATTACTTTGATTTTAGTGCAGAAACATTAATAATAAAATACAGTAAATTTAGAAATTAACTTCCTTATATTCTGATGTTATTAGGAATAATGCATAAAGCAGAGTGAGGCATATAGAGTTTAAGTGAAGTAATATCGTGTAAGATGCTGCATTTCCAGAGGTCATATTCATTTCATAGGAAATATAATATGTGAAAAACTCACTGTGAAGACCAAAAAAACCTTAGAAATTATTACCTCAAAAAATTTTATGGTAATTTGTGAGGGCTGCAGGAGAGATTCCATGCTATGATGATCATAATTCAGAAATATAAATAATAGACAAGTTATTTTTTCTCGTGGTCTTTTAAATTTAGTCTCAGGAGTTATAAAACAGGAGTCAGAACCTCTGGGTGTCTACTTAATTTTTAAATATGTTGACAAAGTTAGCAGAGAAAGAAGAGGCCTGAAAGCTCATGTATGTCTGACTGATATGCTGTGGAATTAAAAGTAGATCTAGTTGTTTTGTCTTTTTTGCTTGAAAAACAAACCAAAATGATATTCTTCCAAATAGACAGAATGAAATTCTAATGCTTGATAGAATATTGAGTATCTCCAGCAGTAGTGAAGCTTGAAGTTACTTTTTACTGATTGAAGCCTTCATCAGCATCAGTTTTAGGTTAGTAGAGTGGAATTCCTTTCTTGGCTGAGACAAGCAAATACTTAAAATTAATAATTTGGGTACATATAAAAGGAACAATGTTGGATATTTTAAATTACAGATTATAAAAAATTTATAAAAGTAATTAAAGATTTAATAGAGGTTCTTAAAACTTTCTAATAAGAATAACGCATATAGTAATAATTCTTTAATAAGAACTCTTGCACATCTGAGTCTCAAGTATTTATTCTAATATTACTGGCTCCGTATGAACTCTGTAGTTGGTTGAAGAGCAGCAATATTCTCATTGAGGATTTTGCTTTCATGGCTCAGAACGGTGTTGTGTGTGTGGATATTGGCTGTTCCATACCATGGCTTGTGTGACTCCAGAGGGAGGGCTGGCTCAGGGACAGCTGGCCTGCCAGGGTCCCCTGGGACTGTGTGTAGCAAGTCCTGGTTCTTTGGCTCAAGAGCAGTTCATTCAGCTCACGCTGCAAGCCTGAGCTGCTGAATTGCTGTGGAGGCAAGTTTTTGAGCATCATTACAGTTTTTCTCATCGACTGTAATTATGCTTTTAGCCTGATATAATCACCCTGCAGCTTGTAAAATGTCCTGTGTATAAGTCAGATCTACTCAGGGCAACATTGGAGGCACATTTCAGTGCTAACTAAATTATAAGAAGGAACTTTAAAAAGTAGTCTTATTTAATTTGATTCAGTAAAATGTAGTGCTGTAGTGCTGTGGTGCTAGTGAGACAAGACATGTCCAACACCTTTCAAATATCTTCCTACATCTCATTTTCCAGCACTAAACTCCACTCACCAAGTCAGAAAGACAGTCTATCAGTAAGATGAAGATCACTTTTGTGATCTTGGGTCATGAGGAGTACATTTCCATAGAGGCTTTGCTGCCAAGTGATCCCTGTTACTTGTACCATAAAGCCACCAAAAGGGATGAATTATGAAATTATTTGCTTAATTTTTAATGATGTTGCCTTGAAAAATTGTAATAGAACCTGCAATGTTAAAATGTGACACTAAGCTTAGTTTTGAAACAGTTTTTGATTGGGTTGACTTTTAACGGAAAGATTTATGAGTGAAATGAATTGAAAATTTCAGCTCACTTGCTCCTGTGTAAGCGTTCCCGGTGTGCTTTCTGGCTCCCATTACATTTGACGTACCCTTTGGCAGCCTGACAGAAACACAGCTTAGTAGACAGTGAACCTGAACTAGATTTCTTAATTTTTCTAACCAGTGATAGAATGGAATGGTTATGAAAATAATAAGCTGGCAACAGTGAAGGAAAGCCCAGCACTCAGCACTGCAGCGAAGTGGAAGCAGTGAGCTGCTGTGCGTCCTGTCAAACTGGCTTTTGAAAACTTATAGCAGGGACTCTCCTTTGACACTGGTGCTCCTTTTAGTTGACATCACTGTAACTACAGTTTACATAATAATTGTGCAAAGCTTCACTAAAACTGGGTCACTAATTTTCATGACTGCAGTTGTTAAAAAGTAAAAGCAAAAGAGCTTTCTGGCAGAAGGTACTACAGTACTACACACAGTTTGTGTGAGAGCAACTAAAGTACCATAAAAAGTCACTTTAAATCTGAAACTGTTTGAACCTGGCAAATCTTTGCAGCACTCTGACCCACATGTATTGTTTTTAAAAATGAAGTCTTGAGAATTAACTTGTCATCAAAGGATGGTATGAGCAGAATAGAGAAAGGTGAGGCTAGAGCAGAACCTCTTTTCAGGAATAAGGAATTAATGAATGACAATTGACTTAACTCTAAGCAGAGAATTTCTGGGGATCATTACATTTCCCAGAAGGCGAAGTCAATTTGCCTTTGGCTTCTGCCTTAATGTAGCAGGGACAAGTAGTAGTTTTGCAGGCAGACTGTCCTCTAGAGGATCCTAATTCTTAATTGTATAGAAGTTTTAATTGTTCAGTTTTTACGTGCTAACTTAAATAAGTTGTGCATATAGCTTAATTGCAGTATGAACATCCTGAATTAATCTAAATGAAGCAAATAAATCTCACAAGTATTACTTTAAAAAAAAAAGTTAAGAAAGCATGAGATGAAGGGTTTCACAGGCTAAAATATAATTGTGTTTAAAATAATTTTCTTACTGCAGTGTTTGCAGGTTCCTTTCCCAGCAGTTGTACTATGCTTTTCCTCCTGAGATGGCTTCAGCCGTCACTTAACAAGGCTTGAATTTGTTAAATTGGCCAAGGAATGTTAGTGCCGAGTTGTTAAGCAAAATGATGCTCTTCAGTATTGAAAATTATGCCCCAGCAAGGTATTCAGATGCATCATGTTGCTGTTGATGGCTGGTCAGAGACTGATACTACAAGTCCAGGTATAAAAGGCTGGAAAGCAATGTGAAAGCTGAGGCCAAGGGAGATGTCATGATTTCGAGCCTGTGTTCTCCTCACCACAGCTGCTCTTTGTCAGTCTATGTGGAAAGCTGGTTTTGGGAGAGTGGCCCATCTGTTGGGCCTCCTTGCACGTGCCCTAAAATTGGTGTTCTGGTGTAGAAGCTTTCAAAGACTCAAAGCAGGAATATCTGAAGGTTTTCTGTCGTCTACTTGTGATGGCATTAATCTTACTGAAAGAAAAAGGGCATTAATAATTTCTGTTATTAACTGTAGAATGCACATTTAGCTTAAAAGGATACTGGAAATGCTTTCTTGTAGTGTGTTCTATGTAACTGCTTCCCTGTAAAACAGAAATACCAAGAATTTTATCAGTTTGGTTCAGACCATTTAGTCAACAGCTTAACTATGGAAAGTGCCTAAAAAAAGCAGTATTGAATGAGAAATGAATGACAGCTACTTGGACATGTCTTAAATCAAATAGAATTTCCAAAATCACTATGAATAGAAATATTGACAAAGTAACCACCACTGTAAAGATAAATAAATGTTCTTCCTGTTGCTATTCCAGGAAGAAAACACAATCTTTGAATAAATATTAAAAAAAATGTAGAAAAAATATTAACAGTATGTTCCTTATAACAGAAGAGCATATACATTAGGAAAATGTATTTAGTAGTTTGGTCTATGTTTGGGGGATGTTGATACTTCTTGATACACTGTTAACATGACTAAATAGCAGATATATACAGCTTCTGTGATTCTTTATTTTTTGATTGGATTATAAGTCTTTCAGACATTATCTACAAATAAGTGAATTCTTTTGGAAAATTGTAATTCAATTTCAAACATGCATTGGTTTAACACTGCATTTACTAGGCAAGAAGAAATAATAAAACTTAATTGGAGTGTTTAAACTACTGTTTCAGCATGGAAAATTTCCCCCTTTATTGCAGTTACTGATTTCTAAGTGGGAAAGATAGACTTCCAAATAGTAACACAACTGCCAAATGTTAGGTCTCCTGGATAGACTTAGTATAACTTCAGTGTATCTAAAGCAGGTGTGTAACATGTATTGTACATATGAATAGCCCCAGTGCAGAAATGCTTTTGAAATGGGTTTCAGTGGATAAATTGAACACTTCTTAGGAATTCTACACAACTAAGTAATTAACACCAGTGGTCTCTAGTAGTGAGTTCATTCTATTAGGCACATAGTTCTCATATCACCATTGCTTTTCAGAACAAAGAAACATGGCCAGGGTTTTAGCACGTGCCTAAAAATTTTATTCCAGGGGGGGTGGGGGGGGGAAGAAAAAGGCTGATATAGATTGTATAGTTGTAATGACCAAGACTCTACAGGTTTTTTATCAAATGGGCCATCTCACAAACTCAGGCTCTTTAATATAAGATGGACCAACCCAATTAGGGAGGGAAAGTCACAAATGCACTTTTCAGTTTAAAAAACAAACACCACCCCAACTGCCCTTGCCCCAACAGCAACCACCAGCATCCCCCCCCTCCCCCAAGTTACTTATTGCACTGTGTAGGTGACCGAAAATGGCTCCCATCCCTGGATCCAGGGAGCCACTCAACTGAGCTTCAGACTCATCACTTAGTAGAAGGAAATGTTGCTTTATTTGTGGACACCAAATTCCCTCTTTCACAGAATTTCAACAACCATTCCTTTGTTTGAAATAGTTACAGACATCCTTTCTGGACAGCAGAGCAAGGGAAAACAAGTACTAGTCATGGGTTCATGAAGTGAGACCTCTTAAAATAGCTGTGGAGTTGCTCACTGAGGTGTCTGTAGTCCTGCTGAGCTGACAGGTTCTGTTAGCTGTGCTCAACTGCTTTATTTACAGGCTTTTGAGATCATTCTCTTGGTTGCTCTGAACTTTGCTAATAACCCTACTGAAATAAATTATTTTGTTGCTGTTTTGCAGTAATTCTGCAAGATGCAGGCAGTGACCTGAGCAATTGAAAAGAAAGGCATGTCTAGTTTTATTTTGCAGTAAACTGGTACCTCAGTTTTCAGGTTCATTTAGAGTTACATATCTGCAGCAACTTTTTTGATTAAAATTCCAAACGTTACAGTTGTGATAGAGAGGAAGCATTAAAGAAATAAATGCAAAAGGTAAGTGTTAAAGAAGGTGAACTTGATTTTGCTCCTACCCTTTCTGACTCAGGAAATATGCCAGTGCATTAACTGTGTGTAGATACCATTATCATGGATCCATTACAGCAGATCACCACTTTTTTCTAAGGGCTTTAGTTCTTGAGAATTTGGAATTTATACAGATAAAACTGTTATTTCTCAGAAATAAATCAGATACTTGACAGTCAGTTAAAACTTAATTTTTGTGGGGGATATAGAGAGTGAATATGGCAGAATTCCAGGTTTTCCTGTTAACTTATTCTGTGACTCCTGATGAGCATTTCAGCCGATGAGCCCTGAAAGGAGACGGGCTGCTGATGCAGACATAAGATAAACTCATCATTTTATGGGAGCTCCAACAAACTACCCTAGAGCATAATCCACAGCAAAGCAAAAAAATCGCTTGCTTTAAGGAATTTCCTGGTAGCCTTAGGGAAGGTATTAATAGAACTTCTCAAGCTTAACCTTGTTAAAAGCCTGTAATGCAGCCGTTGTTTGTTCTTAAGTCAGGAATTTTAAGCAGATTAATATGAAGACTAGCAGAGCCCTGCCTGAATCAGGATTTATGGTGTTGTCAGTGCCTAGTTAATTCTTAAGTAAAATTTATTTGTTTTGGTAAAATGTACATTAAACCTCAACAGTAGTTTTAGTCAAACACTTGCCCTTAACTAAAGTAAAAAAACCTCAACAAAGTAAAGCTGTATAAATTCTTTTGAGATCTTTAGCATTATTAAAGGTTTTCAGTGAACATGCTTTCTGTTCATTGTGGGGGTTTATGTTTATTGTGGGGTTTTTTGTTGTTTTGTTTTTAAATTCAGGAGTAACAAATCTATTTGATCTTGGCTGTGTTTGAACAGTGTTCTTACCTCTGCAGGGTTTTTAGGGTGCATACAGTTGAAGGAGGGGGGCAGGGTGGTCTCAGGGTGAAGAGAACTGGGAAATACAAAGACTGGCAGACAGCACTGGAAAAAGGGAACAGTGCTGTAAGATGCCATGGGCTATGGGATGAGAAGTTGCTGGATACATGGAAGAAATTGATGGATTTTATTGAGGCAATAACTTGTGCTTTGCAGTACACGGGAACTTGCAAAAAGTCATGAGAATGGAAAAACAGGGGAAAACAGTTATTTTAGAACTTGAATATAAATGCAGCTTACAAATGAAAAGTGCTGATGGATTATTGAGTGAGGGAGATCAACTATTGTGGTGCTTTTTGAGTGGTGTGCAGTTAGCCAATGGTGGATCTCTTCTGCATGGGAAAATTCTTACATGACTCACTCACTGCAGCTTTGATGTTGGTTCTCACATTGTAAACCCAGACAGAGTGAGAAGGCTTTGGCAAATAAAGGATTGCTTTTAGTAGTGACTGTCCTTCAAAGAACTTTCCTTGGGGATTAAGAAAACAATGATTGTTTGTATGTCTTTCTCTATTTATCTTGTGTGTCTTCTGCTGGGTCCCATTCGGTTTTGCTGTACAGCAGGTCCACGCTGATATTTGATATTACAGCAAGTGATGTGTGTTTGTTTTTCTCTGTTAACAGATTAAAAAAACCTTCAAACCCAAAAACCCCCAACTGTCTCAATTATTCCATGTCACATCTGTTATAAACATTGACATTTTAATCAATGTATGATATTTAACACTTCTAATGCTAAGCAGAAACATGTAGTCCTTAAAGCACTTGGGCATTTTTTCTAGTACCTTTAGCCCTGTATGGTGACAGGCTTAGCTAAGACAGGTGGAATCCTGCAAGGGAAGAAGGCTGAAAGGCTGGCCTATAGATGTCTTTCTAGAGTTCCTGGAAAAAAAGGGAGATAATGATAAAGTATGGAAGGACTTATTTCACAGTGCAAGGTGAGTGCATATGGTCATCTTGGGGTAGCTTCAGTTCCTTCAGGAGCTAAAATTAGAAGATGAAAAGGAAAGTTGCATTTGTGTTTGTAGTATTGATGACTGTGAAAAATTAAATTTAATCAGAGTATTTAATGAAGATTTTTACAGCTGAATATGTGGAACTGGGTGAACTGGGCTGTAAAGATTTTGTGGGAGAGGTTTTCTGTAATTGGCTCTGGGTACATGGTAAGAGATCAGAATTTTTAGAATAGCAG
>JAWWLV010000183.1:26085157-26106828 GCA_035041135.1 Platyrinchus mystaceus
GTAAAGATTTTGTGGGAGAGGTTTTCTGTAATTGGCTCTGGGTACATGGTAAGAGATCAGAATTTTTAGAATAGCAGATTTTGGTTTCCTTCCTCTTCTGTTTTCGTTCCAAAGAATGCTAACAGTAATGTGAGGTCATGTTTCCATGTTTCCTTGTCCCGTCACTGAGAACAGCACCGTAGCAGTACCGTATTCTAGAAGCCAGGTTGCAGTTTTGGGTGTAATGCAGATTATGTTTTCAGTAGGTCTTTAGTTCTTCTCAGCTTTGCTTAGAGTGGTGGCACAGAATAAGTTGTTCTCATGTGTGTTAGGAATTTCTGAACGGTGAGATGAAGATGAACTGATCACATGTAGGTGCTTATGCGATCTCTCTGGGACACCAGAGTGTTCCAGTGTCTCTTCCTGCAGCACTTACAGCAGTCTGTCTTACTCACAGGCAGGGGCCTTGTGATGGCTAAGTTGCTGTTGTTTAGCTCAGTCTATGTTGATAAAGACACCGTGTCCTTGGGTATTGAAGAATTCTCAACCAGCCATTTAATGTGAGCTTTACAGTGGAATTGAATTCAGTGCTGTCAGCTCATTATCAGAATTTGTGAAGATTTGTATTTCTATTATTTGGCTTAGCAGAACTGGTTTTCTTTTAGTTACAGCATGAGAACAATCCAAATCATAAGTATTTTATAAAAGAGAGTGTAATAGGGCTAAAAAGACCTCTTTTTTGTCACCTGAAGAGTGCTAATTTTCAGTGTATTCCTCTTAACATTTTATGTGTCATTCTAGCACAGCAGTCAGATGTTTAATCTGTGATGAAAACTTTTCCACAAATAGGGATAGAGATACATGGTATTGTAAAATACAAGGGTGTTATTCTGTTTATGAGTAAATACACTGTAGATCTGAGGTAGTTTATGTGAAATTCAAAATACTGCTGGAGATTTTCCTTTTTCTTTAAAGGGACTGAACTTCCTAAATACGGTTGACAGCGTGTTATTGTCTGAGGCTGCTTTGTGATCGTTCAGCAATCTGTTGCACAAGGAGGAATGGGAGGAACATTGGAATGTGCTACTGATGGAGAATCCTAAAAAAATTGTAGTTACACGATACTACAGAAAGTCTTTTTGGCAGTCTAAAAGAATCACAAGAGTTGCCATGAAAGATGTCGGTTTCTTCTTTCTGATAGTTTTATTTCTTCTTGTTTTGTTAAGATTTAATACCAGTTATGAAATGGGAGACCTCATGAAGGTTTGCTCAAAAATGCAGAGATTCCTCTTTTTGAAAATAATTGAAATTCTATATATCAGTAAACAAAGACAATTAATTTTGTGTTTTATCATTTGAAGCTGTTTTATTTTTGTGTATAATTGGCAAAACTCAGTTACCTGCAATGGGTCTCACAGAAAATTAGCAGAGTTCTGTTCCTTTTTTTATCTGAGCTAATCTTATTCAGTATTTTATCCCGATCTTCAGTTTGAGTTCTGGATTTATAATGGATACAGTTTTCCCTGTGGCAGGAACGTTTGATACAAGTACACGCTTTGATGACTTGTTGAAGAATCTTTAATGTGAAAACTTAAACAGTTGAATGTATGCTGTTAATTAAATAAGCAATAACATAAATGGAGGAAAAACAGAGTGTATTATATATATATTCTGATTTACGTAAGATGTTTTCACTCCAAAGAGTCAAAATTATATTGCTTTAGATAAGGCACAGAGGGTGTGAGTTTGTTTAGCTATAAAAGTTAACCTTTTTTCACAGAGGGAGGGGAATAATGACTTGGTGTTTGCCTTACTAATGTTTTGTCCTGGTATAAATGAGTATATACCTTCTTGTTTCAGCTATCCATTGAAACTGGATATCCCTCCCTGCAAGTGACCCTGTGTGTAGGACCTGTGGGAATCTCTTTCTGCTGCTGCCAGCCACAGCTACTTTGAGAGGTGTCTCATGAGCTCTGTCCTCAGCCAGGACAGAGCCCGTGGTTGCCCACAGGTGGTTGGTGCATCTATTCGTTTCCATGTCTTTGGGTTTTCTGGAGAAGACCTGGTCACTTTTTTCTGGTGACAACCTATAGTTATAATGCATGTGAAGTAGTGGGACTGAGAGGTGTTTTAGGTCAAAAAGGTGACACTTGAGTTTTGTTCCATCTGTTGACAGCGCAGTCATTCCACTAAACAAACTACAGAGCTGAGACGAGACTGGTTACAATGGAGAATGGACATACATGCACAAGTGGTTAAATTATTTACCTTTAAGAATGGTCACCACTGTACCTGTTAAGAACTAGTCTATGTACAACTAATGTTCTCCCACACCAGTGTGTGTGTGATGGCTGAGATTCCTGGGGTTTTTGGTTATGTTTTCTTAGGTGTCCCAATGATTTCCGCCGTACAGAGCTAGATGGAGCTATAAGATCTTCTGTCAATAGGTACAGTGCTAGAGACTCTTCTAAGTTCTTGTGTTTCTGTGTTTCCTTTTGGGCTGCCTCTGTCTGTTGAAGAGTATGATGAGTAAGCACATTTATAACCCATAAATGCTGGGTAAGGGAAGAGGCACTGTTTAACCAAACCCTGGTAAGTAAGGGTGCTGTAGCCAACAGGCCCCCTACTTGAAAGGCACACATTTTCATTTGAAATTCGCTCCTCTTTGAGGTGGTATTAAAGTTGTCAGCTGAGGTATCATGAGGACACTGCATAAGTGTCAATGATACTGGAATGGATTATAAACACAATGGACCCTGGTGAATCTGTTGAATATCCTGCAATCGTAGAAGGGTCAGGGTAGCTTACAGGATTGTGTCCTGCACCAGTATAGGGATATGATAGTTAGTAGCCAATTTTTAGCAGTTCTTGGGTATTTTAACTTGTGTTTTCCCCATTATCTTCTCCTGTTGCAATAACAGTGGTGTTGCTTTGTGCTGCCAGTGCACAAAAGGTAGGAAAATAACATGAGGTGCTAAATGTTTTGTTTATTGTTCAAGTAAGAATCCTGTCTGTTGGTAAGACGGTTTGATAAAGGTCACCTTTGAAGTAGTTAATTGCAATAAATTATTGTGTTGGATACTCTAACTGGATTGCTCAGGTCCTTAGCTGTTAACATATGCAGATAATCATGATGGTGACCACCACAATTTTTTAAGTTTTCAAACACCACTGGAATCAATTAGATATTTTACAGACTGCTTAAACTCTCAAAAATATTTGTATTTTTCTTTGTTTTAATTTTTCCTTCTGTCTGGCTGTCATTTTTACTCGGTGGGGATAGACATGTGGACTACACAGGAATAGAAAGTAATAGAAAAATGCTTTCTGCATTCCAAATTTATGAGGTTTGAATATTGCAAAAGATGCTATCTTCACAGGCCCAGAGGCTGAATTTCTATCTGTAGAAAACAGAGAGCACCCCAGGGAATCGTAGTGCAAAATTATATCTTTTCCAGGTGATGCTCATCACCCCTGAAGTGACCATCTTGAATGAGGTAGCTCAGTCTTCAGCCTTCAGTATGTTTGATGGCAACAGACCATCAGCATTGACATCCTTGTGCAAATGCTCATCTGGAATATGAAATTGGCAGTTTTTTGCTCAGGAAGATAGGAATTCTTTTCTGGATTACCTGTTCTTTTTCCTATATTTTTAAATTTTTGCATAGTTTTCACATGAGTACAAAATCTAATGGTTTTTTCCTGACACTGCTGCACTGTGACAACACATTGCTCCTATTTTACAGGCATGAAATGCTTTTGAGAAAGTGAGGCTTGGTGTTGCATAGGACACTGGCTAACAGGACACTGAACAAAACCCAGCACTTTGGGATCCTTTTTTATATACTGATCCTTGTTAAACAATTCTTTCTCCCTAGTTTTGGATTAAGGTGTTTGTAATATAATGTAGGTAGTAATTGTTTGTGTTATAATGGACATAATATTCATTACAAGTTTGCATTCTTCAATGGAACTACAGTTGTTTTCATCTGCACAGATTCCATATGCCACTTTATAATTAGCCTGTTGGATTTTTTTACAAGTATTTACAATAATGAATGACCTATAAAATGATGAAACTTCTGAAGAAATTTGAAATACTTCTGTAGCACTACATTCAAGCATTAGAGTATTATAGATTATAAATAATTACTGTATATGAGTTGATTACTGTATGCAAATATTACAGCATTGTGCAACTTTTGTTTGTTTGTTTTGCTTGATTTAAATCAGAGCTCCACTGCAATTCTTTATGCGTACGAGAAGTTTCAGCTGGTCTCATGTTTTCTGTTGAGAGAATAAAAGCCATTTCAGAAGCTCAGCTGTAAATTTCAACATAGTAGTATCGATGAGTGCATTTGAAAGATCTTTTGTAGTGGATAGCTCAGTTTGAATTGTCTGGGTTAAAAGTGTGGGACTCTGAGGACTGTTCTAGGTTGTTGGAGATTGCTGTGATTGTCTGTGTCCTTCAGAGGTGTGTGTTGGACTGTGCTCAGCTGTATCGATTCTGTGACTCAGAAGTCACAGATGAGATTTTCAGTTGGTGTGTTGTAGCTCTGCTGGTTGACCAAGTGTGTGGGTAAGAACCAGGGCAGCATGCTCAGTATTCGTGTCTTGAACTGTAGACAGAAGCTGAGACCTCTGAAATGGATGGACACCATGTGCTGTTATTTAAAGTTTGTAACTGCTTCAAAATACACTTGCAGTGGTGTCTCACTGTAATAAGTGTTTGCATCCATGGGAGAGTGAGTATTTTTTTCCTCTAAAAGTGCCTGTTTTAGAAGCCTGGTAAATTAGGTACTCTGAAAGCTGAAAGAGTTTGTCACTTTAGGCAGAGATTTTAACCTTAGCATTTGAAATATGATGTATAAAGTAGATGATGTGCATTCCCTCCTGGTCTTGTAGTACAGGTAGCTAAAGTTCTGGAATAGCCAATCTTTTTTTTTTTTTCCCTTTAGTGTTATGAGGTATAAAACTTTGTACATGTGCATCTGTCTCTAACTTTTAGTATTCAGAAAAGGGCATCTTCCTTAGTAAGATGGGACAGGCCCTTTAAACATCATGGCTAGCTGAATTTAACTGCCAGAGCCTCTATTTAAGCACCTAAATATGTTTTTATATTTCTATTAGGGAGGGAAAAGCAGTGGGACTTGTGGAGATCAGTGTACTCTTCAAGCTCTACTGTCTTTCGAGCTCTGAAGATTTGCCAGGTGTATTTGCAGGACTTCAGCCCCTGATTTTTTTCAAAAGCTTGGTATAGTCATTAAGACTCATCTACGACCTCTTGTTCCTCCTTGTTGAAGGTGGTTCTGTGATGCTTTTCTGTCATAGGAAAGATATTACAAGGAAGTTATTATCAAAGAAATATACAGAGGAATGAGTGTTTTAAGCAAAGAAAAACATTTATAGTCCTTTTTCCTTTAGAATAAATGTGCACTCTAATTTGAGTAGAAGGCAGTAATTGGTGGGTGCTGACTCTCCTCTGTTGTTCCTGCCCTACTCACATCTGTGTGTAAGAGTGCACACTGTAAACCTTCTCCTGTAATTTTCATTGCACCAAAAATCGTAATTTAGTTGATTGTAAAGAAGGAGAGGAAGTGGTGTCTGATAACACCATAAAATTATGTTCTCTCAAGTTAAAAATAACAAAAATTAGCAAATTCAAATTGGATTTTTTGCATATTGTTTAGAAAAGAGAATATGTACACACCAGTGCAGAATAATTTGAGTTCCAGAGTTTGTCATCACAGTATGCAGAGTTACAGCTCCACGGTAAAGAGGATGATTGTTTAATAGATTGTAATGGGCTTCAATGTGTTTGGGTTTTAGCCTTGGGCTCTTTTGATGGGCCTTACAGTCATGATGAACAGGCTTCTCTCTCTTTGTACTTTGAAGACAAGTTAGATTAAAACAAACCCAATGAAAATAATCTACAAACTGCTTCAACGTAAATCAGCTATACTGAATGTTAGAAAGGGATCTTAGATCTTGTCCAGGCAAAAGTCTTCCCATTTTTTTTTTAAATTATGCTTTTCCTTAGCTTTTTATCATTTACCTGTATTTTGAAGCCCTCCTTAGAGAGTTTAGTGCTGTAAAATTGGAATTTGGCCAGTTTTTCTTGCACAGGGTGGTTGTGAGCGAAGTGGAGCAGTAGCACAGACCCACCTCTGGAGCTGCAGTGACCGTGTGCAGTGAGGGAGCCCCGGCTGCTGCTCTGCTTTCCAACAGCAGGATCTGGGCAGGTGGGTGGTTTGGCCACAAAATACAAAGAGATGCAAGATGCTCTTAAGCTATATTCCCTTCTTTAGCAATATCCTAAATGGCACTTGGCTGAGAAAGGAGGAACATCAGGCCTGGCATTTCATACCTTTGTGCATACTCTGTGTGTCCAGAAGCTTTTTATTTGCATGTCATCTTCGTACTGGAACAAAATTTGTGATACAATGTCAGATAACTTTTCCAAGATC
The DNA here is from genome assembly GCA_035041135.1 of Platyrinchus mystaceus. NCBI lineage: Eukaryota > Metazoa > Chordata > Aves > Passeriformes > Tyrannidae > Platyrinchus > Platyrinchus mystaceus. Next base: position 26,091,604 of record JAWWLV010000183.1, read on the forward strand.
CTTAGAGGAGCACAGCTGGTCACTGCATTGTCTGAAAAAAAACCAAAAGGATTGAGATGTTGGTAGTGACTTAGGGGTAGGGTGGTGTGTTAAGTGGACACTGGGTCTTCTAATTCCACTGATGAAGGAAATTCATTGTATCATTTCAACAACATATTTAAGCCTGTTTTTCTTTAAATACTAAGACTAGAAGAGAAGGAAATTGGTATTTGTTCATCAGCTATTTGTTTCCATTGTGAAAGAGAAATAATAGAGAACAGATAAAAATAGTTAATCAGCAAAGTGATTTACTGCTGCATGAGTACTTCTAGATTAATGTAGCGATAATGTGCTGTCTAGAGCTGGGAAGATGCTCAGAGGAAGAGTTAATGATACTTTATTAATAGTTAGCTTTTATTTTGTATGCTCCTACTGTCAAGCTTCATTGTTACCATGATTATTTGTGCTGTTTATTTCTTTTAGAGATGAAGAAATCTGCTAATGTTTTTCTAATGTGTGTGTGTGCACATACATCTGTGTCCTGCTGTTGCTCTGCCTTAACTTCCATCCTTTTAAAGTGTTCTGTCACCTGCTCTTAAAAAAGTTTTCTGTTTTCAGCAACTCATCCCTCTCTTGGCCTTTAAATTGTGCCTTTAAATGATATTATGAAAAGAAGAAAGCAAGGTCTTCATTTGCTTGGTAATTTTGTTGGTTGATGGGATGTACCCTCATGATTGGAAGCATTTCTCCAGATTGCAAAAAGTAACAAACTTCCTTCAAGTCAAAGCTGAAATTCTTATCTCCTAAAATGTGTCCCACAGCTGCAGTTTGAAGATAAGATCAATTATGGTGAGATATGCACTAATGTGTTTTGAGAATTGGCAACTCCTTGAGTAAGAGACTCCATTCTGTCTCTTAGGATAGTTTTCAGTGGGAAGGAGGAACTGGGTGGGAATCTAAAAAAACTTCCTATCTTTGGTGAAACATCCTTAAAGGGAAAATAAAAGCTATTCAATTACATGCAGATTTTAAAATATCTAATGTCCCTTATGAGTATTGGGTTCTAGTTTTTAATATCAGAATGTTAGCAGTGTTAGTTCTCATTTTTAGTAACAGTGCATATTCTTGAAATGCGTACATAAAAAAAGAATCTCTGTTGTGATTTCATAGCTTGGTTAAATGCATCTGTTATAAGAGCACTCAAGAGGTGAATGAACAGAGATCCGTGGGAATGGATCGACCACGTTGCTTTAGGTAAGGAAGCAGGTTTCTGTGTAGTATGTCTCGCACTCCAGAAGGAAGGATCACTAGCTTGTCAAAAGGCTGGAAAGACCGTCTGGTAGGTATCCAGGTATAGAACTAGATTCTTGTCGATGAAATTCCGATAGGCTTATAATGCACTTCTGATTATCTGTGTCTGTGTTCAAGAGTATCCCCTACTAATTTTTAAAAGATGGCAGATGAGAAACCCGCCTAGAGGCTGCTGTGCGTTGTGTGGCTCGGGATCCTGAGCTCTGGAGCGCGGTTGTCATGGGCTTCTTGGTTGCCAGTACCAGATGAATTGGATAAGGATCTCTGCCAGCTGCATACAAAGGCCAGACACAGTGCATGTTTAATTGGACACATACTGATGTGAGCAGGGATTTTGGTTTGCAGAGGGAGTGACAAGTCAGTCTGCTTACAACGGTTAAACTGCACAGTGTTTTCTTTGCCTTAATAGGAAAAGATGTGGTGATTGTGTAACTGTTTGGATGCGTTTCACTTATGCAGAGTAGAAAATCCCAGCTGGAAAGAAATTCTTCTCTCTGTAGAAAGGAAGGGTGTGGGCTGTTACCTCCCTTTACCAATCTGCTAGCTTCCTTTTCTCTTCTGTATAACTTCCAGCTGAAACTTTTTTCTTTTCTGAATGCTCCTGTTCTACTGTATTACAGGGCATTCAAAACAGTGTAAAAATGATGGGTGCTGTTTTTCCTGTGAGGGAGGGGAAGGAGATTTTCAGATGTTTAAAGTACCTTTAGGACATCGGTGTAGTTGAGTCTTCTGTGCTCATGTTGCCTCTGACTACTTGCCTGAGTGTTCATGCAGTATTTTTGGAAGATATCAAAATGCATGTTTTACAAGCAGTGAAGTAAATCTTGTTGTTATTTTTCAGAAACTTAACAGTTGATGTGTAGCTGCACACCCATTACTTTCCCATGGGCAAGTTATCTTTTAAAATAAATAAATAAATTTGCATAACTCTCTAGGGAATAAGATAACTGATGTAATAATTACTTAGGAGCAGAGCCAGCATCCTGCAATTACTTTAAAGCACATGTGCTGCAATGTCTTTTTGTATTGATATGCTTCTTGTGACATCCTTCTACTGACACATTCAATTAATGTTTTATTATCGTCTTCCTTTTTATAAAAAAAAAACCCCAATGACTGAGCTAGAAGCAAAATAGGTTGTTCACTTACTTAACAAGAATGGTTAAGTGGTTTTTCAAACCATACTGGAAGTATCTTTGCTGCATGAGTTGACCTCATATCACTGCAAGTTATTGATTATACATATGCCTGTGGTTGGCTGAGAGCAAACGGATTGTAGCATTTCCTTCAGTGAGGAAGACATAATGAGATGGATGTGATATTGATTAGAATTTTCAGATTTGTTGAGTATCATCATCTGCATTCCCTGTGCAGCACATGTGGCAACTGCCAGCCCAGAATGGGAGCATTCCTTGTCTTCCCTTTGAAATCGTTTTGTTTAAAATACTCCAAACAGGTGACAGTGCAAAATACTTTGATAGAATTTTTATTTCCATGGGGATTGCATCACTTGCTGATTTTCTGCAATTTATTATCTGCTCTAAAAATGCCATTTCCTTCACTTTTGACTTGTTGTATTTGTTTTAGTCCCTTTTAAAGAGCTATATGTCACAAAGGAGAAAGATGATGAAGCTATAAAAACTATGGCATGAGACAGTTTCTACTGGGTTTAGAACTACGGTGTCTATAAAAGGCTTTCTTCTTTCCCAAAACATCTCTATGGAGGGGATCACGAACAGTTGGTGGGCTCTGGCAGCTTCAGTAAGTGTTGGGGTCTGTAACCACTGGCACACTTGAAAACTGCCGTCGGACACTTCATAAGGATACAGTGGCTTGAAGCAAGGCATGGATGAGAAACTGTAGCCAGCTGGGTTGTGTGTATCAGCTCTGCTGATGCCGAGGCCAGAGGTGAATGGGGTGTGCCGTGCCGTGTAGGTGTGAGTGCCCTGGGGAGGGCCCTGACGGTGCGGTTGGGGAGGTGCCATGCACAGCATGTTCCTGTGGCTCTACAGGAGGTGCTCACCTCAGCTTGGGGCTGAGAACTTTTTCCAGCTTGTTCAATGGGCAGAGTTTACAATGAGAGCACTATGACAATTCCACTTCCGTGTGGTAGTTGTGGTAATTAATATTTAGCATGGTATCTAGTAATTTTCAGCTTCAGTGCACTTTACAAACATTCATTAATTGTCACAGCACCCCTGTGCAGTAGGTAAATGCTTTCTTTACTGCTGTTTTATTCAGCAGCTGGGAGCCCCAAGACTTGCAGTCTCGCTGGGTCTCACTTGGTGATCTGTAGCTTAATATTTTGAAAAGTTCTTTGTTAAATTAGGATAAGTTGTTAATTGTGGGTAAAAATGAAGTTGTCATTAGATTATTATTGCGTTAACTTCTGCAATACTGTCTGTTCTAGACCCCCCAGATTACAGTAGAAGGTAAAAATTATTAACAAATTATTTCAATTTAATTTGCTTATTCTTTTGGATGCTATGCCATCCTCAACTTATGCTGTGGTCATGGGAGAATTATTTGGAAGAAACTGGAGACTTTTCTGTGGCAGTCTTGCCTTTGTCTTCTAAGCGTGCACTTACTTTTCTGTAGTTCCAGTCTCTATTAGTAATGCTGTGTGAATGTATTGAGAACTGGCTTTGGAAATGTTTTTGGCCTTTGCTGTGTCCTGCAGAACTTGACAGTGTCAGTGCAGGTGACCTGTAGGGATGAGGGCACGTGTGTGTGCCGGGTTGTTTTGGTAAGTGCTTTCCCCCCCAGCCCCAGTTTATATTGTTTAATGAGGATAAAGCCATTCATGCACAAGTGTTGCTTGTGTATAAATCCGACACACAGACCACTGTGGCTGTGTTTCCAGCTGTTACCTTTTGCTTTACGTTGTATTGGTCTCAAGTAGAACGTTTGACTGAAAACTTACAGCTGCTGCTGCAAGACTTTACCCTGGTAACTGTTTCTACTTAGTGCTGCTGACAACCCATGAAAGCATTTGAAAAACATTTTGCTTACCGGAACAATTCTGCTGACATATTTTTCTTCCTACCTTTTTATTACTAGCAAAATTTGCATGAAAACAGGTCTTTCTGTTTATTAAGAGTTCACAATCGTCAGTTTGACAGTGTAATTAGAGTGGCGTTCTACTTGCACAATGGAGCTAGAAAAAACTCGCTTGATTTCCCTGTGAACCTGAAACTTCAGGCCCTGTTTAATCATCTTAAACCAAATTTGTGTTAATCCATGTTTTGGAGTGTAATCGAGGCAAGATTCAAAATAAAGTGTGGTGGACAGTGGAAGGCTTTGTTTGTGGCAAAGCAAAACTGAGAAGACTCATGTGAGAAAACCCTTCCTGTGTCTACCCCCAGCCTAATGGAAAATGTCAGGCTGTGCCCAGTTCTAGTCCTAATGACTGAACCTAATCATCTCCATGGCCCTAATTATGGTCCCTGGTAGGCTGAGATATTAGGTGAGGAATAAGCAGCAGGAGCAGATCAGCTTTTGAGCAGCAAATGTCTCATTATGCTCGAGTGATCAGTGTTAGAAATAAAGGGGAGGGAAGAGGCAGAAACACGCTGCTAGAATACAATCTAGAGGAGCAAAATGTTCCTGCATTTGTATTTATTTATTTCTAATTCTTTGTGTGAAGCATGTGGCTTCCTCAGCAGCTCAGCATTTTTATTGTTCCTTCTTCCTCTGTAGGCTTTTTTGCAGTATGTTTGTCCATGTTTGGCCCTGGAGTTCACAGCAGACCGGTGACCCTTCTCATTTTAAGAAACATGTATTTAATGGGGTGCAACTGGCTTTCATCAGCTCTTCAGTGAAAGGACTTACGAATTCAGACATACATACTGTCTTCATATGAATAGTTTCTCTATGTTACTTCTCTTTTGAGGTCTGGGATTATTCCAGAGTGTTTTCTACTCCTCTGGGCCAAATGAATAGTTTCTGACTACGGTTTGTTTACTGCCCCAGCAACTTGGAAGCATTTACATAAAAAAATTAAGAACACAGTCTGTTTTTTTTCTGAATTAAAAGTTTCTGTTGATATGTTTCTAAAAAGTCAAAGTTAGCTTTTATAGCTTCTGAATAATGTTCTGGCTTTTGTCATGTTGTATTTAACTTAAGCAGAAGTTAAACCGATTTATTCAGTTTTATTTTTGCTGAGACCTTTTTTCTGACAAGATTATTCAGATTAAATAAGTCAAATGCTTTGAAATTAGTTAATAGTAAATTTGTAGCAGCACTATATGTATGCTTATAAAAATAGTCATATTTTATTTTCTTGAATGGTATCAAAGATTCATTGCAGTAAACATGTCTGTCGATGGTATTGTAGGGTTTTAAATGCAGTTGGAGTTATGGAGTTTGCTGTCAGTTCTGGTCAGGTGCTGGATGTGCTGGTCACCAGCTCAGGGAGCACTGAAATGTGAGCCAGCACTACCGAGCAGCCTGTCCCGGTGTCTTGGTGAACAAGTGTCCCTGCGTGAAGAGACTAATCTGCATGCATAGTAGCTCTGATGGGTGCTGATTTTATTACAAAGAACTCTTTTTTTGTTTGAAAGAAAAAAACTTCACAAACACCTTTGAAAAGAACAATTTATTTTAAAAAAAATGTTAATCGATATTTCCACACACACAAGAAAAAAATAAAGCAGATCAGAGAGTATTCAAAAACAATTATGCATTTACATTTCCTGCTGTCTTTATCAGTTAATTTTGGGACAATGAGAAGAAGTTTTCATAGTCAAGGTTTTCATACTATATGTTAAGATGGAGTATGGTTTGATTAAATAATAGACCTAAAAATGAACTGGAATGCTTTTAATAGCTCTATAATATATAAAGTATGCCTCAATGATGGATATAGTTTATATCTGAGTTTACAAGCTGTAAATGAGATTAATAGAGCTCTAGAATTAATGTTAGTTGCTTCTAGAGATGAAAGAGAATTCAAAAGATAATGACTTCTGAAAGTTAAATTTCTTTGTAGAGAAATACTACAGTAGACAGTGATTAACTGTGAAAGAGTCTTGCTGTAATAAAAATTTGCCAAGCTATAATGTTTACAAAGACGTTTTTAATTGCAAGGTTATCTCTGTATGTCTTTTGAGAAAGTTCTGTAAGGATTGACCAGGCAAATGGCTGTTAGTCAGTGTCCTGCTGTTACCCTAAGGCACTCTTGGGGTGTTCTCAAATGGTGTGCTCTAATTGCCTCTTAGAACTGAAGCGAGACCAGGAGCCTCATTTCTCATTCAAGGTTGTTTTTGTCGTACTGTGCTGGATTATATTCTTATTGGAGGGCCCCTAACAAAACCATGCAATGCTGCTTCTGTAGTACTTGTGATTTGCTGGCAGTTCCGTTATTTCCTGTGGCAGTGGTGCCCATGAACATTAAAAAAAAAAGGAAAAAGCAGCATTAAATACCTATATATCAGCTTCATCTCCCTGAAGCTCCATTTGTTTGATTAGTATTACAGTGGTGTGACAGGGCAATATATCAGAAGTAATCGATCTGATTAGTGTGGAGATGATATAAACACAGATTGTATTGATGTTTAATAATACGAGCACCCAGGGTCTGTAAACATAGATGTTGCATAGGCTGTGTGAAAGGTCTCTATAATGAAAACAGCAAACACAGCAGATTTTTGAGCTAAGTTATTTTTCTGCCAAATTTCACAGCAAGTTATGCATAGTGTGACTTTGCAGTGTTGGAGATGGTGATCAGATGGGTTGACATAAATTGTTTTAATTGTTTTTTGAGATACACATTTTTTTCCCCAAGGCAGATATGAATCTTAGTTTCATAGGCTGCCTTATGTTGAGTCAATTACCACACTGTGTTAAAGATTGCTGTATTATTAGACATGAAAACAAACACTTTTTTGCTATTCTGTTTTTGATAAAAAGACTATTTACGTCTAGTGTCAAAATCTTGATCTCTGGATAATTTGACGATGGAGAATTATTCCTTTTCTTTAACTTAACTTGGGAAGAGATGTAAATAAGTGCATTAAAATATGTGTTTTTGTATGATATTCAAGTGAATGGCTGGAAGGACATTACCACAAAGGAGGGAGCAGGATGCTGTATCGCAGTTACACAAGGAAGAAAGCACTTACACCACGTTTCCCTCACTTCAGAAATGATTGTTCTGCTGTATCTGCTCCAGTGCAGGCCCCTTGATTGCTTGAGTGTCTTGAGGAGAGCTCCAAGGCTCAAACCTTGTACGAGTTGGGTGTCAGTGCTCGGCCGTATCTGCCAGGGGGTTATGGGAGCTGTGCTGCTGGGCAGGGTGAGCTGCTGCCACGCTGCTGGAGCTTCCTGGGGACTGCTCAGCCAGGGGACCAGCACCGTCCTGCCTATTTGGCAGCCTTTTGGAGCAGGCACTTAATTTGAAAATACGTTGCTGAAAGATGAAGTTGCATCTTTAAAGCAAAACCCAGCATGTCAACTACTTGCTTTCTCGGTTCAAGTCCTGAACTTGTTGCAACTATCAAACTTCTGTCCTCCATCTGGTGGCTTTCCTGCTCCCCCCTGCAAGACAGTGCCAGCAACCTGCCCTGGTGTGCTGGAGGACCTGCTCTCAGAGCTGAGCCTTCCCAGCAGCTGCCAAGGATGATTTCTGGAAATAGCTCGTTGTCTGCTGCACGGTGTCCATTCTGCCTTACTCCTGGTGTCACCAGCAAATGACTGACCTAAACAAGTGATGCAGATGAAAACTTTGCTCTTAAAATCCTGTGGTGAAGAGGAGGGTTAGGGGGAAGAAGCAGCAGGTCACATGCAGCAGAACTAGCCCTAAAACCCAGATGAGGCTTTCTAAATTGGTGGTTATGTGGAAGATGGGGAAAAAAGTGATGCTTAAGTCCAATACTTCAGACCTTTGTGAATGGAACATGATTTCAAATTAAATAAGCCTTCTTTTTAATGACTGGTCTTTCTGTGTTCAAGGTTAAGAAGCGGAGCTTCTTAATTGTGAATTTTCCCCTTTTTATAGTCAAAAACACATTGTGTGGTGGAGCAAAAAGGAACGGCTGTTACACTTTTCAGGGTATTATTTTCAGGCTGGATTTGCTTGTTTAATTTGATCAGTTAAACAGAAAAGCATTCTTCCCTGTCTGCTTGGTATGGTTCAGTTACACAAAAAAAATGAAGCACTGTTGGGAATTTTCCATTTTTAATATGAAACATTTTGGATCGGATCACAGCCTAATTTGTGCCAGCCGTCTGGTATCAAATTCAATTTGTGAAGGAGAAGAGCAGTTGATTTATCCACCTTAATATCATGGAATATATTTCATAAAATATGGAAAAATATGCACTGCCTTGCACCTGTTTACACATGCAGTAGTAACTGCTGATTGTAGGTATTGCTGGGGATTAATAACATGACAGTATTGAATTTTTGATTCCATAGCAAAAGTATGAAACAATGTGAGTGCATGCAAAGAAGTTTGTCATTCATATGAACAGAAAACACTTTTTATTTCTAAAAGATAGGCCCTGGAGGAAGAGTCTGTTCCTTCGATGTTTCCTTTCCTCCGTCTTTACAGAAGGAAAAGTACATTTCAAGGTGGTCTGATGAGTTGTGTGCCCTTATGGAGTTCCTGAGGCTGATGCGACACAGCACTGTGTTCCCCAGATACCTTCTGCAGTTCTTACATGCTGCTTTACCAGAAAACCTGGAAAAGTGGCATTTCCAATATGTCTTATTCACTTCAGTTACATTTGTGACAGTTTCTCTTTTAAACTATTGTTTATAACACATCAAAAGGAAGATTTGAACAGGATTTGATTCTGCTTCTGTTTTCTGTTTTTGTTGTCAGCTGGAATGCAGGCTCTGATTCCAAAACTGTTGCTTGTTTGCATGTGGATTCTCTAATCTCTGAACTCTTCAGTGATACTAATAACTACTGCAGTGATGTCCTTGTCTTCTTTGGAAGTCAGGTCAGCTCAGATAACATGAACACCACCTGTTGTAATTTGAAAATCTGTTTAAAGCTGTAGTCAGTGGGGTTCTTCTCAAATTGGTCTCTAGTGGCCATCTTCAAAGGCAGTGTGATAGCATTGGGTCCTGTGATGTCAAAAGCTTGGAAGAGAGTGAAATGCATTTGTAATCTGCATCCTGGTTCAGTATTTACTAGGACATTGTAGAGTAGTTAAACACCTTGTATCCTAATTCATTTATGGTGCTGTGGCATTTTCACCAGTGTCTTTTTCCTGTTTTCTCCCCTTAAAAGAAACTTGTTAAAACCCAATTATGGATTGTTCAGGAAAGTAATTGTTTGGATTTTGTGTGGGGTGTTTTGTTGTTGGTTTGTTTGTTTTTTTAAATTTATTTTAAAATAAAAGAATCAGCATAATAACATTGCAATTTACCAAACACTTTAAATAAAAGGGTGGTTACAATACAAAAAGTAAACCTGAAACTGAGAAGGACCATTAGAAATTGAAATGTTAAATTCTGTGAAGAATAAATAATTGCTTTTAGTGATAAATAAAGCTGTATTTTGAATTTAGCAATATCCTGAACACTTTTTACAGTTCTATACCTTCTCTTGGCTGTGCAGTAATAGCTCTTCAACATCACTGTGTTGGTCTGGTGTTATAAATCAGAAGAGAAGAGTTATACTGACCCTGTCCACACAGCCATGTAAGCAAATGCTCAGTGTTATGAGTTGTCTCCTGACCAGGGGGATTTTGTTCTTGTGCTTGAAGCTGAGCATGTGTTTAGATGCAGTTGCAGTGATAAATAACACTTGAATCTGGGTCCAGGTTTTTTCATAGATCTCAGTAAGTTGTTGTAAAACTGGGTGTGTGGTGTCTGAGTGCTTTTCCAACTTAGTAATCCTTCTAGCATTTGGCTGAGTGTTAAAACTGCATCCGTGCTTCTTGCATACTTTTTTTTTCTGACTAAATGCTAGACTTGTGATGCTGAAAGTGTGTAATTGTTCAGCACTTACTTCCTCCTCCTTTCTTTAATTTGAGGATTTGTTTTGACAGCTAAAATTCTGGTGGTTTTCTGGTTTTCTGCTGCAGTAGAACCTATGAACAGATGTCAAAGCAGAATGTTTGTGTCCCTTGTTAAATAGTGAAAATTCAATTTCTCCATTAACTCAGTTTTCCCACCCAAATAATGTAAATTAATTTTGGATTTTTTTTTTATATCATCCCCTATCACAAATTTTCATGTGGTGGTTTAATGACTTAAAGCTAAAATAATATATATTTATTTGTTGAACAACTTTTTTCATTTAAAGATACACTTTTGGTGTTTGATCTAATGCACATCTTTTGTGTGTGTCGGAAATTTTTCTTCAGTTTGTATAATTAATTTTAGTTTCAGAGCAGATTTTTGTTCTGTGCAAAGAACTATTGAAATACTCTATACTTGAAGTACTGGGTGCACCTTGCTTACCAAATAGGTTAAAAATGGTTCAGAATTTTGCTTTCTATAGGACAGAGAAATTACTTAACTTATGAAAAATGCATCGAATTTTTAATTATGTTTTTGGAGTATTCAAATCTACTTAAAAATCATTTATGTTTGGCTTTTTCTGTCTGTCTGATACTGCTTCTTTACCCGCCTGTGGAACGCTTATCTTCAGTTGTCCTAATTGCTTCTCAAGAAATGGGACTTTTTTCTTCACTCTGGAGGAAACTCAGAGAAGGTGCTGTCCAATGGTATAGGGAGACTGGAAAGCACAAGTGTAGTAAATTAAGAGCAAAGTTATGCTCCTTTTTGGATGCAAGCTCACAAAAGCAGAGAAATCAAAAGGTATTGCTGTGCTCTGCTCATAGTTCTGTTTTGCCTTACTTATTTTGCGTGGTTGCTGTAAAGGAGAGTGGTGCAACATTGCTTTCTGTTTGAAGTTTAGATATAACATGAAAAGTGAAGATAGAAAGTCTTAACTTAGAATTTCCTTGACTTTTTTTTTTGTCAGCTAATATTTCACCTTTAATACTAAATATTTGGGTTGGCTGCCATTTTATCTGTCAATCTGTATATGTTTGCTTTCAATGAAAAAGACTTTATCACAGTCATTTTTTAGCTAATATTGTATTTGATATAAAGAAATGTTTGCAAACCAGAGAAGATAAACAATTTCCTTGTCATTAATTCTGCATTTTTAAAAAGAACTGTCAAGTTGCCTTTCTCCAGGAAAATTAATTCTAAATTCTTTGCTGGAAGTGCATAAGAATTTTAAGGCATTTGCTATGTAGGCAAAGTGATTAATCTATGCAGGCCACCCTTGATACCATAGTGCTAGATCCTGGGAATAAATGAATTGGGGGAAAAGGTAAAAATGGGATGTTTAGTAGTCACAGAAGCATTGTGTGTAAAATAAACATCTTGCTGAGTGTTTGTGTGTCATTTTTCTTCCTGAATGTGCCAGCTGCAGTACTTGCTGCTGGCATGGGAGTGAGGAGCGGGGCATTTGCACCATTTGGGGCAAGGCCACTGATCTAACCTCTTTATTTATTTACTGATTTTCTTGCTCACATCATCATGCCTCTCAGTTTGAAAGAACACAGTTATCCATGGGCTTCCTTTCAGCTCACTAATTTGGGAAATAAACTTGGTGAAGGTACAGCAGCAGGGACCTGTCACACTCTGCATGGAGGCTCAGAGTCCTTGTTTGGCCAGGGCAGGGCATTGGTCCCAGCCGTTCCTGGTGCCTTGTGACCGTGACCTTGAGCTGGCTGGGTCAGAGGAGGATGAGGACATTTGCCTGTGCCATATCCTGTCATCCCCGTGAGGCAGAAACTAATGCTTTGTAATTTTCCTTCTGGGATGTTTTTCTTAAACGAGTAATGATCTGTTTGTTGCCTCAGAATTCAGCTGTTGTCAATACCAAGATCATTGTTCTTTTCCTTCAGTGTGGGCTCTGCAGAAAAAGATGGTATGGTGCAGTGAGCCCACCTTACATTTTAAATTTCCAGACTGCCAGGCTTTTTATTGGCCTCCAGGCTTGCCAGAAGCTGGGATCATCTGTTTTGGGATCAGGGATTATGCAGGATTATGGTTTCAGATACACATGTAGTCCTCCTACGTTCTTTTTCCAATTCCTGATCAGTGGCATCTGTTTGATGTAATTTTGTCTTGAAGTGCTGAAGAAACTTGAGGGAAGACAGTGGGTGCTGTCAGCGATGGATAGGGATGGGTAAGTAGTGGTTCTTAAGTTGAATATAGAAAAATTTATATTTCAGTTGGACCAGAGATCAAATGTTAAAACTATTTGGGGCCCTGGTGATGCCATTAGTCCTTTCTGCCCTCATTTGGCTTCAGATTGCTGCTGCAAATCAAGTGCATGTGGATGAGCATTTGTGCCCCTGGGCTGCTCTCCGTGCCCTCTCACAGCACCGGTGAGCAGCACCAACGGGCAGCTCTGCTTCCCTTCCTGGGCGAGCAGACAGGGTCTCACCTGCCCTTCAGGAAGTCACCTGCCAGTGTGCTTTTACTCCTGTCCTTTGTGCTGGCAGGTGAGATACACTTTGTATGGCAGTGCACTAGGCTGTGCTACGCTCTTACCACGAATTAGACAGACTTTTTTGCTAGAGTGGTTTTGGCAGCACTCTGCAAAGCTGCAACTACCAGCAGTTTTTGATGTAGACAGTTCTCTAAATGCCCCTATGGGTCAGGACAAAGTCCCCAAATTTAATTAAATAGACCAAATACTGCAGGATCTGGGCCCTGGTTGGACTTCCATAGAAATTTTTTGTTTTATATAGTTTTCAGATTTAAATATTTCAAAATATTTAAATGTTTGCTGAGGTTACTTGAACTTGTTCCTAAATGCTTGTTCAGCATTGCTGTATTGTCTACAATCTGCTCCTTGTCTCAGCCCTATGGGCTAAGGTTGCTCTCTTTCAATAGTGCAGGTGAAAAGAAAATTGGAAAGTGTTTTCAAAAATGTATTTTCATTGAGCAGCAAATGCTCAGGATATTCCACCTGGTGACGCTTTGTATGGTGACCAGTTGTGAAATTCTCAGTGACAATGGGGACTGGGCATTAATCTGGTCTACACTTTCTTGTGTTTGGAGCTATAGATGTTGTGGGAAAAGTTATTTTTTTAACATACTTGTTTAGTAAGTTATTTTGTTTTCTTTAGCTGTGCGCCCTAAAAGCAACAAAACCACAAAAGCTCTGCTCCAGGGTACAGTACAACAAATTTAATCATAAGCCAGGTTTTTATGGCATAATTCTGAGCTGTAATGCAACATTTCCATAGTGCAGCAGGTAGTGTCAAATTAAAAAAATGTTTATGCTGAAAAGTGTACTTTTAACATGCTTTAGAAGGGCAGTTCAGTGGTATGAAGTAGCTTATCATTAACAGGCATTATCTGGTATGGAGATTTAGCCAGCCACTAAATGTTTTCTGTAACTTTGATGTCACAGAGTGCCACCAGGCTTTTTTTTTTTTCCTTCTTCCTTCTCCCTATTCTGGTTATGCTCTGAGTTCACATAGGTCATGTAAACTTGTATATATGCACGTTTTTCATTACCTAAGGCGTGAAATTGGCTGAAATTTTGGAATTGGATGTTAAAATTTTAGATGTAGAGGTCATTTAATAATTATGTTTGTTTCCTCTGGTTTGTTGCCAGTGATGCATACAGTGCAGCCTTTCAAATTGCCTCTCTCAGAGCTTTGTAAAAATCAGATATGAAAGAATTAAAAATTCATTGGAGGTCATGGTTGTGAGTTTGACTGATGAAGGGTTGAGTGGTCAGTTCATAAATGCTCTTGGGTAGCCTGACTTGTGGCTTCCCCAGGGTGGCTCTGTGCCCTCTTCTGGGCCTGAGTGTTGGTCTCATAAAGTACAGGGAGATCATCTTCCATCAAAAGGTTGAGTAAAATTCAGTGATGGAAAAGCAAAGCAGGCCACAAATTGGCAGAGAACTTGAAGTACTGGCTAATTCTAAAACCTTACTGTATACACTTTTATACATTAAAAAAAAAAGTGGAAAACACATTATTTCCAGATGACAATGTAGTAAATATTCCACTTCAGGAATGCTACAGGCTTGGTTTTGCTGTGAAGATGCAGGACACTGGGAAAATAAATCGTTATTTCAATAACATGCAGTTTTTCACTGGGCCTCCAAATATGGACAGGTGGCAGATCAATTATGCCCCTAGTACTGCTTAACTGTCTTCCTCTTAGGTGTTTAAGCAATGGCTACCTTTGTTTTCCTTGTCTTCTTATATAGCCAGCATGAAGCCTGAATTTGGAGGATTGACTCCTCAAGCATAAGGGTTGCAGACTTAAGTTTAGATGGGGGAAGAAAATCAGAATCTTGCAGAAATTCACAAGTAAGCCCCAGCTGGCCTTGCAACACTTTTAATCTGTGGATTTGCAACAGAAGGTGTCAAATAGAATGTATATGTGCACTGAATTGTATATATATTGAAGTGGTTACAAAGTACTTCCTTTGTAGACCAAAATGAAAATATTTTAGTTAATGCATATTTTAAAAACCCCAAACAAACCACCATCATGGTTAGAGGTATGTGGCAAAGGTACAAAAGTCAAAGCCTTGTGGGTTAATAGTTTTCTGAAAATAGGTTAATTGCAATTGATTCGCCTAAGTGAACTAGAAAGTGTCTGTTCTCAAGTATCTCACAGATTTCAAACCATCCCTGTACAATTACTAATTGTTTTTAACTCTGGAAGTTAGGATTTAAGCAGTAACAGCAGCACTAGTCACGAGGCTGACAGAACTGCTGTGGTGGCACAGACCTGTCTCTGCAGCTGTGTCTGAGTTAGAGGTGAGGCTTTCCTTCCTCACTCTTTCTTCTGCCACTCCACACATGTGCTGATAAAAATAAAATAAAAGTCACTGTAGATTGAACTACACTTGATAGGGAGAAGGGTGTTTTTGGGCTAAGCCATCAGTCTTAGTCTTAAGTGGGGGACCC
The DNA here is from genome assembly GCA_035041135.1 of Platyrinchus mystaceus. Classification (NCBI taxonomy): domain Eukaryota; kingdom Metazoa; phylum Chordata; class Aves; order Passeriformes; family Tyrannidae; genus Platyrinchus; species Platyrinchus mystaceus. The sequence continues at coordinate 26,106,817 of JAWWLV010000183.1, forward strand.
CTGGTGGTCTAG
>JAWWLV010000183.1:26106928-26128518 GCA_035041135.1 Platyrinchus mystaceus
TCACCTAAAAAATCCATTGCACAGGCTTGAAAGGTAAAAAGACCTTTCCCAGATCTTCGTTCACGAAGACTGGCCACATTTTATGTAGTCTTAAGTGATAATGGGCTGAGGTTCCAGCTCTGCCACAGAATGTGCTGCCGCAGACTTCTCATGTGCTTGTCAGCAAGAGGCCTCGCCTGCCCTGGTCTGTCACTCCCTGTAAACTGGACGTGTAGTAAATAGTGGAAGAATGTTGCTAGTGACTAGTTTCTCTTTTGATGCTTCCTTTTTTGGAGCAGGCATCAAAAGTTATTTCTGGGGCAGACTGGATGCCTGATCTCCTGGAGTCCTTTTAGGTTGCTGTAAAGGTCTGGCAAGTGGTAGTGGCATCTCTTTTCACTGGGTTTTGGAACAACTTTCCAGTATTCAGGGCTATATATGAATGGACTGTACCTTAAATGGCTTAGAACATATAGGATTTTAACACATCTGCAGGGATCAGTCGAAGTGTGAAAGTCTGGAAGGTGAAAATCCATCCTCTGCGCTGGTGCTGACAGTTGGCCTTACATTTCTGTGGTGATGATCTGTGCTGTTCTGTTTGGATAGAGGTAGTTTTTTCTTTCATTAGCAGTAAATTTGTTATTTTCTGGTCAGAACTCACTCTACTGGCAATTGCCAGACACTGAAATATTCCTCTGAAAGGCCAATATTTTTCTAATCTCCTTGTTATAACAATGATCTCAGTGGAAAAACTGCTGTGTCCATATTGCTATTGAGGTATTAGCCACTGGGTCTACCTGGTGATCCAGGGAGAACATCTTGGAAAGCACTGCAGAGACAGAGCTGCAGGATGTTGCAGAGCTTATTTTACCTGGAAAGGATTTCCAAGGCAGATTGCTGTTAGTGGCCACACCAGGTGTTATGAGGACATGACCTCCTTGTAAAAACCGTTCTTGTCCCAAGGACCAGTCCTCTGAATTTACTTCCACTTCTGCCTCCTTAGCTCTTTCTGGCATCCTTTTGATAGACTATTAGTAATACCACTCTAGTATGTAAAATGTAAAATGCTCATTTTGTTTTATGTGGCCGCTAGTGTTTGATCTCAAACCTTCCCGTTGTTCTAACACCCTGTGTCTCTAGGACACACAGCACACCCTGCTATAATGTATCCTTGCATTAGTCACTCCTATCAAAGGCTTGATCCAGTGTGATTTAATTTAAGACATTATTCTGTTAGATTAAATGTAAAAATCTGTTTTTTTCTTTTCCTCCTCTTTTTTTTCTTCCTCCATCCCACTGTGCATTGTATAGGCTTTCTATTTACTCTGCCAGATTGACAAGATTATAAATGAGAGCTGCATGTGGAAGCCTCTAATTTTTCATAAGTAAATGAATTAATTTATCATAGCTGTTGTGTTTTATTGCTGTCTCCATGCCAGACTGGCCAGCTTCTTTATTCCCCCTTTTACCTTCTAAACACTGAATCCATGTCATTGTGTTTGACAGCTTTCTGATTCCCCTGTCAGATGCAATTTGGTGCTAATCACATTTTCTTTGCGTAGTGTCAATGATACAGGCCATGCATAATATTCCTGTATGTCCACTTATTTACTTGAAACACAGCTGAAATGTCTTGGGCATTAATCTGACGGAGCTACTACATTAAAATGCAAAAATGATGCTTGAGTAGTAAGATAATGTGGTGTGGCAGATGTGCAGTAGATAACATTGAGGCTAAACTAGTGATCTTTACCAAGCTCTGATACATTTTATTTGTTGGGTTTGCATACCTTTTCATTAAAAAAGATGGTAATCAGTTCTGGTTCATTAGAACAGTGTCACTTATAATTTAATTTCTTCTTTGTGATCAAACTATGAGAAACTGCTCCACCCCCCATTTTTTAAGTACAGGTAATTTTTTTTTTTGCTTTTTTTGTTTAAGTTGTGGGACATATTTCATATATGCTGACTTTTAATGGGCATGTTCAGTTCTTTCAGTTTGAAGTGTTTTAACTTCCTGGTTTTTTTCATTCCTACATCTCTGCAGTTTTAAAAGCTGCTATTAATTGTCCTGAATATTTAAAATTTCTGTAAGATCTGGTAGTCTGTTATTGAAAGCTAGAGCATGCTGTAGGTGTTCATCTCCTAACTCCTTCAAAGGTATGTTTGCAACACTTACACACCTTAACTGTATCAAAATTATATTTCTTAGTATGGGGGGTTTTTTCACTTACCTGTAAATGCATTTTTGTTGTTGTTTTGAAATCCTTCTCTTCCAGCAAAGAAAAGTGCATGTTTGTAGAAGACAGTGAAACTATAGGTCCCTATAGTGCATATCAAGAATTTGGTTTAGTTAGTATTTGCCTACTGAATTATGCATTTCCTTAGGTTTCTACCTGTTTTTGTCTACTCTGAAATACTGCTATCTACTCTGCTACTGTATAGAAACAGTGATGATGGCTCGTGAAAGACCCAACTGCTTTATAGACTGTTGAAATTTATTCTCCCTTTGAAAGAGTGTGCTTAAATATGAGATTTGGGAAAGGCTGTAGTGTTGATCTGTCATAAAATGAATGAATTTTGAGAAATGTATAATTTAGGAAAACATTCAGACTAGTGTATGCTTGTCAGCCAAAGAGACAATTAAGGATTTTTTGTCTAACAGCACTGTCTGCATATGAGCCTGGCAGCTGAGTGTCTTTATTTTAGAGTATATACTGATGTTAGGAGTAAGAGCTTCTGCAGAGTGAATCAGCAGTTCTAAACTTCCCATCTCTTGGTATGGGAATTCTGTTCCCACACAAACAAAGAGATCCAAAGTTGGAGAACATGCTTTATGGAGAGCACATGGATTCTGCTTAACAATATTTGCATGTGTCTGCAGACAGACTATATATGCTTCCAATAAAGCATTTTGGCAAGTAATTAAAGTGCAAGTCATTACATGGTGGGGGTTTCTAATGATGTTATTTCTTACAACAGGCAGTTTTGTGTATTCTGTGAGGACTCAGGGTTCTTGAAAACTGAAGTTTCACCCGAAACCCTGAATAAGGAGTTCTAATTTAAAATACCTTTCTGTTTATGTGGTGTCTGCTTACGTGTGCTTGAAACAACATGGACCGTGATGTTGAAATTCTTTCCTTTTCTAAAAGGACAGGTTAAAATTCTTGCAGTAGGGGCACTCACAGTGACCTGTGCAGGGCTGTTGAGGCCTGTTGGATAACACATGGAGAGGGACCTTCAGTTCCGAGATGTTTCATTGCTTTTGTGGGCAGCTGTAGGTAAGCGATTTGACAGAGCACATTGGTTCTTTTGTATGTAAAATTAATATCAAGATTTTATAAAGCACTTCAGCTATTGACAAAAAATGATAGTGAGGAAAAAAGATGATTCCATGGGACTTAAGAGAAGTAAACTTAACTCCAGGTTTTTCGTGGATATCCTGTACTATCATATAAATCAGCTTCATTGTGCCTTTATATCTGTTGGTGGAGTAGGAATGATAATTCTGCTGTACTTCACAAGTCTTCATTAAATACATATATACACACATGTGTACACACACTACACTTTTTGTACTTGATTATTTTTGGGACTTTCCATTGTTAGTGCATAGATAGTGTGCTGTTAGCAACAAATAAGCATAATAAAACCAGTGCTCTGGATATGAAGGATTTAGGTGATTTACTTAAAATTAAGGAATTGGAATGTGGCTGTTCTGCATTTTTTTTATTCATGGAAATAGAAAATGTTTAATAACCTTAATACATCATCCACTGAGAATATGGGGGAAATTCTTCATATTGTCTTACACTGTTTGTACTACATTAATTCAATGCATTTTTTTTTTAAATAAACTAAGAAAATGCAAAATAATTCCTGTTTACTAGCAGAGCTGCCAGTATTTACTTCATGTTCCTTTTCAGAATGCTTCAACAGTATTTGTATATGCTTTAAGTTGCATGAATGATTAGTTTACCTTGTTAAAGGCATTTGAATCTATATAATGATAGTGGAGCTAGAACTGGGGGTTTGGGCTACCTTAAAATCATTTTACCTCACAGCTATAGGGCAATTCATTGTGCTGCATAATATATTTGAGTGTGGATGTGAATTCTTTGATTTCTTTCACTTATATTTTGTTTTTGTTTTGGAAAATATTGAAAGGGCTCCAAAGCAAGATTGAAGTGAGTATATTCAACCCTTAGCCTCTGTGCCGAGACTCCCTGTGGTGATGATTAATTGGTAATGTGAACATCTGTGAGGGAATAGTGGAAGTGCCAGACTTTTCAGAGGGGCTATAACTACTTGATAGGCTTCATGCTCATATGATGTGGAAGAAAGTACCCACAATATATAGATAAATCACCTGCTGTTAGTGACTCAGATGATTTAACTTGTGTTCTTTAATAATGCCTGAGGAAATACTGGTTGAGTAACTAACTGAATATTGGTGAGACTATGGTCTGGTTGGATGTGCAGTACATCTTAGGGCATTTCTGCTGATGGTTTGGGTGACCTTGTTTTGGGGAGATTTATGGACTAATTAAGTTGGTCAACACATGTCCAAGATGAGGAAAACTAATGGTAGACTCCTGCAAGTGTGAGTGGGAATGTGACTACAACAGAGATGTGCTGGGAATTTACATGACTCATGTTTACAAAGTACTGGTTTGAGAATCTTGTACTCACGGATATCCAAAGAGAGAATGCGAATACTTGCGTTGAAACCGAAACATGCTCCTTGTCTGAAAAAGTGCATTTTTTTCTTCTTCCCCCCAGAAGTACCATCTTGTGGCTTTAAAAGACCTTAAAGGAAGACATCTAGAGACTTGTTAAAAATGAGTGATTGTTTTTCAAAGCTTGCTAAAAATACCAGTATGGGGGGAAACCCTGTCAAGGTTGTTTTTCAGTAACATGTACTTAGATTCCTGTTACGAAATGAAAGTTGAAGCAGCGCTGTGTTTGGTGCTCTTGGATACGGGAACTTTCAGAAAGGGTTAGGTGCATAATCACATCAGCAGTTGTTGCCTCTTTTGTTCGCTTTTAATGCAGCTGCTAATGGATTCTTTTTTTTTTTTTTAACAAAGCATCAGTTAATGTGAGAATTAATATCTGATAATGGGGGACCAAGAAATCTTTGAATGTTAATGGTATTATACGTGCTCTCTCTACCCCTTTATATTTGCATTCTAATAGGATTGGAATATTTTAATGGCATAAAAAAAATCTGTAAAAAGATTGTGTGTGGGTAAACCCTCAGTGATGCATTTTTGGATGAGAAATTTGGGGTCACCAGTTGATTTCACTGTCAGCATAACAACTGTGTTGATTGCAGAAGGAAAAATGCCTTAATAGTCAGTGGGGTTATGTCCTGAGATCCTGTTTCCTAACCATAGAGTGAACTGCCTAAAGTCTAAGTGATTGAAAAGTAAACAAAAATGTAATTGTATTTAACTTAAATATATTTCTGCATTTATTTAAATGATCATTGATTTTCAGTGATTGATCGTCACTAAAATGTTGATATGCAATTAAATGTCTTTACATTAAATTTAACGCTTTTTTTAAAGAGGAGAATGCATTATATGCATATTTATGCAATGATACTTAGCATACATTTATTCAGTCTTAATTTTTACATTTAGCTTAGGAAATGCTGAGTGACAGTTCTTATTTAGTAGACTATTAATTTCTTCTTCATGGCTTGTGTCAAGCTAGTTTTAGTAATTGAAGTTCAATTAAAGCTGCGGAGAACTAAAATGAATTTTAGTTAGGAAAAAATGGGAAGCATTCTGGATGTGTATTGGGAAGAGTTTTGCATTTAACACTGATATATTGAACAGAAGCTGTTTGCAGATGATGCATGATAGACTATGGAGCTGATAAAGAAGATGAGACCAGGAGGAGTTTCAGGGGGAGCTCCAGGACCAGATTCTCCTGGTCTTTGAGCTAATGGTGCTCAGCTCTTGAGTTTAGTTGTTTTTCAGAGGCTGTGAGAAAGAAAGAAAGACTAGTGAGCTTCCCTGATTTTCAGTGCTCAGATAATTTTTCATTTGGAATGTACTTCTTATTGAATTGGATCGCTTAGATAAACTGAAATGAGAATATACTCTTGGCAAAGAATTGGCATCTATGGCTGTTGGTAGCTCGTCACTTCATCTGTTCAGGACGCTCCAGCTCTGTGTGATCTCTTGGCTTTCCCCTCCTCAGTAGTCTGAGTTTCCTTAAAATGTTGCACAGGAACATGTTACTTATGAGCACTTCTCTGGAGGGTAGGAATTGTCTGTGGAATCCTGACACCTTTTTTAGTCTAATTTGCATTACCTTACAGATCAGACAGTAGCCTACCTCTCTCTTCCTTGGTACTGAAGCCCTGAAGGTCAAGTGGCCAGTAGTTATTAGTAGACTACTGATAAGAAGATGCAGCAGACTTGAAAGCACAGCTCTGCAAACTTCATTTTGATTAAAAACTGTATGTTATTCCCAGGTAACCTAAAGCGCATGTGTAGGAAAAAGCAAAGAGCAAAAAAAAATTTTTACCACAAAAGCAGTTAGAACTTCTGTTTAGAGTATGTATCTCGTGCAGAAGACACTTGGCAGATTTTTCTCTGTTGCTTAATGTCGCTGAAGAGTAGATTAACTTCTGTTGTTTTCTATTCTTCAGCTTTTCTGCAATTCCTGGATCTCTGTGCAGGGCAGATGTGGAGGGTGCACTTCTGGGTGTGGATCTTCTGAGGGAGGCAGATGGAAATGCCTTTTTGGCATGATGTTGGTGTTAGACCATGGAGTTCCCAGTAAGAGCAACCACACTGGGCTTGGCCTCTGGGCACAGTCTGCAGCCTCAGACTGTGTGGTGCCCAGATAAAACTTCTAGATTAAAAACTGTGAGAGGAAGGAGTGGCATTTTTTTGCTTCCTAAACATCTCTCTCCAGTTTGGGTCAAAGTGGATGGTGGGCATCCTGGGGTGTTTGCCAGCTGTGGCTCCCATTCTTTGCTACAGTGTGTGTGTGTCTTGTGTCGTTTTGGTTTGTTTTTTTGTTTTTTGTAGGCTTCTGGGTGTGTGGTTTTGGGGTTTTTTTGGGTTGGTTTGTTTTTTTTTTTTGTTGTTGTTGTTTTTTGTTTGTTTGTTTGTTTTGGGGGGGGGTTTGTTTGTTTGTTTTTTGTTTTGTTTTGGTTTTGAGTTTTTTAAAGTAGTCTGGATACCCAGATCTCTAAATCAGGAGTAAAGTTGTTTTTGGGGACCTGCCTGAAGACCAGTGTTGAATTCTTCAGTGTAAGTGTCTGCTGAGTTACTAATAATAAGCTATTTAACTTATATTGGATAGGAACCCCTGAGACTTGATTTCAGCTAACTGTGGAAAAACACTCTCACTTGGAAAAAAAATAATTTGACTGGAGGATAAGAATTCGAGGCAGAGTGAATATATTTGTTAACTTGTCTGGAATTTTGCTTTGTGGATTCTTTTACCCCTTGGGTTCTTTAAAGCCTAGAAAGCCTCAAAGAGCAGTGCACCATTATGAAAATGTTTACCTGGAGGGGATAGCATAGCCACAGAAGAACAGAAAGCTGTACACATGCAGGAACCTATTCAGAGTAGCAAGAATGTCAGTCTTATAACAGGGTATTGGGTTTTTTCCTCACGCCGGAAGAAAAATGTTTAAAAAATCTTCCATAAGAGTAGATGAAGAAGTGAATCAATATTGTTGGCTTTTTCTACCAACTCGAATATTCATGTATTCCAGACCCTTGGGATGATGTCAGGTAACAAGGTGATGTGGCAGTGAGGAAGGCAAATGCGATTCTACTGTGAATCTGTTCAAGTCCTAGTAGTAAAGCTGGGAAAACATGAATTCTCCTTTACAGAGTCTGGTGAGAGCTCAGCATGGGTAGGTCAGGGAATAGCCATGACCATTTGTCTGGAGGAGGCTAAAATACTGAGCTGGTTGTCTGCCTTCAGTTTTGATGACTGTGATATTCAGTATTTTGAACATGCATGGCAATGGAAAAATTTAAGGAGAATTTTCTGTTAGCTGAAAGTGTTTTACTCCTCTCCCATTGTGTTATTTATTGAGTAGTTTAGCTTACTTTTGGAAGTGGAGCCTGGTGTATCGTTTACTTTGAGGGTTTTTTATATAAAAATGGTTTGCATTATGAATAGATCCCTTATAATTTGTAATGAGGAGTGGAAAATGGATGAACAAGCTTCTCTCTGAAAAATCACATTTGAAATTTCTGAGTAATGATCTGAATGGTCTGAAGTCATTTATTCCTAAGACATATCACTGTTTTGCAGAATATTCAAACTACTGTAATCAAAACTAAACCATGTCCTAAGAATGATTATTTTTTCCCAAAAAAGAAAGCTTCAGATCACATTAAAACAGTATTTTGGAGTTATAGGAATCTGTTAATCGAATTCAACATGTTGGTTAAAAATATTTTTCAGTGTTTTGTATTATTTAAATAAAATTTTAGTTTCATTAGCGTAGGTAAGAAACAAGGCTCAGTGCCATGCAGTGTATTCAGTGCAACAGAAAAGTTACCTTTTCTTTCCAGGCTTTTCTTACAGAAGACAGTCTCCTTAAGAAATGTTAAGATAATTTTAATCAGTGCTCAGAGGTCAGACTTGCAGTCCCCATTTTTATAGCTAACTCTTACATGGAACTTTGCATCAAGTAAACATTCAATGCTGTACTTAATAGGGTATTGAAATTCAGACTTGGAAATGAGTTTTGTGTCAAAATCCATCTAATGAGCAATTATAAAATTACTTACAGGAAATGTACTTTGGTTTTACTTTTTGGATCCTATACTGTTTTGGAAGGACAAGAACACTACTGGTATTGTAATTTTTCAAATTATGGTTATTTTTTTTCTTGTGCATTCTGTTTTAATAGGATGTGTTAATATTTGAATAACAAGTATCAATGCATGGGTATTAGAAGGGTATCTGTGTGAAATCTTGTCTGCTTGTAAACACGTTCATGTTCAAGGTGCATACATTGTTACTGCAGTTGAAATATGAATGTTAACTCTCAGAAAACCTCAAAAGTAGGTTTAGTTTTACTGTGGATCTTGAACACTATGTCAACATTTAATTTGTTTACTAAGAAATTAAGAAACTTATCTATGAAATTATGCTGTGGGCAGCTAATGTTAGGGTAAAAAAATGACTGAAATTTATAATATGTAGATCGTTCTTTTAAGGAGTATAATGAGCAAAGCAGCAGTAGGATGTCTGTTGTGAACTGATTGCTGAAATGAGTAATTGTCACTGAAGGGTGTTTTGTTATTTCCAGAGCTGTGACTATCTCTAGAAACGTTACTTCTAGTTTTATTGTTTTCACAGTAATGGTACATTACAATGTCAAGCCAAAATAAATTTTTTCTAGTCCTTTTGTTCCGGTAGTTCATTTTGGAATGTATATTTCTGGAACTGCAGTGTTTGGAACCACTATGCTGCTTCTAAAGTTTCAGAATATTTCACAATTTTGAATGTTACTGATCTTCTGGGGCAGCATAACTTTATAGCTGTTGTGGAGTTCTTAAACTGATTTGCCTTTAAAAAGAAAACAAAACACTGTTCTTCTGTGAGTGACAATGATTGACTTTGTAGTCTTCTATTAACGAGTATGATGATTCAAGCTGTGTGAATTAGCCAATTACTAAATAGATTCTGAGGATTTTGGTGACATTTCTGTTGCATTTCTGTTAAACTTCCCTCATGTTCCTCTGTCTCAAATTTTATGCATAAAAGGACAATGATGTTTAGGAACTTTTTTTTAGGAACATTGTTGCTCGAGGCCAAGGTCAGCTGGCTTCTACTGCTGAAACATTGAGGGTCATGACTTCTGAAAATGAGGTCACTGTGTGAAAGGCAAAAGGTATTAATTTTCTATTTTTTTCAAAGGGCTGTGCATGCTTTATTATAATGCACTAGAAACTACCTAGGAATGCTGTTTATTGACAGAATTAATAATAAACTAGGAGAGACTGATAGCATTAGTTTATCATTAGGGACAAACCTTTCCTCATCAAGGTGACAACCAGTTTTGTAAGCTTTCTTTTGCCTTTCTAGAGCCTGACATATAAACTGTCAGAGACAGGGCAAATAATGCAGTCTCACTAAGCGAGGCATCAGTAGGAATTGGACTCTTGGCAGTTGTAAATACTGAAATGTTTTTCTGCACAGACAGAAACACAGTGTGAGAACTGCATGACGTGTGGCAACATCCCAAGATTTATCAAGCCTGTCTGTGCTAATGGAAGTTGTTGTGTGTGCTATGCTGTACAGATGGTTTTACACTTTCTGATGGGTTTTACAATTCAAGTATTTTTGTGCTGCCTTTTTTTTTGTACTTCTAAAGTTTCATTGCCCCATCCTATAATGTCCTCTAAAAAGATCAAAGCTGTTTAAACGTGAATAAACAGCTAATTCATATACTGTCACTGAGTAATGGGGGCCAAAGCAAAAACTTATTTTGGCACATGGTACATGCTGTCAGATCAGTGAGAGAGAGGGAAAATACAACTTGGTAGAAGTTGATCTGGGTTTGTCATGGCTTTACATCTAGGAAGGCTAAATGCACACTCAAGACAGTAGCCAAGGAAAGCAGTTTTGTCTATCTGGCACTTGTGAGGCCACAACTGGACTGCTGCATCTCCTTGGATGCAAGAAAGACATTGACATACTTGGGGCAAGCTCAGCACAGGGCCACCAACCAGTCAGGGATTGAACATGTGACTTGGGGAGAAAAGGTGAGTGACCTTCATAGGATAAAGGGGATCTTGTTGCTGTTTATAACTACTTACTGGGAAAGTGTAGAGGAGACTACACCCTACCTTCTTGAAAGTCCACAGTGAGAAAAGAAGAGTAAATGGGCATTAGGGGTCATAAGGAAGACCCTATTAAGATATGAGAAACTTTTTTTTGCACTACAAGGAACTGGAACAGATGTCCAGATATTGGTAAAATCCACATCCTTAGAGATGCACATAACTGGGTCAGCCTCTGAGCAACCTGGGCCAGCTTTAAAGTTTGAGCCAAGTGCCAGCATGGCCCTACTTTGAGTGAAAGAGTGGACCAGTGACTTCCAGAGGAATCTTCCAACCTAAGTTGTTCTGTAGGCCCTACTTACTAGGATCTGGAAAATATATGAAGGTTGAAGTGCTTAATACAAATTGGTTTTTTAACATCCTAAATGATTGCCTAGAGTGCCATGCAAATTCCTAAGAATTTCAATTATACCCTCTGGTCTTACTTGAAATGCTATAATGTCTCTTCACCACAGTTTACTTTGGTTTAAATTTCTGAGGATTTTCGCTCGTCTCTGTAATCTGAAGGTTAGCAACCTACCTCGGAGGACTCTGCTTCCCTAAATTTAGTATTCATTTTGTGCAGCTGAGACACTAGAAGGGAAAAGTAAGAACAAGTAAAAATTATTGGTACTGCAAGTATATCTGGCAGTGTACTGAAGGGCAACGTTTTCTTCAAGTATTTATAGCTAAGGAGGCTCAAAAGCTTCATAACCAGCTTCTGCCTGTTTTATATAAAGCTGTGAAATGTTTTAGTCACCTTAAATGGCATCTTCACGATCAGACAGTTCGTGGGAATTTTGGGAGAGTTTGCAAGCACCCATGTGGATGTGCTGAAGAGTACACACAGGGTATGAGGGGAGTGGGAAAGGAAGCTACTGGAAAGGAAGACGGAGGGTGCTGTGGGTGCTAGCAAGTGTGAAGCCACATGCCTGCTATCATCTCACACGTGGCTGGATTGATGCTTGTTTGTTAATGCTTTGGGATCCTTAGAAAACCTGTTAAAATGCCCCACCAATGAAGAAGCTTTGAGTCCAAGAGCTGCTCAGTTTCTTCTTGTGATGAAATGCTCGGCAGCAGTTCACTTAAGCGTTTATTTATGCCTTAAATCAGGACTGCCCAACAGTCTGTATTTTTACAATCCATCAGCTTTCCCAGGACTTGAAAAGCATCTAGAAAGGTGTGAGAAGGTGGGGAGAAGAGATCGATGCTGGACAAGTGAATGGCAGGCAAAGTGCCTGCTAGAAGTAGGAGTGGGAATGCCTGTGCTGCAGTAGGAGCTGGGAGCAGTTTGAGTTCTCTTCATTTGGCTTTCCACCCATCCGCCTCACTTCACCATGTGTGACTTGGAGTATCCAGGGGTGATGTGGGTTCTCTGTTCAACAAGGATGCTTGTTCTGTCAGGTGGGTTTTGTGATGTTGTGTAACTAAGCTGTTCATTTAGCATTGAAGTAGTATTCTAAGGTAAGATAATTCGTATTAAGAAATTGCTATAATTCATGTTATGAGAGTCAACACTTATTGCTGCTTACCCACAATATAGTAACTAAGATGTCACTTTCATTTCTAAGTATAGACTGTCTTATTTCATGGCACAGTAAATTTTTCCTTTTCAGTGGCTGATTACAATAAGTGCATTTGACAAGCACGGTTCTAGTAAGTAATGCAGTCTTTCATATTAATTATCTACATTTTTATAGTGCCATTTTAAATGGACTCTCCAAAATTAGCTCATCTTCTATGAAGTCCATATAGGTGAAAGTACTCAGTTTCAAGTTAAGCAGAAAGGAAATAATCAGTCTTGCAGTCCTCCTTGTATTTGTTTTTTTCACTTGGATAGAGGAATTAAAAAAAGCAAAGGGCATTTGTTATCTAGCAAAACTCAGAAGCTATTTCACATGAAAACATAATGAGTGTGACAGGCTACAAATAACATTGAACATGAATCTTTTACAGAAGAAAGGAGAAATGTCCTTTGGTATATTTACTTCAATCAACCCTAATAAGGCTTGTTTTATGTGTTTTATGCATCCGCCATCATAATTATAAATCCTTGACATTTTAGCACTAGCATTTATATCTGCCAGGGAAGCTACCCGGAGTCAACCCTCAAGGAATGTCTGTATTGTACTATGGATCTCCGTAACAGCTCTCAAGTAGTTACTAAGTGGCTTAAAAAATTACATCTCAGTCATGCTTGAAGGGCTCATCAAACTTTGCCACAAATATCAATGTTAAGTACCCAATCAGCTGCATTGTTTGAAGTACAGTCACGTGTGCCCATGGAGGAATAGGTTGGACAGGAAGAAGAATTATAGAAGGGCTCATCAATCAGGTAGATGTTTTGTTGATTTTTGTGGTTTTTTGTTTTTTATTTTCTTTTTTTTTTGTTTCATGATCTTTCAAAAACTCCTTTCCCTTCCTCCTGGAAGAGCTGGGGATTGAGCAGGGTCTGGTCTCTCTTCTAGGCATGCTGCATCTCTTCCTATTTAATATTTTCCTTGTACCCTTGGAAACTTTAGAGAGCAGAGGCTACCAGTGTTTGTACTGGGTGCAGCAGGATTCTCTTCTTGGCTGCTTTTGAACAGTACCAAACAAAAAAAATCTGAATAATAAGGGTAGAAAAAGTGTCAGGTGGTCTTTGGGAAGATACTTCGGTGTATGTCGTTTTGGCATGTAGGTAAACAAGATGAGCTAATCACCATAGCTTTCATGTAATGTCTCTGTAATTTGTTTTCATATGTAGGTGTGAAGGAAGGATTGCCATATGGTGTGTATATTGGTATTTTTCCTTGACAGCCTTTATTTTAAGTTAAAGGAATTCCAAGGCATACTATTATGTAAGAATACCATTTCAAATACTTATCAGTATATACCAGAAGAATGCCTTGAAAGAATGCTGAAGAAAGGTTGTAGAGCTCTAGGAAAGTTTTAAATTGAAAAATTAAATAACACCTTCATCCATTTTTGAGGTACCCTAATTACCTTAGTTCTGTCTATGTTGCACTATTACCAGTCTTTCATCTTTTAACCATTTGAACAGGATTTTTTCATAAGTAATATATAAAATCTGATTTTACATTAATTATTTTGTGGAGTTCTGAAGCAGCTTTCACAGTGGCTTTGTGAAGTTTTTTTTTTTTTGTTTCAACATTTGGTACATTTTACTCTCAGTCATCTTGCCTTGATGTAAAGTCTGCTTGTCCCCTCATGGGCATAAGTTCAAAGTATCACTTGTGCCTGTAGAAGAGTTTCTGTTAGGAAGGTGAACTCCTTGAAAGAACTGCAGAAATGTTCCTGCTGTGTGTTCACGCTCGGTGACACTTGTGCACAGTGCTCTGGTGTGCTGTCGTGGGAGTGGAGGCACAAACATTGGTCCAGCTTTGATAGAGGAGACAGAGATCCATCACTGCTGCAAGATTACAGACATTGGTAGTCTAAGGAAATGTTAACTCGATGTGTTGGCAGAAATTTGCTTTGTGTGGTTCACAGAGCTGAAGCAGCTGGAGATGGAGAGTTGCTCTTCTTCCTGGTTTAGTTCCCTGAACTGTCCCACCATGGGTGGATATTGTAGCACTGGTGGTTGGGGAAAGGGGAAAGTTGTGCCACAGCAGCCTCAAAGTAGATGCCAGATTTTGAACTTAAGATGGCCTGGTGCAAACTGCAGGGGTAACCTTACCTTTGCCTTGTGTTGGTGCTTGTGCTTGAGTGTCTTGGATGGCTGGAGTAAAGAACTGTCCCTGCCAAACATATTACTGAAAAGGGAAAGTTGCTGAATGAAAGCAGGGAAAAATAAAAGAAAAGTGTCCCTTGATCCTATTTCCCTTTTTGCATTAGTCATATGTAGGCTGCTATTGACTGCAGCCCTTTTCTACCTGTGTCTGTTTGTTTGCGTGTGCAAGCACCTGAGAAGAAGTGAAGTTTTGACCTTATAAATTTTTTTAAAATGTTATTTTGAACATTGCTGCACTCTGGTATCAATGTGTCACGTATAGAAACAATGTGTGTCCTTTTGCCTCTATGTTTTGTGTGTGTAGGGATAAATACAAGATTAGTTTTTTGGGGCCCAGATTGAGTGACCAGAGAACAAGGTAATGTGATCCTGTGGTGAACATCAGTTTTCTGCTGTAGCTTGAGCCATTCTCCTTATGTCATGAAGTTCAGTGAAATAGTCACCAAGCTTTTCATTCATCCTTCCTGACAGCGCTTTGTTTAAAATGCAGGTGCTTTCTGTGAAAAGTCTTTACTAATGGACCCCCAAAAGGGAGAATTTTTTAGCTGCATTATTTCATAAGCAACTAATAATCACTCCCACAGGAATCAGGAACATTGGCCATCAGAAGTAAAGATATGGTTAAAATAAACAGCCTTGTTTCATGAGTAAGCATTTAAAGTCATGGGCAGGGATTATCTGAACAGGAAACAAATATGTCTGGAAGAAACTCACAATTTTACTTCTTTCAGTTGTCCGTAAGTGAGAGAAGAATGTAGATAAAGTGAATGTGGAAAAAAATTGAGGCAAAATTTTCATTCAACCTAATGAAAAATTTAATACAAGTCGAGCATTTAATTTCTTTTTGTTTCTGACTGTATAATTTTAGCTGTGGAAAATTGCATCTTTTCAATCACGCAGTGATGCTAGCCTATGACTGAGAACTTATCTTAGTGATTTTATCCTAACAGTAATTGAAAGCTGATTAATTCAATTGCAAACAAGCTTTTATTTTGCCATTTCTTCCTTAGTACTTTGAGTATACGCCTGGTGTTTGGGGTCAGAAAAGAAATAGTGGTGTCTATTTTCTAATTCAGTACAGAAAAGCTAGTAAAATATACAGGTTTTAACCTTATTAACAGTAATCTAGTTGTCAGAAGTGTAGTTTGAAGAGAAATAATTATGAAACCTTTTTTTTAAAATGGCATATAGGGCAATTTAAAATCAGCTGGTTTTGGCTTAACAAACAAGTGCCTTAAAAAGCAAGATGTGTGATGTTCAAAGGTGAGGATGTTTTTCTTTGAAATTCTGAAACTCCATGAAGTCGTTCATGTCTAATTGAACTTAATTAGTAAGCACTAAAACAAGACTGCTTCATTCTGAATTTGGAAGGACTTCTTTTTGCTGCCTCTTGTGTGAATGGTGCCTGTCTGAGCACACGGGAAGTGTGTTCACCTGGGAGCCCTGTGCTCCAACACATTCTGCAGCTGCTGCAGGCAGTGACAGCAAGGCTGCTGCACCTTGGGTGTGCAAAGTAACATCCCACGTGGGAGCAGGGATGAGGGAGCACTTTTGCTCATGGGGATTTTTGAAATGAAAGATTGAAAATTTATTTTTTTTTTTTTTAGTTCAGTAAATACAGTTTTTCCCCAGGGTAAAACACACTGCTGCCTCGTGCTCAGTCCCTTTCAGTCAGTAACATCATTGTCTGCTATTAGTATTTACCCACCTTTTTTTTATGAGGGTTGATCTTAATTGAATGTGTGTCTGTTGCTCTCTGTGTTTGGGAATATAGACGTTTTACATAATCTTGTTTTACTTTTCTGCAAGCTCTGCAATTGAAACATCATTAAACTATTGAAAGAGCTGTGGCATAGGACACCATGAAAAGTTTAAATTTGGCTGAACTACAGTGCCTTGTAATAAGATGCCACTTATAAACAACAAAAATGCTAATAAAGTAGAAGCGTTCATTATTGCTGCCTTGCGTTGTGATTATGTCAGTATTGGTAGGAAAGAGTTTATTAATCAGAAATGACAGACAAGTGCTAAATTTTGATAATTTATTGATTTTGATTTTCTAGGTAATTGGTGGGATGTTAATAGAGATTGCAGGAATACTGAGGTAGAACCATTTCACCTATACAGAAATACGCACATGTCTTTCACAGTAAATACTCATGTTCTTTAAATAAGCTCTAAAAAAGGAGATGCTGGACTACAGCAAGTGTAGAAAACTGCATAACTTAACACAGTTTACAAATATCTACAGTAGTATTTTGGTGTGTTTAAAAAAAAATCAGCTGACCTACTGAACTCTCAGTATTTGTAAATATTGAACTGGTAAAAAATAAACTAGTGTTGCTGTTGTCATGATATGTTTGTGGGGGTTTCTTAATGTGTCCTGAAATTCTTTTCAGTCAGAAGAGTTTGGCAGTCAGTTCCAATTAAAGAATTTTCCATACTGGAAATGAGAAGTCAATTATGACAATTATTTTTGAGTAGTTGATTTACATAACCTTAATTGTATTCATTCTCTTTGAAAGGCTGAAGCAGATATTTATAATACTTTGATTGATTAGCAGTGTATTTGTGTTAAATTTGCTACTGGTAAGATGCTCCTACAACTGCAGTCCTGAGGAGTTATCTCCCAAATAAACATTTTAGAAAACAAATGGCTGTTTATTTCATTGGAGAAGAAAGGCATTGCGCCTTTGCTACCTCCACACGCAGTACTGTAGCATCTCCCTTCCACACTCTGCAAAAAACTCTAGATCATGTTACTTAATTACTGGTGTGTTCCATACTGTGAAGAAATACATTTTCTTTGCGTTTTCTGATCTGTCAAAATAGTGCCTGGGTGTAAACTGGGGAACTGCGGGCTTCTCACGGGAGTCGCTCACAGAATGACAGCAGTAAGAGACGTCCCCTCTATCAGGTGGGTGTCAGGCCTACATGGTCTGGCTCAGGTGGGATCTTCTTCCCGGCCTTTGCCAGTCTGTATCGTGCATGTTGGCCAGATATTGGCTGTGCCCTCTCTGCTCCGGCTTGGAGTGCGAAAATGGAACGCTGGTGTAGGTACAGTTGGGAAGGGGAGCAGTGCCAGAGGTGCCATCTTCTCGTGCTTCTGCTGCAGGGGGAGACAAGCCAGTGGCTCTCCAGCTGCTGAACCTTCTTGATTGGTGAATATAAGTGACAGTACTTTAAGCTGCAGAGCTGCTACAGTATCAAACCACTTACAATCCTTCCATATAATTAGGCAGGAGAAGACCTGGTCATTTTATCCTCTTGGTCACTGTGATTTCTGCCCCTCATTTTGCCTAAACCCAGTTTGTGACCAGGTGTTAAGGCAGGTGTTTGACTTGTAGCCTGTTAGCTCTTGGGCAGGTGCTCTAGAGACCTCTCTGACAAGAGGACATTATTGTTGCAATTGAAACTTTATTTTAACCTGGGCCCTCTGCAGATCGGGCGGGTCCCCACTAATGCCCTCAGTCCCGGGCGAGGCTTTCAAAAGCAGGACTCCCTCAGCCCTCAGGGACAGTGCCCGCCCGTGTCCCTGCCCTCCCTTAGGGGCCCTTCCAAAGGAGCGGTGGGGATGTGACCACCAGCCCTGGGGAAAGTGGTAGGATGCACCAAGGTGAGGAACAGCCATGCCGGGGATCCAGGGAAATGGCTGTGGTGTGGCCACGATGCAGTCGGCCTCTTGGGGCTGGCTGGTAGGTAAGCTGCCATATCTTACAGCTGTCAGGAGCCTGAGACCTGAATAATTTTATATTATCATTTTTGCTAAGGATTCATTCAAACTAAGGGGGACTAAGGAAAGGTACAGTGCTTAGAAACCGCAGTATGCAGTAGTGTCACATGGTAGGTGAGGCTGCGGGAGAAGCAGTGCAAGGCCAAACTGCTGCTCTGGTCTCTGCCCACGACCTGTGGAAAATACTCCCAGAAAGTGCATAGAAATAGGGGGCTTACAGCATCAGTATCTCCTGGTTTGCCTGTCTGATTTTTACTGCTACATGTTTTGGGGGCTTCTGAGGCTGAGGTAGTGCTTGCTTGTTTCCATTTAACAGTTCTTGTCGGTGTCTTCCATCCCTTTGTCTAATTTTTTTTTTTTTTAACCAATTCCTCCTTTCCATCTTTGCAACATCCTGGGGCAGTAAGCGTAGAGTATTCCAGTGTAATGCAGCATTTAATATGCTAGGATGTGAAACCAAGGGGAAACTCGGTTTGGTTGAGGAATTCAGTTGTTTGTTCCCATCAAATCACAGCTGAGCTCCATTTATTCTGTTTTACATTGCGAATACTCAAGTGAACTTTGTATCCTGCTACTACCTAAAGTGCTTTCAGTGCCAGGGTCCTACACAATCTCCACTTTCCTCTTTATTAGTAACAGCCTCTTTCTTAGAAATTAAATTTCCACAGCAGAAGTGAGGCAGAGAAAGCAAACCATTGGGTGGACAATGGTTGTGGAACTTAGTGAATCAGGATGGACTTCCATAATAACATGAATAGTCATTTCAGAAACAAATGAAAGACATAATAGGGTAGGGAGGTTTTTTTGCTTGTTTGTTTGTTTGTTTTTCTTGGTACTGAAGAAAATCATTGTGATCTGTTGGTGTCTGGATCTAAGTTAGGCTTTTCAGCTGTATGTAGTTGTGGGGCATAGTGATGGCCTGGTGATGATGAATGCAGAGTGAACACTTGGGTAGGTACCCTGTTATGCAGGAATAAGGCACAAAGAGAGTTGTCCTTGTTACTGGAATTAATCTTTCCTGTATGCTTTGGACTAATAAAAATCAAATTGTATGTTGTAGAAGCTAGTTGTGGAAAGGAAAAGCCGTGGAGAGGAAACAGGCTCCATATGGAAAAAGAGAGCAAGGTTTCTATGTAATTATTTAAGGGGTTCTGTGTGTCTCTGAAATGTGCATTGGTAAATATGAGCTGACACATTTCTAGCAACCAAATTATAAATGAGTGGAAGACCTGAAAATGTCAGTTTCTTCCTTAGAAGCACTTCAGGATTTTTCTTTTCTTTTCCCTCTCATACATTCATTTCTTCCCTTGGGCAAATGAGTTTATTTAAACGTTTATACTGTGTTTCAGTATACTGTTTTTCATAGGGTATAATTGTTGACACTTCTTGGAAGTGTCAGAGGAGATTTGATGTACTAATATTTTTATAGAAAGTGTGTGTATGCATACCTTAAAATAACACAGAGATAAAAAGTATAAATCAATCCTTTAAACTTGTTTCTGTGTGCGTCTTGACACTGCCTAACCAGTTTTTTTGTCTTGTGGCATTTTTCATGACTAGTGGGGAAGAATATTAGAATAATCTGAAGGAGTTCAGAAAAAGTAAAATAAATGAACACGTTAAGATGAAAATTTGTACAGTGATAATAAGGCACAAGAACTATGTCATATCAGGTGATGGGGTAGGAGGAATGTTGTTCTTAGCTCCTCTGGTTTTGGAGAGGGTTCTGGGGTGCCAAGTGTCCTGTTGGTTGAGAACAGCATGTCTTCTACTTTGTTTAGATTCATAGGGAATTAATAATTTTTTGTTTTGCTTTCCCAGAGCTGTTACACACTTAACTGTTTTCCTGGAACTGTAACACAATATACACCCAGCCATGTGTATGTGAGTCCCTTCTTGATGAAGCTGCATACACATTGTCCGATCACTTTGTATCAGTAGGAACGAAAAGGAAGATCCTTAGGAAGGCCAGGTTAGCTGAGGCAAAAAATAATGATTCTGGTGATTTTTATCATTTTCATGTCCACATTAGTGTGAGCTTGGACATCAGACTTTGCAGTCTGTTACTTTACTCTTGACCTTCCTGTGTTTCTAAGGTGGTGGAAGAGTCAGTGACTGAGGGACAGTTCTCAGAAACAGTGTACCTGGTGTAAGTTGCAGGAGAGAATGGGAGGAAGTGATAGATGCATGGTGGGTAGAGAAGTGCAGGTGTCTGTGTACACAGCTGGACCAAGAAACTCATCCTCATAGAGGCACAGGTTGGACTAGAGAGACTTCGCCCTCTATCATTGTGCTGGATGTATCTTGTCCTTGGAATGTAATTATTATGTTATAAATAAAATGCGCATCTGCTCTCTTAGTACAGCTTCTGTGGTTGTGCTACCTTTGTGCAGCCTGTCAGTCAGTAGCACTAAATTTTTTTAGAATAATAACACCCTCTACTCCCAAGAATTAAATGCTGTTCTGCGTTTTTAAGCATGTTCATCTGTGTTTTGGAATAATGTAAAATGCTCACTAATGGTAGCATGCTAACTCTGAGAAATGCATGTCAGCACAGGGCAGTGCTGAAACATATACTTAGTCATATTGAAGCCATATTGAAGCCTAAACATAAAAGTACATGCTTTTTTGGAATCTGTATGTTTGTTGTTAGCTGTTTTGAAATAAGATCATTATTTTTGTACTCTAAAGGAAGGATAAGTTTTATTTTTTAAAAAAAGAGTGAAGACTGGGAATACTTTAAATATACAAACTGTATTATCTTTTGTTTTGATAGCTGATTGCTGTTTATGACGAACAAGAAACTCACCATAAGACTGATGGCACCAATGGCAATTTGACAGACAGAAATAGCCCAGACTCTTTTGAGACGGAGGTGGCGACTCAGCTGGCGGCCTTTCAGCCCATTGGTGAGATTGAAGTGACTCCTTCTGCCCTAAAACTGGGTATGTATATCTTGGATTTTTTTTCTTTTCTTTTTTTTTCCTGTGGATGTTTGTAGTCTGATTTTATGTATTTAAAAGTTGTGGGTTTTTTTAGCATCCCATTGTCTCCCTTGCAATTCAGTGAAGGGCCTGCAGGGGAAGCCATATGAGGAGTGTCTGAGATTGCTTGGTCTGTTGACCCGGAGAAGAGGAGAGTGAGGGGAGACCTCACTGCAGTTACAACTTCCTCGTGAGGGGAAGAGGAGGGGCAGACACTGATGTTTTCTCTGAGGTGACCTGTGACAGGAGCTCAGGGAGTGGCCTGAATTTGTGTCAGAGGAGGTTTAGGTTGGATATTAGGAAAAGGTTCTTCCCCCAGAGGGTGGTTGGACACTGGAACA